>OX376359.1:9911024-10511024 GCA_947369235.1 Udea olivalis
CGTACTCCACTGTGATCCGCCTATTGTCAGCTTTGTTTTGCTCGTGCTCGCTCGGCTCCTTTAGCGTAGGCTGTAGACCCATAAGAACGACATTATAAGGCTTGCTCTTGTTAAAGTCTCTATAACACTCCGTTGTCATATTTTACACCAGTCATTATCGATTTTACCTAATTTATTAACTATACCGCAGCACATTCACAATGGTGCTGTACCGTTAATTTGTACGTTCACGCCGCAACTAGATCGCGGGCTTAGCCCTGTCGCGCGTTTGCTTTGTGTTAGTACTACAATGTACTTCTACTATTTCTAAGAGTATGGCACTAATGGCGCACTTTGCTTGCTTTGAAACTATGAAATGGTGTACTCAGGTTGGCTAGAATTTCTGAGAAACAATGAAAGGGTGCGCCGTGCGGTTATCTCGCTTGTCACTTTGGTGATTCTTAGCTCATACCTTGATGATCTCGAGCGGGGATCGAACCCGCGGCTTTCACAGTCCGGGTGACTGCTCTAAACCACTGAGCTGCCGAAACCTAGGGACGAACGAATCTTTCCAGTATATGCTCACGTTGCATCATGCACCGTAGAACTTTTACCCTCAAAATTGGTGGAAGGTCTGTGTAAGGACGCAATATTGCGGTACAAAGTAAAAAAAGATCTATGAAGAAGGCTTTGGCGATTAAGATAACTTAAAATTAAGAAAGCTAAGAATGAATCCCCGCCCCCTTTGCTGGGGTCTTAAGTTTGTCCCATTTTCCCAGCGTCCCATCAGGCAACCTGATCAACCAGTTCTTTCAAATCTTCTACACCTAGTGTCTGTGAGAGTAGCACAAATTTGGTTTGAGCGTTTTCAATCCGGAAACATTGATATCAAAGATGTCGCTCTGGTCGCCCTATTACGGATAAAATGGATGCCATTTTTGAAAAAGTTGAGCAAGATCGGCATATTAGTAGTTACGACGTAGCTGAAGAACTGAGAATAGACCACAAAACAGTTTTGGCGCATTCGAAAAAAACTGGGTACACAAAAAACCTCGATAATTGGGTACCTCACGAGCTCACTGAAAGAAACCTAATGAACCGTGTACTCATTTGTGATTCTTTATTCTTCTTCTCAGTCGTTCACTCTTGACAGAGTGGTCGTGGTCATAGAATATTAGCCGATTGTTGTGCCATCGCCGATTTCGCGATGCTTCGCCATGCAGCTCTATGTTTGGCAGAGTGGGAGCAATCGTTGATGCTGGAGTGCGTCACCGACCTGATAAGGTCTGTCCACCGTGTCGGGGAGCGCCCGCGAGATCTTTTGCCTTCGACTTTCCCTTGCACTACAAGTCGCTCCATGGAGTCCTCGTTACGGGTTATGTGCCCAAAGAACTTGAGCATTCGTATTTGCACAGTTGACGATAATCTCTCTTCAATTTTGAGTTCTTTCAGGATAGAAACGTTAGTGCGATGTGCGGTCCATGGGATTCTGAGCAAGCGTCTCCAGCACCACATTTCCAGCGCGTCAATCTTGCGGCGGTCCTGCACCCTCAGCGTCCACGTCTCAGCTCCATATAGGAAGATTGGAAAGACCAGACTTCTCATTAGTCGAACCTTTGTGTTCCTGGTTATTCTGCGGTCTTTTCAAATCTTTGCAAGCCTCTCCACTGTGAACCTGGTCACGGCGCAACGTCTTCGAATCTCTTCTTCGCAACCTCCAGTGTTGGTAATGGTGGAACCCAGATATATATAGCTCTTGACTACCTCACATCCCGCTATATTTCGTACGTCCAGTTGGTTGTTGTCGGCACGATCTACAATCATCATTTTGGTCTTATCGTGATTGATTGCAAGTCCAAAATCCAGCGCAATGGTCTCGAGGCGACGTAGCAGAGTTTCGATTTCGCCTCTGGTTGACGCTAGGAGGGTCTCTAGGGCGTCTGCGTATCTCAGGTTCGATATTTTCCGACCTCCTACGGATATTCCGTTGTCCCAATCTTCGAGAACTATCCGCATTATGTACTCTGTGTATATGTTGAACAGCAGGGGAGACAGAATACAGCCCTGTCTGACGCCCGCCTGTGTTTTGAAACATTCAGAGTCAACACCGTCAACTCGGACCGCTGTAGTCCCATCTTCATACAGCCGCCGGATGAGGTGGTACACCCATTTCCTTCAGAGCCAGCCATAATTTACACCAACTGACAGTATCGAAGGCCTTTCTGAAGTCAACAAAGCACACATAGAGGGTGATGTTGAATTCTCTGGCTTTTCCCACAATTTGGCGCATCACGAGTAGCTGTTCTCTTGTACCGCGATTCTTTATTACGACGTAATGAAACCGAACCATTTTTGAAGTAGCTGCAGATAACTGGTGATGAAAAGTGGATCACGTACGACAAGAACGTGCGAAAAAGGTCGTGGTCAAAGGCCGGTCAGGCTTCACCGACTGTGGCAAAACCCGGATAAACTCGCAACAAGGTGTTGCTGTGTGTGTGGTGGGATTGGAAGGGCGTTATTCATTATCAGCTGTTACCATCAGGCAGAATCGATATTCTGAACTCTACTGTGAACAACTGATGAGAATAAAGCAAGATGTTGAGACAAAGCGGCTGGAATTAATCAACAGAAGAGTGTGGCTAGGAGGTGTTATTGCATCCGCCGTATAGTCCTGACCTTGCACCTTCAGATTTCCACCTGTTTCGGTCTCTTCAGAATTCTTTCGGCAGTGTCTCATCACGAGAGGACTGTCAAAACCACTTGTCACGGTATTTTGATCAGAAGCCTCAAAATTCCTATAGCAATGGGATCATGTCCCTGCCTACAAGATGGCGAAAAGTAATTGAACAAAATGGCACCTACATACTTTAGTTAAATGTAGATAAACAATATTAAAAAATGTTTTGAATTTGCTTAAAAAATGCGAAGTAACTTTTTCGCTAACCTATTACTTCAATATTTTTGAATACATAGTAACGACATCGCGCATCTAGATATCATGGCAACATACATTATTGCTTTTTTACACTGGCTTTACTTGGGGATCCTTTTCATCCGGTGCAAGTCAAGAGAAACGCCACTCGAGCCAGACAATTAGTTCCTGCTATTAAAGCAAAAATGGAAATAAATACAGTTTTCTCACAAGTCATAATAAGTCATTTATTATGACTTGTAAGAATTCTCAAGATAATTTTAACTTTCACAACGTTTTCCTTGGAAAGTGGCCATAGTGAGAGTGAGTAGGTACTGAGCCTACTGCAAATTTTGTAAATCGCATGTCAATGCAAACTGCTTTCTATCGCGGGCTTGTATTACCAGTTGCCACTCAGTCTGGCCCTATCTAATGCCACAATAACTTGAGCATACTTAATATCTAGGTCTAGCTAGAACGTATATTTAGTTCTACTCACGACTCAGCTGTTGTTAGACAAATCATATCTGACCGTCGTCGTTATTAGCCAACCAATTAGCGTAAGCGATTTGCATAAAGTTTTGAACATGCATTGATGAAATTTATATAAAATGAATAATGTTCGCCTGTACGTATGCATAGAGTATTTCTGGTTTTGAAACGTACTCGTATGTCCGACAGTCATTTCGCGGTTGATCGTTCTGTCAACGGCTTTTACGACGACAGAACCTTTCCATTATGAACGGTTCGACGACAGAATGAATTCTCAAGAACGAATAATTTTGTCGGTGAAATTAATGTAGATAGATAGAAAGATACGCTTCACTGATCAAAGAACTAACAATGGCGCCTTAGGGGCCAGTCCAGAAACTTAAACAAAATGCATCATTAGGTTCAAACTACCACAGCATACATATATAAAATAGACCGAACAAGCTTTTGTTTGCATACCCGCAAGAACCCGTCATGCAGTTGCATTGCAAGAAGGCCAGACGATCATTATGTCATCACTCGTCTAGACGAGCACAAACATCACTTGCGCTGTTTGCCTTCTTGTGCTAACAATGCAAATTTCCACCCAGTCCCGCTTTAATTTGATGAAATCGACGGCCGCGGTGCATTCGTTTAGTTTATTTTGTATATGTTGACGACACGGTTGGCGTAGTGCGCTGTAGCACGGTTTCTCGCCTCGATTTCCCTTAGTGTCCCGGGTTCGATTCCCGATCGGGTCAATTCAGGAAACGATCTTTTCTGGATTGACTTGGGTCTGGGTGCGCTGGGAGACGTCCCTGGCTTATTTTCCTTGTACCTCGTAACACAGGGATAATTATCCCTACTTCGAGACCATTGTAAGAGGTGTGTTGTCTAGCGCATATTTATTTATTTATGTTTGTTTCAGTGTGTTCGTGCACAAGAGTTCACGTCAAGCGTAACATGGAGACACCTTATGCTGCTAACAAATGACCTATTTGGCAATCGATTTGTAAAGGTTGAACTGTCTTCCTCCGTACACGTCGCGTCTCGATAGTTCCGGGAACCATGGGAATTAGTAGGTTAAACCTAACTAAATCTAAGTCGGTCTAATGCTACTACTACTGCAGAGCATATTCTTATACTTTTCATAAAATCAACAGCTCAAATAACCCCCTCAGTTCAGCCAACTTGTTTTTTCTGTATTTTACGATGATGTTTAAATTATGCGATGACGCATATAATAGGCTGACTTTCAAGCTGCATTTGATTGAAATATATTTAGAATAAACTTAACCATGCAAATACCGTGAGATAAATAGTACAATATAGTGTAGTAAGAATTATCACATGAAAGAAGATTTGTAATAGTAAATGTCTAGCCTAAAAGATCGGCTAGGGTCAGGTGACCACTGACTAGCTAGAAAAAAAATATCAACGTTAGAGATTGTAAAAATACCCTAGCTATATTATTGGATTATTTACCAAGAAAATACGGTAAACAATCTAAAATTGGCGTATTGGACTTTTTATTTCGCGATCATTCATTTAAGAATTAGATAAATATTGTACAACGATTCATACTTAAAATAAGCATTACATAATCTTAGATTGTACAATGTTATTCTTTTTTTTTTAAGTATGGGTAAAATAATTTATTCAGAACGATTAAATAATTAATATATACAGTACAGTAAAAATTAAAAAGAATACGTTAAAATAAATATAACTAAAAACTACTAAGAAAATTTTGCACCTGTGGTAACCTGTTATTCTTTATTTCACTACAACTACATACGATATGTACTCCCTTGAGGCATTCTCTACCAATCAAAGGCAGGGTATAACAAATGACTATAAGGTTTGGGCTAAATAAGCAACAAGTGTTTGTTTGAAAAATCAAAAGAAAAACGCAAGATTATCCTAAACATCGGTACATAGACATATTGCATAGACATGTTACCATCTAACGTATTAAAACTTTAAAATACACCTTAACCATTAAATAGATACGCATAAAATACTCACACTACATACCTACGTGTACCTACTTAACCACACATTGTTGTGTTTGAAAATATTCTTAATGCTTTCAACTTTCTGAAGCCCTCTTTTCTAGTTAAGACAAAATCGTTATTTATCAATTAAGCTTCCACTTTCCGCAAACACAAATTTACTTCCACTTCTCAAATCACTGAGTACCTTCTGTTTCTTAAGTTGAGTAAAGTTGAACCTTATTTATATCGATTGATACCTTATTTATTACGATACCTGACGATCCTTTCAATTAAACATTACTCAGTACCTATTAATATTAAACTCAATTTGTCCTATTCACGCTTACTCTTAGTGAAATACCTCAAGTCTAGGATTCGCCAGAGCAGACACGGTCATAAAAAATGTGTCAAATTATCTGATGAGTCACCGTCCAGGCAGCTGAAACAGAACAGATTCACTAGCTCATTACTTTTTGCCTGTCTAGATTTATTATACTGTTCTGGGGAACTATAGCTCAGTAGACAGACAACAGAATATTCAATTAGTCAAATGTTAGCATCGAAATTATCTTTACACATTTTTGTATCTTAGAAATAAGGCTGATTTATCTCTATAAAAAGTGAATTCTGAAATAAGGGAAAGGTCGCTAGCTTTAAAGTCGAATTTGGTAAACTAAGCTCTAGGATATTCTAATGGTCGTACCACAAGCCGTTCAACTGGCCATAACAACAATTTAGACGATAATTATGACTGACGCTTAGAAAATAATAATTTAAAATAAAACATCTCCCGAATCTTTGTCATGTCCGTATAACTTACTTCGTAATCGCTTACCGCAACAGTTTTTTGCGCACATAACTCAGTAATGTTCCTAAATTAGTGCCTCCAGCAACGATTTAGAAGGTAATAAATAATAAAAATGAAGAAATAGATTAGCAGCCAATAAATAAAAACAAAATGATTGTTACAATAATTTATGGACTCAATAATAACAAGGTATAATGTGTTATCTCGAGGGGATACATTATGGAAGCGTGAATTTCGAACGCTAGGCTTAAATTTATGGCAAAAAGTAGCTTAATTCTTGCGTAGACGTTTTGTTCGTGTTTGTGAGAACAGATACCAGAACTCGATTTTTCGCGGTAATTTTGTGTTGATAACCAACACGTGGAAAAATAATCAATAAGCGCATATATTTTTTTGTTTCAAAATGTAAAGGCATTATGCAAATTACAGCCCCTAATTTACAAAATCCAACGATGAATTGCATGTTCATACGAGCATTTTCGTCTGATCGAGAAGATATTAATCTAGTGTTAGTGTTATCAGTCTTATTCATTTTATAAAAGGCAGGATACAAGCCAGCTAAACTGTTTCTTGTCACATTCCAGCATGGCGAGTAGGTAAAAGTGAGTGACCAAAGGTGGGCCAGGACCTCACTCTGCCCAGCATAGTGCTTGCACTGCTGGCAGATAAAGAGGCCTGGAGAGCTTTCGCCACCTTCTGTGAGGAGGTGGTGACTGCCAAGGAAGCCGCGGAGCGCGCGCGGGAAGAAGATCCCGACGCTGATCTGCTCCGCAGGGCGAGGAGGGGGGGGAGACGGCGACCACCTGTTCGTCGCCTCCAACCTCTCCGTGGAGGAGGCCAGCTGGCGCGCGGTACGGGGGTCCCCGCGCCGGCATTGCACAGGCCTCCACCATCGCCTGGTAGGGACGGCTCGACACCCTCGGCTGTCCCTATCGACCCCTCCTCTAGAAGGGGGGGTCGCTTCCGGCCCGCCGTGTAGGCGGGCCCCGTCCGGGGGAACGCGTAGAAGGCTTCGTGCTACTTACCGTGCTCCCCCACTATGGACGATGAGAGGGAGTAGTAGGGTTTTTAGTCGGTAGGCCACTGGGCGGTTTCCTTTAATAGGAAGTCCCCCCAGTGGAGAGTCCGACATAACCCGTCCGCCCCCGGGTGGACGGGTATGCGTAAGCTATTCCCCTACTTAAAAAAAAAAAAAAAAAAAAAAAAAAGGTAAAAGTGAGTGACAACGGCACCACAGCGTTTTTAAGAACCGCAGCAGTGCTCCTTTATTGACCAAAGAGTTAATCTGACAAAAAGTCACTAAAGACACAAGTTAGGGGCATACCATCTCTCTATTCGTTTGTTAGTTCCAAACCGATTCATTCTATGTTTTACGAGGTCCCTTCCCATCAGTGCTTAGAAATACTGCAAGTTCTCGGAGCATCAAAGTTAGGGAACAAAATTCTCACGAACAACGTCATAATATCATTGTTGAGCCGACGACGTCGTAACAAGCGATATCGTTACTTCGCCGATGGTACATGGAATCGGACGGCACAAATTAAACAAGACGAGACTGAAAGCTGATGCGTGTTCTACGAAAGTAAGAATCGTGGAAACGCGCCGTCTGCGCGCTCGCAGTAACCTTGTTTCTTCTTGTTTACATTCATTTCTCCTGCAATACTTGGGTTGTCGCTAATGGTAAGGGTGAGTTCACAAATCACCCAGTTCTGTTACCTGGGAGGGCTACACCGATTTGCCTGACAGGGACAATAATTATATTAAAATAATTGACATAGTTTATTGTAATATTTCTTACAAAGCCACCTGTAAACTTAGCGATTCATCATACAATTAAAAGAAGTGTCTGCCTGGTGAAGGTAGCGTCACGTGTTTTGCAAAAAACAAAAAACGATAGCCTCCTAGGCTTCTAGCTAAGGCTGATGTGTACAGACAGGTGCACTTTTTACTGAGTATTACCGGTAAGAGAGTGGATGCAGCGTTTTTGCCGCGCATCCGCGTAGCGCCCGCGCCGCTTTTTATCTGCCGCTTTTTTACGTGGCAATTGATGACTGTCTGGCTCGTCTGTGTTTACACTAATACTGGATAATACAATAATAACTAGATAGTCGTTTATCTTCGTTGATAATCGAAAGACGTGCTGCCAAGAATAGCGCTGTGATCTCCCGATGTTCGGAAGTCTGTTGGTGATTCACGAAAGAGGCGTCAAATTTAAATGTTAGCTCTTCCATAGAATTTAGATTCCATAAAAATCAACCAGTTAAATAAATGATGATTTACAGAGGTACTTAATTAGCGTCCCTCATCGAAATCAAATCATCGCGGTTTCATTTTATCAGATAAATTCTGTTAGTAGCGGTTTCGATTTGGAAACAAGTTTCCTTGTTTTTTTTGGCTCAAAATTCAATGCTGGACCACTAGTCACAGACGTAAACGTTCACTGCTAAAATGGCTTCCCAAAAGATTTCAAGGGTCGCCGCATAAAACCTACCGAATGAATACTACTTTTATCAGATCGTCCATTCAAATTGCATAATAATGGCATCAAATCAGTTATTTGCAATACGACCGGGTGGTCTTGTCCATTATACTGCAGAGACCTCAAAAAGTTGAAGTTTTCTTAAAGATCTGACAAGTACGAGTAGATAACACGGTCACAGATTGTGCACTCAAACCAACGGACATGTTATAAATCAGAGTGGTGTACAGACACAGAGCCATTAGAGCAATTTGTCACGGCCCTGTCTTTCTCATTACTGTGTGTACAGAGCCTGAGGTCCGGTGTAGTCTAGGCTTACGTCTCTAGTACAACACAATACACACTCATTTGAGTCCATCCTCACAAGGATTATAATAGTTCACACGCTATTTTACTAGAAGTGGCAGTCATTTTATTGAGACCTACGCTTCTCATACTTTACGGCAACGTTGGCAAGTGTATCCACTGATCTGTTATAACAGCCCGATCCTCGCGTCAATTGAGGTTGAAATGATTCGCCAATCCCAAAAGAATCTTTGAAGAACCTCTGTAGGGTTTATTCCTTTCTAAGCCCTCATTTGACAACCGGAGCATCCTAGGCAAGAAACATTCCTGAGATATTTTGTTAAGATACTCTTACGTTATCTCTGTTATGGTGGTCCTAAAGGGATGATATATAATGGCAAGCAGTGCGATGGCAGAAAATAACTTAGTTAAACAAAACCCGTTGTCTCAGACACAAAAGGCAGTTATGAAAGAAAGGGTAAATCGATGAAGTCTTCACAAATAACAAATATGAGAAAGACAACCCCACATAGACAGCTTCACCGTTTGTCATAGTAATCAGAAACTACAAAGGTACCACAAATACATAGACCCAACACAAATATTTGTGTCATCATAAAACATTTATGCTGAGTCACTGCGCTAAAATGGTCGACTTGTGATGTCAGTTTTTTTTATTTTAATTCAACCGTTTCATGTCTTATCTAGCAATACCAGCTCCTTGGCGATCCAATACCCGCCAGACGTGCACTTAGCATGTTCGGCCGCCGAAACGTGATCTCGAAACTCGCAATCGGCCGTCTAGACGCCGGAGGCCGGCCGTCTGGAGCGCTCGGCCGCACAACTATTCGGTAGCCGATGGTAACAACGACGCTTTGTGGATACGGACTATCAATTAACTTGTCTGTGCCGCTCTAGTCACCTAATTCGATTTGAATTATATCAAAACAATGTTAAAATAATAATTCTTAGCGAGTCTTTGAAAGTCGCCTTCGTACTTACATTTCAGTTTGAAAGTCAAATAGTTTTTAAGTAATTCGTATCATTACATTCTCTATTGGTGTATGTACTTCAAGGTTCTTCTAAGGTGAATGGATTTGTGTTGTGAAGATGTAGAGGTATATCACAAAATAAAGAGTTTACAGAAGGACCGCTCGCGCCTTTTTCCTAAACTTGCCTGACCGCCCAGGGTACTAAATTCGCTCCGAATTTTGAAAATGAAGTAGACCAGGTAGGTTATTATACCCGACAAAACCAGCCAAAAACAAAATTCATGAAGTGAAAAATTTAACCAAGTTCGATAAAAACAAAAACACTCGCGACAGGCGACTGGCCGCGACACTGATGCTCACTGGCATCGCCTGGAAACTCACTGTGTCTGTGTTCGTAATCGAAATGTGGCGGGTTGGTTTTAAGCGGGCTAACCGACAGAGGCGCCGCGCCACATACGTAATTTGAGGTTATAATCTCTAAGCCATATTTGCTATATATCGTCTTAACACTTTTCATGACATTTCTTTTTAATGAAATTCGAAAAATCATCATTCGAAAAAGAACTCAAATATCTTGTTTCAATTATTTTCCTTGGACGAGAAAAGATTCAAAATTCAGATCAATTGAAAGCAAACGTAGTGTAAGAAGGTCAGGGATTCGGTTTAACATAGGCCGCCTGCATACCTTTGGCCGCTCATCAGGAGGTCTTTGTTCAGCAGTGGAAGATTCAGTCTGGCCTGTATATTGACGCGGAGCGAGGAACGGAGCAGAGCAAGGGAGTTATACAATTGGAAGCCCGAGAGGACGGGCCAGCCTTTAAGCAATCCCATTGGCAAAACAAATACAAAACTCCGCTCCGCGATGATGATGAAACTTACAATGCCATATTAGATAAGAACAAAAGACACGAAAAAAATTATATAATAATGAAAATTACATTTTTAGATCTTACAAAATATAATTGGCCCATCCTTAGAGACTAAAATACATATTTAATAAACAATATTAACTTGAAAACCTCCTATGCAATTTACACGTATTAGGGACAGGCCGACGTGTGACGCAGGCTGGTGTCCGGTAGCCGCCCTCGAAACCGCCGATACAGGACACCTTTCGGCCAGAACTCCTCTTTCATGAAGGTCGACAGATGTTCAGTGGGAAACTGGGAACCCTCACCACAAATGAGTAAACAGAAACCCAGAGTAAACATTCATCATCACCACTGCTATGAGGTTGTTTTTTTTTGTATCCTGTTAGGGATTACTTGCTACAAATTATTAATGATTAATTAAAGTACCAGTTAGTCACTTTATTTCTTACGCAGACAGACAGATCTTATAAATTATTCAGAGGAGTCTTAATTTACACGATAAATTATGAAATACACATCCAGTAGCTCGTAACGAGCGGTTTACAGAATTCATTATTTGCATCTGGGATTTCTCGCTTTTCTTTCGTTCAGGTAAACAGATAATACACATTTTGGTTGTTTTTGTCGGTGTGAAAATGTAGGTATTAAAGATCTTTTCACTCCTCATGCTCTGAAAGTACGCCAATATAGCCCTACGAAGCGGGACAAAAGTGACCACTTTAGTCTCTAGGCCCTCTAGGGAGTAAAAGTAATTAGTTTTTTAATTTTCTTCATATGACATAGACAAACTGCCAGTAAATATACTATTATCTGTGGAGTGTGGACGGCCCATCTTCATTGCGAAAATGTTGAGAGTTTTAGTTGGATGGTTTGTCTGCAAAGAAGGTGGCGGCATGTGTTTTAAATTGATAATCTGCGACTGGTTTAGAAGAAAAAACTGACCGCGTACATTTCAGAATTTTTGTCGAGTGTAAATTTGTCCGGTTTTAAATAAATTTATTAAGAATGTCCTGTGACAGTAGAGAGTTTGCAGCTTCTTTCTGATCTGTGGTTTGACGTCGAGCAAAATACATAATAGATAATCATTGGGCGGCAAAATCGCGGAAGATTTACCTAACAACTTACGAAAGTTTTTAGGTAAATCTTCTTCTACGGAATAAGAAACATTTGTGATTATTATTTTATTATGTAATATTTATTAAATGTTTTGTACTCAATTGACTTTTTTTTTCGCACTCAAAGTGAAAAGTACAGTTTGCCCCTGGAGACTGAACGCCAACTAATTATACCCTTGGTTTCACTGACTCCCTCGCGCGCTCGGGAGTCAAACCTCTTGTATATTATGACTTCATTTAGTCCCTCGATATAAAATATACTATCGGACTTCAAACAAGAAGGTCGCAATCAATCTCAATTTTGCGAAAGTTCACAGTAGTATAAAATAAATGATATTTTATGATTATTGAGATCATGGATATGAGTGTGTCAGAATTATGCTTTTAATTTGCAACGGCGATGTTCATAGATTTTATAATATAAAAAAGTACATATATTGATCTCCGCCGCTTCTGTACAGAGGCTTCGACCCAGTCAATACGGTCAAATATTTGTCTCAATTCTTACTACACCCCAGTTAGTTACCCTAAATCTTTATGCTATATGTATGCTAACGAGAAAAGTTTGTTTTTGTTCTGATTTTTTCCACAACCCTAAAATAGCCTTTAAATACCTATATGTAATACTACATAAAATATACGGTATAAATATTAACCCAGTATATTGAAATTTCGGAATAAAAATAATTAAATCGAGCAACTATTGAGTTTCTTCATTCAAACAGAACAGAGTTCGCTATTCAATAGCAGGCCAGTGGAATAAAAAAAACATCCAAATCGGATTGAAATCCTACAAAAGATTTCATTGTTATATAATCTAAACATATAACTTTTTCTTTGCCCTTATTTATTTATTCTTTTCAACCTCTTGCAGTATTTTATTATACACATAATATTGCGTGCACACGATGTCGGACGACACTACTCGTATCCCACAAGGCCCTGTCAGAATACCAGCGCTGTTGCAGCTTCACAGCTGCAGCAGCACATGCTGAGACAGGGACCTGGTTGGGCCCACACTGAGGCTTTTCTGTTTAGCTTTAATTATGTTTTCATTGTCTTATATGCCTCTTTGTGTACCTATGCTAAAAAAATACTTTTTACTTTTTTTATTGTTTTAATGGCTACATTTGTTGTCCAATATGACCACCCTAAGTTTTCCTCCTCGGGGGAGTTGTGCATAAGTGGTGGGGGGAAAAAGTGTACCCCAAAATCGTAATTTTTGCACCTTTACGTTTATATCTCATAGAGGACTTAAATAATCAAGAAGTTTTCTTTGTAAACGTTGTAGAGCATTTAATTTTGCATAGAATTTAAGATGTTTATTTTTTAGACTCTTCGTTCTCATACTGATGCTCCTCAAAGTTGGACGTATTTTACATATCACAGCCCTTGAGGTGTCACAGGGGCATGAGAAGGTTGTGGTAGTTAACGAGGATACGTACCTCCACATTATGCTCAATTGCCCAGCCACACCATCAGATGCTCCGCTTGTATCCAGCTTTTTCACAATATTATATATACAGGATGTCCCGTAAATAATGGTCCAACCGTAAATCCTAGCAAGGTCACTAGATTACCTACAACTAATTTGAACCGTTTTTTTAAATTCCTTCAGATGGCCAAAATAAATAATAATATATATTTTTTTATTATTTCCTGTCTTAAATTGTTTTTTTTATGCCATAGATGCAAATATCAATATTTTTTTAATCTTTTTATGTTAAAATATAGCTAGTTAGATGGCCTACCAAGTTTTATACCATTTTTGTAAAATGACGTTGCATTTCTTTCAAAAATATTTATGAAATTTATTATTTTATTGAATTTAAATTTGATGACTCAAATTAAAAATTGTGTCAGGTAAAAAAAAGTATGACACCAAAGTGTATCAATGTTTTAAAAACACGTGCAGCTAATGAGGTTTCTAAATTGGGATGAAACTCATCGTTAGCTGTATAATCCTATACTAATACCTGTGAAATCACAAGATAACAATAGAAAACTGCATGTCAAATGACAGTCGGTCGTTAGCGTTGACGTTTTCGTATGGGATTTTGGTACAGCAGTTCCATTTCTAATCACTAGGATTAGAAATGGAACTAAAAATGAAATACAAATTGCTGAACTCAATGATCGTAATTTACGTGACAGAAACGTGCAGACAAAATTGCAAATCCTAAAACTTGCAACTGTCTCGTTACTAGGGTAAGTAACCAAATATCCCAAGGGATGTGTAATCTAGGCTCTCGCGAAACGAAGGGTAGGAGAGGCCAAGGCCGCGCGCCCAGGGCGTCTCGCAGACAGCCTTGACTAGCACCTGTTGTCTGTCCGCCCCACCACTACGAGTACACACGCGTCTGGCTGTCCCATTTCAAAACGTAGCAAGGACTTAAAAGCAAATTTTACAAGACACTGCAAAAACTTAAAATTGGTTAGCCTTTGAAAAGAGAAAGCACAAACCACACATCAGAGACTTACTAGGTTGTGACTTTTTAAAATGGCTAGGATGTAGTGAATGGTTCAATTACTAGATCGAATATCGATGCTTTAATATCTGTTTTTATCTGAGATTTTAATGCTAGTGTTTTTGTATTGGGCTTACTAGGTTTGCTGGATTATGCTATAGAACGGTCTTAAAAAATGTTTCACTTGGTTTTGAAATGGAACATTGAAGTCACTGCAAGCTTTACATAGGACTGGGTACCTTAAGCTGCTAACATAAGACCCCATTTTGTAAAGGTTCTACAACACCACCACTGCTGAGGCACGCACAGACTCGCACAGCCAGTAACATCGTCGTGCATTTTTAGTTAACACAACCTGTGTTGGAACTAACCGCAAAAGTGCAATCGAACCAAAAAGGTGCGTTCACAAGGCTTAGCTTCCTCAAAGATTATTGTGCATTGACTAGCAAGTAGTTATTGTGAAAAAGTTTATTTTAAAGTGAAATACAACAGATGCCTGCTATAGATTAGGTACTACACATCAATAAAACTTAGTTTTACAGAGACGAGCGATTTATCAGGTGTTGCACGAGTCCTCTGGCTGCGGTATACGCTCACCATCAGGTGGTCCGCATGCTTGATTGTCATCAGCATTGCACAAATAAACACGTAAAACCCTGCTTAAGGCGCAGAGTGAGAAGGAAATTTAGTTATGTAAGTTTCTTCTCAGTCTATGCGTTTATGCGTCTATGCGTCGTATAGCTTGATGAATTATTGACTTTCAATGTAAATGTATGTTTTGTGATTTGCCTATTCCTTCTACATAAAAACAGGGGCCTGATTCTGCTATATAAAAGCCAATGGAATCGTAGTTGAGTGGCATGATTTTGACAGTTGTAGTATGGACCAAACGTCAGAATCATCAATTCAATTACCATTTCATTGGCTTTTAAATAACAGAACCGGGCCCCCAGGGTGGGTCCACCATGACCACCATAATAAAACATAATATGCATGCATGTTTGGTATACAGATTAAGGGTCCCATCCACCACATTTACTGATTAATTTTGGTTCTGTAGATGAATGTTTTCAGAAATTCTAACCTGGAGTTAGTTACCAAGCGAACTGTTAATTTTGCAAGATAAATTAATTATGAATCGTCCAGTCAGGACTCGACCTCTAAATACGTTTGTCTACGATGTTTATGTTCTGTGCATAGAGACGCTACTTTACAGACTGGCGACTAGACTTATAGATAACATAAATCGACCTACACATAAATGGCAAATATCTTCAAATTAGCTATCTAGCTTTTAGCGCCGGAGGTCTTGGGTTCGATCCCAACCACGACAAACATTCATTTGGCGTCTGTCTGTCCCAGACTCCCAGATATTTATTTTTATTTTATTTATTTTTGTTTCATTTGCAAATGAAAATTAAAACGCAATTAAGAAGTTTTTTATTTATTTAAAATAGGTTTGCGTTTGGGGTCAGTCTCGCCTGGTGGTAAGCGATGACGAGGCCGATGGTGAATTTATATAAAGCTGGTGAAATTACCTTCAAATTCGTGGATATAAAAAGTCAAGATTTTAAAAAAGGTGTCTGTCTGATAAGAGATTTATTGACACTTCCCCGAAAACGGGAGCTTGGTGGCACAGTTAGTGATGGATGCTGCTATCGTGTGCACTATATACAATATGCAACAATCGCCAAGTTAACGTAACCTCAATTCGCTCATTTACGAGTATTATCATATTTATGAAAAATAACTGGGACCAACTCTCGAACTCTCTCATACTTACTTATTTATATTTGCTAGATAATTACTAGATAGTCTCCTGGGCACAGAAAGAACACAGGTAGGTAATACACACATGAATATTTGCCCTGAGCGAACCTAGGCCTATTCAGTGCGCCGAAGGTCCAGTCAAAAAGAGACCTATAAAAATGATTCACTTCATTAGGTGAAATTTCAGTTAGATCATTGTTACTTGCTTCAGTTTAGTGTGCTGTCTGTAATTTGGTAGTGTTTGCAGCAAGACAGCCTCACTACAGTGCAACAGGTGGCAAGGACACGCGGCAGACCGTCCCGCGGGAATGCGTCTGCGACCTTCGGATTTGTTACCCCGTATACACGCACATTGCGATGAATTATATAGCAGGTAATGTCTGATGGCCGTCTGCACTCAGTAGCTTTTTGCGGGGAAATATTGAGCGGCACTGTAGGTTTTATTCGAGCGTAGGACAACCTGCAAGGTGGACGGACCAGATTGTGGTCACTGGGATTTAATGGATGCAGGCAGTAGTCCGTCAACCCTAAAATTGTATGGAAGGGTGGTCTATGCTACTGAGGATGGAGTTAGATGAAAAAAATACAGAATTTTCCCGTAACAAAGTACTCGTATATGACATACTCGCCTAATCCTAAAACTGTAACGTATATTACTGTAAGTGGGTTATCCCATGAGTAGCGTTTGTTGAGTGACGGTTGCGAAATAAATTAGCCTTCGCCTCTACACGAGTATGATTTCAAATATGTGGCCTAGCCTAGTAAGTAACCTTGGGAATCCTGTACTGAATTATTATAACATTCACTCTGCGAATAAAATTGTTTGGATTTGGAATTGAATCTTCTGAAAACCTCTCAAGACCTTCAAGATCATTCAAAGGCAACCGAATGACCTGAACATAAATTAACAATCAGCAAGTAGTCAAGAACAGATAACATTTTGACAGTAAGGATCAATCTATATCAATGCTACAAGGATGTTTCCTAACACCTGTGTTACATTTGATGTTTGGGAAAGTCACTTTTATGGTCAACAAACACGATGCCCAAAAACTGTGGCGGTACGCTTTCAACTTTTGTCATGGTAGAGTTTGGTGTTTGCCCGACTCTTAAGTAAATATTTGCTCCATAAAACCGCTAAAAAGACGATAATGTATTTACTAATTCCACTACAGGGTGTAGCATATTCCGTAGTTTAACTCATTAGCATTCCGTGGTTTTGGCGAAAGAAGTAAAGCGGTGGTTCCGATTAAGCGTTGAGCAGGATTTGTGAATAAGTAGTTTAAATTATCTGAAATTAGAATAAGTAGAATGTTTGAGGGTATCAGGCGAAGATTGACTTCAGTTGAAAAAGGCAGTTAGGAAGGTTCCTTGGTTAAGACGATAAAAAATTACCTGCACTTTTGTAAATGTTGGACATGCACGAACAGCAGAAACGAAGCGGACTAGCGGCCATATAGCCTATTTTGAATTCAAGTGGTTCTCCTCTTTAGTAAATGTAGAGATTTGCGCCAACAGATTTCTAGAAAAAAATGGAGGATGTTTAAAGAGCTTCTACAATCACCATTTCGGTACAAAGGGCTAAGTGCCGATAAAGAACTCAACAAATGTCATGGTGTCTTTACTGTAGCAGCTTCGGCTTCAATTTCTAGTTACTGGCCGTGGTTTACCAGAATCTGTAAATCTTTACTTCTTTTTTTTATTATTGGAGAGTCCTATGTTCTTAATTAATGTTGATGCGAATCTAGGCGTTTTCTGCTTGTAATATTGCACTTACCAGACAGAGACACCCTAGCCCACGTCGCTTTCACGGACTATCTTGATTATGAATGGCTATTGTTTGGGAGAAGCAGAACTCATTGCTTTCAGATTGGAAAGTCTCTAACGATGCCGTTTCCTTCCAGTATCATGGACGTTAGAACCTCCACGATGGCTGAAAACTTCATAGTTTAACTTACGGCCATATCAATAGTATTCTGTACCTGTCCTTTCAAAATTTCATTTATCGTTCCACGTTCCCTGCTGCCAAAACGTTCATTCCTACCAAAACCATCGTACTGAACAGAGCTTGCGAGCATTTTACCAGATTACTAGTATAAGTTTAATTAAATTACGTGATGGTGATTGTTATATAGGGAATTCCTTTGATCTCGTTTAATGAGTCTGATGCTCGCTAGTGGCTGAGCACGGATCAGTAGTGGGATGGTGGGGTGGGGTGACAGGAAGCGGAGCAGACGGCGGCAGCGGCGCCGACGCATAACTAATGCCAGGCGCCACCTGCACCCGAGGTCACCCTGACCTTTCACTCGTCGGATAGAAAAGCCCTTCCGTTTTCTGAAAACAAAAATTTAAAAAAAAAAAAACCTACTTAAAAAAAAAAACTGTTCCAAAACAAAACACTGAAAAGTAGAAAAATAATTGCGTATTCTTCTAAAACTTATACGATAATTTAATGTAGGTTCAATTATTGCTATTGTTGGAGTCGGTGTCAGCCAAGGAAACACTACAATATACCTAGCAATATACTTATTTTTTAGATCTCACGTTTACGTATGTACGAGTATGTAGGTAGTTACAAACCTACATTGGCTGACACCGACTCCAACAATAACAATAATTGTACCTACATTTTATTATCGTATAAGTTTTGGAAGAATATGCAATTATATTTTTACTTTTTAGTGATTTGTTTTGAAATATTTTTTTTAATTTGGATTTTTTTTGGTATTTTTTTATTTCTTCATTTTCAGTGAATATTTCTGGTATATTTTATACATCGAAAAAGTATAGTTCATTTGCTTCTAAGAATTGAAGAGTTCCGTAACTTTGTCATGGATCTCATAATCAGAACCTAACCAAACTCTCACAAAACTACCCTTGAAGTATATCCTTTCCAATAAAAAAAGAAGCATCGAAATCAGTTGGAGTGATTTTGAGTTATACGTCCATTTGTCGCGCATATAGTTTACCTAGATTTAAGACAGTTATGGTTTTCTCATGGATGCCACTGTCAGAACTAGACCAAATTAAAATAGGACCACACGGACAGCATCAGCTTTCAAATAAAAATAAATTATCAAAATCGGTTTGGCGTAATATTGACTTATTCGTCCATCTGTCACGCATTTTTTTTATCTAGATTCATGACCTATGTGGTTTTCACATGGATGCCACTGTCAGAACTAGACCAAATTAAAATGGGACCATACAGGAAGCACCAGCTTTCAAATAAAAAAAGTATGATCAAAATCAGTACACCCAGTCGAAAGTTATGAGGGAACAAACATTTAAAAAAAACCATACAGTCGAATTGAGAACGTCCTCCTTTTTTTGAAGTCGGTTAACTAGTAACCGCTAGAGCCTGGTTAGAAAATTCACTTTGATGGGTGACCTTCGCCTCCCAAAAAACTTGAACAGGGTCCTGTCCTGTCTAGGTAAGTAGGTAAGAGTGCGCTTATGAGTATTATGACGGCAGATTTATCTGCTAAGCTAGAATGGCTTTTTTGATTGAAACCTTATATGGTCAAACGAGCACAATACTTCAAGGTTAGAGGGCAACAAAAAGTAAATAATGAAAAATGTATTATAGAATTATTAAGATAAAATGACACAATCGTCTTTGGTCAACATCTTATATCAAAACAAAACACGTACCTACCCAGTGGAATTTTAAGATAGCGTTGATGAATGGTTAATTGAATCTAACCCTAGTTATGTTAAAACAATCAGTGAGATGCTCCCTAATGTCATGTTTATTAGTATCAAATGAGCAATTTTGATGCATATGGATTTAGGTTAATTCTAAGAATATCGGGAACAAATAATAGATATTTAATGATTTCAAAAATTAGCATTCAAAAGTTTATCTACTAAACACTTCTTGATCTAGTTCCTTTTAGGTACTCTGAAAAATAACCTAGTTCACCCTTCAAATACTCACTCGACCTGGTTGTAGGCGGCCGTCTACACCAGATTCCATTGTTTATTCAGCTTTTTTACATTTAGATTGTTATCATCCTTCCCAACTGACCCAAAAAAAGACTTGAGTCCACTTTAATATCGACAGAATTCCGAAGTGATCGTAAAACGTTAAGTTTATGTCTGATCCAGTTTTTATCGACACGTGGCTGACGTGGCACATTTTATATTCAATAAAAGGTTTCTACATTTTCCCAGGATTTTGCATGATAAATCTCGTTGCAAAATGATTCTCGTTTATCTTATACTAGGTTTCCGCCCGCGGCTTCGCCCGCGTGAACTTCATTTCTGTAACATGTATGTATACATAAAATCTTTATAAATTGTAGCCTATATGTTATTCTGATGTATAAGCTTTTGACGACACGATTGGCGTAGTGCGCTGAACACGGTTTCCCGCCTTGAATTCCGTAGTGTCCCGGGTTCAATCCCCGGTCGGGTCAACTCAGGAAACGATAATTTCTGAATTGACTCGGGTCTGGGTGTGCTGGGAGACGCCCCTAGCTTATTTCCTTGTGTGGTAACTCGTAATACAGGGATATATTAATCCATGCTTCGAGACCACTACAAGAGGTGTGTTGTCTGACGTTGTTGTTTCATCTAAATCCGTTTTGTTGGTTTTGCGAGAAGGACTAACATACATACCTCCGCACATACATCCCCACAAACTTTCGCATTCATAATATTAGTAAGAATTTCTACTTGTGACTGACATTTAAGAAGACAAGTAAGTTATACGATACTTATTATTATGATAACCTGGACGATTGTACAAAGTCATACGCACTAAGTATGTCCTGATTTTAAACGTGCCTATTCCAAACAGCTATTTTTTTTGTCAATTGTTTTTATGTAAGTACAATTTTAAGAGAACGTAGTAATATTTCCACACAATTACATCTCTAACCTTCACTATTTGAGCTGACGGCTTTCTACTCTTGCCCTACAGTCCAGTAACGCGGACAGATTTATCAGCGGTTATTCAACTGAGGTATCCCATTATTTTTTGCCAAATTTCACTAGCCGAAAACCTTATCGCCTTATCGCCTCATTTCCCAAATTAATCTTTAGCAAATGTACTTTTATTTATTTGGTCAAATTATCATTTCGCAAAATTTTACATTGTCAAGTTTTGGAAAATGTTTTTTTGCAAAATTAAAATTTGCGTATGCGATCTGATATTTTGAGAAAGGTTTTTTGGCCACACATTAGTAATCCAACAACTGGTCATAAGATAAATTCCTAGCAGGTACATAGGTCATTAAAAGGGTCTTAATAACCTAAATAACGCTCCTAAATTATGCCTTCACGATAAATAAATTGGTCAAATTTAGTAGATATCAATGAGGATATAAATGAAGGCTTCAATATCAAAACGTAAATTAAAATGGATTAAAATAAAACTAACATAAATTAAAATAATATAATATTGCCAGGAATCACAAATTAATAAACATTCAGTAATCAATACAAATTGCTCACAACAATTCAAGCGGCAACTTTCGTCTAGCCACATCTAGTGAACGTAGATCCGTGCATTTTGTATTCGCTTGCTCGTTTTTGCGCTGAGATCTTGTTGCGATGGTAATGAGTCAATACCTATCCTCACTATTCTTAACAAATGATTGAGTGACTTACAATATCAAGAATTGCCTAACACGCTCGATGTCAAGTTATTGTTTAATTTAAACTTTGTTATTTTAATGTATTTCTCATTTCAGTGAATTATTGTATTCTTATGAGAATCTTATGAGAATGTCTTTATTCCTAAAGCACTAACAATTTTAGAAAATCGGTTTGTAGCCAAGTAGTTATCGAACTACAAAACATAGGTTCTGACCTGCCAGCCGTGACTTTGTCCCAGCCCGTGGAAAGCACCCGATAAAGCCTGGTCAATATGCGCTGCATGCAAACACGGATGGACATTAGTTTTTTCCTCGCATGCCTAGATTGAAAGTGGCCTTTTCCGTCGACGTAATGGTCGCCGATAGGGGTGCCAGAATTCGATAATTCTTGCTCGATTTAAATATCTGTCACCAGCCGACTTTGCTTGTGGAAAAACGCAGGTACATGTACGGATATTTATTTTTCAAGAGGGCTTCAAAAAGGTTTTTCATAGGGTCAGTAACGCGCGAGTAGTGCCCCTGGTGTTGCACGCGTTCATAGGCTGCGGTAACTGCTTACTATCAGACGGCCCGTATGCTGGATTCCTACAAACGTAGTATAAAAAAATGAATCTTTTAACAACTATCCATATCAGTCCCAGGCACCATGGTAAAAACTACCTGCCTTCCCCTGTTTTCGCTATACTTTATCTATTTTTCATCTAAACTTTAAATAAGACCCTGAATGTGCAGCAATTGTTTAAACGCTCTTGGGATATTCTCTACGGAATTTGTAGAAAATTACCTTAAGCAACAATAAAATATGAAAGTTTAGCATGAGCTTTCAGTATGTTGTACCTGTCAACCCTAGGCGACGTAATGGCTGCAAGTGCACGACGCACGCGACACGCGACGTCTCTGGACGTCTAGCCGACATCCCGCTCTCGCCTGACGCCCAGTAGTTAGCTTTTTCTGCCAGTTCGGCTGATACAGAATGTGAAACGTTATGCAGATGTGTAAATTAGCGGTCACTTTACGGGCTTGGCGCTTTTGTGAAAATGTTTAAGGAAAATTGTATATTAGTATGTTTTCTTATATTCCTGTGCAATTACAAGTACAGGATTATTAAGATTTTAAAGTTACGAGTACATATTTCAAAAAATACCAACTTAAAGTGGTTTGCCCAAAGCCGGTTATAGTTTTGGACCATTACGGTCTCTGCGTACCTAGATGTCTCCGGATATTTCAGGTTATTTCCAGCAAAGCTCGTTTTGTTGATATGAACTGGGGCTGGGCCAATGAATAGATCAGAACTGTGCATATGAATGATAAAGAATTGGGCATATGAATAGAATAAAACTAGGCATTGAAACTTCCAAATCTGTTAACGCTTTGTTATAAGAGGATTCAATTTTTAAAGGATTTGTTGTAGTTAATACCACAATAACATAAAGTAAATGCGGTGTTAGTGCACGTAGTTATATTATGATGAGCCACTAATACAACCGGTTTTACTTAGCGTGCCGAACATTTTCGATGTACATATGTACGAGATGTACAACAAACACTCAAGGGGCTAAAGTTATTATTAGCCTATATATACCTACCCTCCAACTGCTGGGCAGCGTTATTCATCATTGAAATTTAAATCATTAGCACAGTTGCAGTATTATAACTTTGGTTAATTATCTATATTTAAAAAAATAATAATCGCCAAATGTGTTGCTAAGCCCAAAATTCAAGAACGGCTCTAACAATTGTGCTGATTTTTTTTCATATTTTGCACATAGAAGGTTCAAGAAGAGAAAAAACGTAAAAAATACGAGGAAAATAATAAAAACAACACTTTTCTTGTCCCATAAAAACTCTGTCCACTCCGTTCCCAGCAACTGTCAATAACTCATTTTGACAGAACGAAGTCTGTTGGGGCAGGTAGTCTATACTAATATTATAGAGAGGAGTTTATTTGTATTGAATAGGCTCCGAAACTACTGGACCGATTTTAAAAATTCTTTCACCAATATAAAGCTACGTTTGACATAGGCTATATTTTTTTTTAATTTAGGTTATATTTGACGGGAAAGTTAGTTTACGCGGGCGAAGCCGCTTAGGGAGCTAGTTTTAAATAAATATCTAAGCCAATCTACACTAAGACCCCCCAATCTAAGCAAAGCTTGAACTATGGGTGTAAAAGTCTTATTAACATACCCTTAACATTACTAAATACAAAATAACACCCAGACACAGAACAAACATAAACGTTCATTACGTGGAATGAACGTGGGAAAACATGAGGGAATCGAAACTTCGACCTTTGGTGCTATAGGCAAGAATGCTACCATTGCACCAACTGACCTGTATTAATTTTTTAAGAGTGTTGCATCATAGTTTTTCTGTTCAATTGTTTCTAGTTTCTTTTAGTTTCACTTTCATCTGTCCCGCTGTTTATCTTTTTTTTGTATTGTTGTTCGTCAAGATGTGCCACGTCGTACACAGTAATGCTAAGCAACCATTGAGCTGGCCAACCCTTAGAGCATGCTCTAAGTCTAAGGGTCAACCTCATCTTGGAGGCCTGCTAATCCATATCTGACTGATCACAATTCTTGCAAAATAAATGTGACCATTTTTAAATGCAATTGAGACGTTTTCTTTACCTTAGTAGCAAGTAAAAGGAAGCTGCCTAATCGGAACCATTGGGGTTGCATCGAGGCACGCAATGTCAAATATGAAATGTATTCAGTACCATAAATTATATTGTTTTAGTGGTAACTATTTTTCTATAATGAGGTTCGAAGCTGCAACATCCTCATCTGTACAGGTACGGACATGGCTCATTATGCAACTGGAAGAGACACAACCATTATGTCGCAGGCGGTGCAGCGGCGCGTAATGTGTGTTATTTCGTTTCGCTATTTCCCGTCGACAAATGAAACTACCAGTACCCCTACCACGAGTGAACGCCGACGACCATCTACCGTGTCTCCAACACCAGTCACGTAAAAAGAACGGGTACAGTACGAACGGGGGCGTTCATACCACCAATTTCGTCCTCAATTTTTACTGCGCTGGTGCTGAACAACGTCATTTTTATAGGACGGGTTTCACAGTGAAGTATTCTTAGCTGAGCTTTCGGCACTTCGGCCTCTAGTAAATAGAAATAAAACTGACCACGACATGTTACAGTAGTTAACCATCGTAGTATTCGTGTCGTAGGCTCATGGTAGGGTAAAGGCCATTTGCATTTCCTTCAACAGCCGCTACCTGCAATTATTCTTACGAACGCATTGCAAAGCTCGGGCTGAGTGGACGAGGGTTTTTAAATGATAATTAGGGTTGATAACTAAATTGTCAAGTGTAAAAACGTAAACAACTTGCTTTAATTACACGATAATTATTATTGTAATTTGTTTAGCTACCTATAAACAAGTTGTAGTTCATAATTTTACAAGAAATTACAGTAAGTTGAAGTGAGTTAGGTTCCCAAAGAAACAATGGTGACTGGGTAATACGGTAACGTATTTTTCCTAATTTTGATATTTCCCAGACACCTATACCTAATAAGTTTTGCTGAGATGGCTATTACGTAGAAATATTGGATGTTGCTCGGTTGGAGATATTTAGTCAGGTGAAGTTAAATATTGTTTTTATCTATCTATTTTATGTTGCAGTTGCGATACGACAGTCAGTGAATAAATAATGCAGACGGCTTGTTAAGATTGGATATATAGGTACAAATGAATGCAATTTCTTTTCCACGTATCAGCTAACTGGAAGCGAAAAAATAGATGGCAGGTAGCTTATTTCATGGTCAGTAACTGCAATAAACTGAAGCTATAAGAAAAACCAATGTAATTTCATCCACGATCTGCCAGGTATTTCACATTACGTATGTATACCCCGAGGCTCTTCTGCCCCTGAATTGCAGCGAAATTAGCGTCAAACTAAAAGACACGTGACACCTTTGACGGGGAAATTGGCAAGCGTGCGCGAGCGCACCCTCGCCTCGTGATGTTGTTTTATGAGACGCGCGATTTCGTCCCCAAAGCTCGCTTCGACGAGAATATACAGCGCTAAAAAGCAAAAAGTTCCATAGGTTTGCTATTGATGCTTTTTTCTTTATTTGTTGCTCTGATTTCTTGACTATCTATCTAACTGTAACTGGTGTAAAAATTGAGTGTGACATTTTAAAATTTTGTTTTTCTTTTAGTCTATGGAGAGTCTCAACGAGCCATAGCTCGTCGGTAAGGGAGGCCCTACTAGGACTTTTGCTTTATTATCGAATCAGAAACTAGTAACGGAGTAGGAGCACTAAAATTATCTACGTAGCCCAGTAGAACATACTTACATAGAAAGATAGGTGAGAAATAAAATGCTAGAATTAAAAAATACAACAGGTTTATTTAAATATGTAAGATAAAAATTAGCTAAACATAAATCTCTCTTTACATCACCTTAATTCATCTACATTTTAAAATACATACAAGAGCCTATTCGTCAACTTTTAGGCATATTGGCTAGTAATTCATAAACGTAATACAATATTGTATCATTAAACAAATACGTAGGTACTTTTACCGAATGCAAAAATCATAAATACATTAGCTTTCAAATAAATAAATAAACCGCGACTGCATCTAGGGTGCTCTTGTGCTCTAGTATATTGATCTTTAAACCGGTGATTTTATGAGCAAAATTACTACGAGTAACTCGGTAGGTTTCTGGGTAAGCTTTGAAATGTCTCGTTATGTTTCGTGTAATATTATATCACAAACGCGAGAATAAAATGACAAGTTTTCAGGCACGTTAAGCAGGAAAACCAGGAATGTCTTTGGGTCGACTTTCATTTACTAACCGAAATCACATAAAATGGCGTTTTTGATTATAACTATTTGAAGTCAAATACTGTTTCTTGGTTGAGCTGTCAAGCAATCGGGTCGCATTGCTAGTTCGGATACGCCAATTGCACTGGTTGTAAGTTTATCACTGCGTTAATGGGCTACCATCACACCATGGTTTTTGGCATCAGTAAACCTCAGCCTGAGCGTAACTCGCCAACTTGCATAACATGGAAACTTAAGAGCTCATCTTTTATGTCTTCATGCATTCAAGGTACTGGAGTTGATATTAAGCATTCGTAATTTCTAATCCTCGGCTTATCATTCGTTTTGCCAACATGGGCGGAATCTCATTATCAAGTTTGAGGACAGTCAACTTCTTCGCATTTCCTTCTCGGATGATCAAAATATGTGGCGGAAAAAAAAATAGCAAGTATGCTATATAGAATAGTAATAATCATGAGAAATGCTCTTGTGTATTTGAAGTCCATGTCTTATCTCCGATTATGCAAGGCTTTAGCGGATGTTCTTTTTTCTTCCGCAGCGACATGGAACTTATTACAAGTACCAACAGCCTTTTCTTGAGTTTGTAATTTTACTGGATAGTAAGTTAAATTGAACACAATATTCGGTAAAATAGATTGCGTCTTAGTGCCAAATTAATTCGACGTGATGTTTGACCATAACATCGTCTATTCAGATTCTAACACGTCAACTTTCTGGAAGGCCTTAACGAGGGGCTTCAATATCTGGTCTTGTTCTAAGTGGTCGTTAAGACCTGGGCTTGTGACTTGGTCTATTCAGAATCCAACTCATCATCTTTTTGAAAGGCCTTAGCCGGCGGTTTCAGCATCTTGGTCTTGTTGAGCAGCCGCATGGTGGCAGGGCCGAGGGTGGACTTGGCCGCGGGAGCAGCAGGCGCGTCTCCGCTCGCACCAAGACCTGACTTACCTTCGTTGTTCACTATCGGTATCTGGAACAAGGAAAACCCTCATGAAATAAGGCAAATCGATACCCAGGAATTCTGAAAAGTGCTTTACAGCTACAATTATAGTACTTCTGTTCTACTCGAATAAATACGGAGAAGTGAGTTTATTTAACCTTGAGTTGAGTTTCGTTTAAGGATTCAGGTTATGTGGACAGTCTTATAGCATAGGACACGCTCAGCGTCGGACAAATTGATTAACATCTCAGTTATCAAATTAACCCACGTAAGATCACGATAAGAGTGTATCAGATACTCATATCTGTACAAATTAGGCATAATATAATCAAAATTATTATGATATTACAACACATACATTCGTCTTAGTCCCTAATGAAACTAAGGTACCACAAACGCACAGACTCAAGATCAGAAACAAAACATTGTTCACGTCATCTCGAGTCACAACATGTTCACTAAAACTACCTACTAACACTGTTTAGTTAGATTACTAACTAATATATTTTTCGGTAATTACTTAAACATGGTAAGTTTGGTTGCTTAAAGTCGACAAGTGGCGACTGCGGCCTTAGAGAGCTCTCGGTTCAGACCTTTACATACACCTTTTAAATGAAAAAGAAGCATTCAATTCGACTCAGATATTTAAGGAGCAGTTAGTGTACCTAAATTCGAGGAAAAAGCTTCCGTGTAGAATTAATAAACGCCTCCTTTTTGGATTCCTTTGAAATAAGGCATTTGTTTGAAAGAACAATGTTTTCTGAGGTGTTAATTAGCCTAAACCATTTGTCCGTGATATACAAATTATTTAAAAGGTACACGATGTCCAATAAATTATTATTGCCAGTATTTATGGGAATTTATTATTTGGTTTGTGCTTTTGCTAACCCTTTTAAACATTTTCCTCTACTTGGGAAAAAATATGATACTCGTAGTACATTTTGATTTCTTAAATATGTTATTTGATATAATTTCTTTGTAGAAGACAGTTGCATGAACTCTGCACGATAACGCCTGTGAAACATCTGGTTTCCACTTCAAACATGTTTCTTGTATCTCATAATATCTTTCGTTTGCCACATACCTTATAAACCAATGCAAAAATTTAATAAAGAAAGTTTTATGTATGTACGTAAGCACATAAATATATATATTTTTTTGTTGCGTATGTGTTTAGTAAATACTGAGGTAGTAATCCGATATAAATCACCTATTATTTCAAGATAAGTCAGTAGGAGTAGTGTGGTGTGAACGGCTTTTTTTTGTCGAATCGTTTTCATAGAAAGCTTGGGACGGGGATTTTCATCAAAAGAAAATAATATTCATCAATAGGCACTTGAGGAACTGTCACATTGTGCTTAATTGTTTTTAAGAACCATTGTTATCTTAACTAATAGTCGACTTTGTGAAAAATGGAGCTAGCTTAGAATATTGAGCAGATGATTTTACCTCTTTCCAACATCATAAGTGATCAGTGGAATCAAACAGAGGCGTTCACATCAAGCTTTACAAAACCATAGAAAAATGGGTCTTATGTCAGCAGCATAAGTATGTAAAGGTTGTTGTGAACGCCTCTGTACACAGATTGATTAAAGTGATTAGTTTACAAGAATATTTATCAGATTGAGTGTTTCTTTGTAACGAAATAGAAAATAGCTTTCTTTGAAACAGCACACCCTAGTTCGTGAGCAGTAAAAACGTGGCGGCCACTGGAGCATAAATGAGCAGATACGCACCGACCACGCAAAATGAGAGGGTTACAGAAGGTATGCTAAGTGGGAGATAAGACCTACTCATACAAATTACAATTAGTTTAACGTTACCAGCCTCTTATAAAACAGTTTGGCGATTCTGAAACAATTTAAACTTGACACGGGTGTCTAAAACACGTTTACCTATACAGGCTATCCCGAAATTCAGCGTCAAGCGGGTGTTGACGGAAAGGTTGATTATACCAATACTTGAAATCATAAATAAAAATAAAATTATTTGAAAAAAATTGACACCGATAAAATTATATTGTTTTTTTTTAAATTAACCCAGACCCAGATAAATAATTAAATTTCAGTCACAAAATAAGTAATTAAGTTTGCTGCAGTTATGAGAAATGTATCCACTAATTAATACAGCAAATTGTAATTGATACTGCATATTTATCAAAAAAAAATTACTCTTCCATTGGCAAGTGCTCTGAAAAGTTGGCGCAAAGCTAAAAATAATATTGAAGTGATGTGATGCAATTTACATTTTTTGACTAAGTAGTCAAGATTTTGAAAAGGTATAGCAATAGCCATTTTTCTTTCCATATATTTTTATATGACAGTGCTAAGCGTTGTCGTGATCAACCATGTGCCTTCTGTGTGTTGTTGGTGCATGTCCATCACGTAACGACAGACAGACAGACATACATTAGCGATCCATTGTCTACGTCTAGCCGGGTTATTATCCTAGACAACGGAAGTCCAGATTTCCTGCCGAGGGGCCAATAGCACAGGTCAAAACAACTCCTTATACGGGACATCCAATGCCACCTAGGCGGTTCATATGGTTCTCACGTCCTGTTATCTAATACGTGGACCACATTTGTGATGGCGGAAAGTCCTAAAAGTTACACTTGATGAATGTGGTTAACCTGAAAACTATAATGATTATTTTTGTTTAGCTTTTTTGAACAGCAGAATGGATTTTGAAGCGGTTTCCGAGGTAAATTAAAAATTCCGTTTTTTTGTATTTAATAAGTTACTTAAAAAATGTGGTAAAAGCTGGCACAAATAGATATTGATTTATATTGGTCAATAATATTATTGGCGTTTCGGCCTATCAAGCAAGACCTTTTTACGGTCTAAAAATGATACAATAAACTTTTTAACGACGTTCCTTCGGCTAACTGCATGCTCGGTTTTAACTTTTAATCTCTTATCTTTGAAATGTATTTTTATTAGTTCTCCAAACCCAATTTCTTTGCTAATGAAGTGCAAACTAATGCATACCCGACAAGACTCGACACACGCACTTGAAGGCAGGCGGCTTCACCCGAACAAATCAGATCTTTTCGCTTTTATTGAGCCTATATAAAACTCGTTAAATCAGTAATACCACAGTTCTGCGATTTGGTATCATAATCAGTTTACATACTGATTCAACTTTTATACCTCTTCAAATTCAAGGAATTTTAATAAAACTCCTCATTAAGCAAACAATCAGAAATTCCCAAAAATATTACCGCTCATGAATCTTGAAAATTGAAGAAAAAAAAACAAATTTATGAATATGATTCAGACGTATCTCCGGGTCGTCTACAGTGGAATAATTTTAAAATTCTCAGACGATGAATATATTTAAAGAGTTTCACAACAATCTTGAGGCCTATCTTAATATGGACATTACAGGCAATTATAGTTGTTGAATGCGGGTCATAACTCGGTGCAGGCGGCGCGCGGGCAAGCGATGCAGTTTAGATAGCCGCATCACATGTGGGCAATGCTGACGGCTTCATGAGACGGGTCGAGGACGAACGCAATAAGGGCGTACAAGATCCTTTAGGCGTACGCTGTTATGCTTTTCGTGACTCGAAGCTTGTACAAACCAATACACCGTGAACGTAACGCACTTTTCTAGGATCATAATTATTCAAGCGGAATATACCTAATACTTTTGATTCATTTTGTTCTTATCTGTGAACAATCAACATCGAAACTAATCGCTCTTTTCGCTAAACTTGTCTGTATAACTGATACCAAAGGCGATATTTGATAAGTTTATAAAGTATCAAATGATGAATATTTGCAAATATAGGTCTGGGACAGGTTTGTTCACCCTTCTGACCCAAAACTAAGCAGAGCTAAGTGTACTATTATGGGTGTCGGAAACTAACTTTCAATACGTATGTTTAAAGATAGACGACGACTAGACGTTTCTCATTCAATCAAACAAAAGTGGGAATCAACCACCGACCTTCGGCGCTGGGGGAAAGGACCCCTCCCCTATCCACCCTATGCCAGGCCCTGATTGTTCGCATAATCTGCTAAGACATAAGCTAACCAATGATTAAAATCGAAATAATCTTTTTAAAGTGTTGTATTTTCATTTTTAATTACCATCTGTTTTTATGGTTTTCGGATTGGAGAATGTGCATAATGAGCCTTTTTATTTTAATGAAACATATTTTGGATTAACCAAATGCTTTTTATCTCGCAATGCGAATGGAATCTTGCAAAAAGCTGTCTGGGTAAATCTATTGCACATATTTGCTAAGGTCATCGATCTTTACTGTTGTTTGCATTCAGGTTTAAGAATAATAGGATTTATTTTATCACATTTGCATCAAAATGAAGTGCCATAAAATTTGATCTTTAGACTAACTTAGCATATTGTATTGATCCTATAATATAATCAAAGAGGTGCTATTCCATAGAAATTTAACAACAAGTTATTGTTAAGAAAAAAGGCCAAATAGACATTTTGACACCACATACAGGTGTCCCAAAAAAAAGCATCACTAGGGCTACCCGCATGACCCTCATGTATGTACCGCGATTTTTGGTAGTGTTCGAGTTATGTTTTTTTGTAACCAAAAAGAGACAACACAGAAATTTTCGAAAATTCGTGTAAAAATCATAACTCGAAAACTTTCAGCAATCGCGGAACATACATTCGGGTGATTCGGGTACCCCTGGTGATGCTCTACCACTTGGAATCCGCTTATCACTCTTTTCGGGACACCCTGTACCTATACGTTTTTTAATATGTCCCGCTTTCGACAAAAGAATCCCGCTTTTTTCACTCAAAAAGTGTCAAAATCCGGACTTGGCTAAAAAAATCTGGCAACGCTGGTGTTGAGTCACTTTTTAGGCTCACTGTGGCGCGAATAGTTGTGGTACATGCGTATTTTTTTATTGTTAGCTAAATACTAGGCTACTTGATTCAGAAGAATTTATATTTATAGCAGTTAATAATAATTTAGAAAAAAAAATAAACAGAACAAGTGGAAAATACTGTTTTTTTTCCAAAGTTTTAATGGCCATTAATAAAGATAGTTACACATAAGCTTTTTATCAAAATGTTTTTTAAAAACTTGCCTATTATTTCAACTATTTATCATGTAAATTTTATTGAGATACTTTAAAGGCATTAGACCAAGTTTACATTCAATGTATCGGAAGTATACATTCAAGATAGCAAGTAAAACTTAATAAAAAAAAACATTTAAAAAAAAAAACTACACAAGTTTTTTCGTCAGCGTAGAATCTACACCAAATCTACATCAATTAGGTAAGACTGATATCTTCAAATTGATTTAGTAACTTTAGTAAAAAATAGACTACAACACCTGGTCTATTTGAAATTAAAAAATATATATAACTGCATACAACCTCAACAAACTAAAGATAAGTATAATTTGTTTCGTTATTCGTATAAAAAGTATAAATGCTAAGGCATTCATGAGACCTATTGCTATCTTAATTTCGTTACAGATAAAGTCAAGTCTGTTTTTATGCTTCGATAAGTTCCAGCAAAATTATGCCAGAGACCGCTAGAACTCGCGATAGTAGCCCACTCTTGATAACAGACTGTTTAAAGCCCAACTATGGCATAAATTACACGGCAGGATACGTTACTCACTTAATAGGGCATGCATCTTTGTTATCAGGCCGTTTAACTTGCATGTAAAGCCTGCAACAGATTCTTGTTTATTTTAACAATGATGTGATGGGAATTTTAGAACAGGGACTCTATTACAATCCTTGTATCTTGTCAAGTTCATTCCCTAATCTGAGCGTAGCGAGCAATTTCGTAATATGATCTTTCATTTCAGCCAGTTAGCGGATACTTCGCACTAACGCATATTAATATTAACTTAAGGAATTTCTCGCCACCCTCAGTTTAACTAGACTGAATATAAGTGATTGTGATAAGGCCTTAGAAAGGGAAAGGTGCCTTTTTAAATACATTTGAACAGGCCCATGTAGACCTGGTCCTTTGAGGCTTGCATGAGGCCGAAGCGAACACGTAGAGGCCTTTTGGTAGCAGTTAGTTTACTTACATATGGGCACATCTACGAGTACCATGTTTTATCTCTATACTTCATTCATTATAACATTAGAAATAAGAAGCAGGGGGGCTAAAATTAATGACAATTTGTATTGCACGATGCCATGACGATAACATACCTGAGTATAACCTGGCAAAATTGAAAACCCCTTCCGCCACAACGTACGAAGGGATTATGTAACAGTTTAGATTTGGTAGAATTATAGTGACAGTAAAAATGAAAACCCCTGCCTGTTTTAGGTTTTTACATCGACAATATAGTTTGATTCAAGACAAAATAATTATTTTAAGCAAAAGCCTCATAAATTCTGAAGTTCCTTTACTTTAAATGAGAACAATTAAGTATGACAGCTGCTATTTATGTAGATTTTAATAAATTCGGCATAAATCTTAAAAGTAATGATGTTTATTGTAATTTTACCACAAAGTGTACCCTAAAAAGAACCTTTTTTACTTCTGTCTAATGCTATAATTAATGGAGTATAGATAAATGGTAAAAATCTGCCTAAAGACAACATCTGCCGGATGCTTGATTATTACATAGATTAAAAAATCACATTAATACAGCGTTATTAAAAAGGGCTATTATACTACAAAAAGCTACCTTATAGACAAGAATGACTGGGTGTAAACTCTCTGCTCTTTCTATTCAGACCGCAATGCATTGATGTGCAACGCCTAGATTTCGACTGAATTAAAATGCAGGTACGGAGGAAACAAGTAGGCAATTCCTCGCACATTACTGCCCGATACGCCATTAAGATAACCGCAGGTCATGCATTCGTCGTCAACCCTCGCGCATAAATCAAACGGACTTACAAATGACTTGTCACCGAGATTCGCGCGCAAGATTGCATTATGTCGCAGTAAAAAGTACACTTAAGTGCGCGTTTAAATCGACAATCTCATGTTAATTTCCTGTGTGGGCTAGAATAATTGCGGACGAGACATTTTTAGATGTCGCTCGCAAATTATGAGATCTTGGAAATAAAACGATTTATCATTTTTTGTAGGCGGCGAGACATTTTTTGTGACGAACGCGTAGATCTCTCGTCCTAAGAAAGTGAAAAGTGTCATGTTGCTGCAATATTAACAATATCCTATGATATAACAAAAAAGGTTTTATTCAATACAAATTTGGCTTGAGAAAATGGCCACATAGATATGCGAATGTAGTAAAATACTACTTGGTCTACTTGAAATTAAAAAAAAAGGTATAACTACATACAAACTCAATAAAGTAAAGTATAATTATTAGTTTCGTTATATGGATAATAATAAAAAGTATTAATGTTAAGACATTCATGAGACCTATTGCTACCTTAATTTCGTTACAGAACTATTAACCATGTAAAACTTTGAATACATACAGTATAAATACTTTGTTTTCACGTACCAATAATAACGAAAAAGTTGAAAAACCAAAAATTACGTAAGAAATCAATTACTTATGATAATTAATTGTACAGAACCCTTTACATTACAGTTGTACTCGTAATTGCACGCAACAATTAATATTTTATATTCTGTAGGTTATATAGGTAGGTTCCTTAAGTTAGAGCGGAATATATCGGTATCGGTTTGACCGCAGTGATGCCATGAAGATTACCATATACCGTAATGCGCTTGTTATTGTCATATATATTTTATTATACCGTAGGAAGGAACTATACGAGAGCAATTTGTAGACCGATCATAGAAGGAATACGCATGGAAAGCCGATAATAAAAATAACCTCTACATTTTATGTTGACAATAAACGTTTTTAAAGCTCTACAATGTAAAGACCTGAACTTATCTGATATTTACCGCATTAAAAACAATAATGTCTAGGGCGTAGGCTGCATAAGTGGGATTGTTTGGAGTCTTCTCAACAATTTGCCGTCATTTCCATTTTACTGAGTAGCCGTAATTGCCTTGAAATGACGCCGGTAATATTTACCATACAGTCACCTTTCCCAAATTATTTACTAGAAACTGCAGTAGGGCCTTAACATTACGGCAGGTTACAGCTGCACGTCAGTCGCGCGACTACCGCTTATCTTCGGACATAGTCGCGTTTTAGTCGCCTATATACACTCATCTATGAAGCCAGCGACTGCTAAATCTATATTCATATTATAAACAATATTATAAAGATTTGATTGTTTGTTTGGATCGACTTCAAAAATTATTTCACCTATATAAAGCTACATTACCAATTTTAACGGGAGAAATAGTATATTCAGGCGAAGCCGCTGACGGACAGCTAGTGTATGAATTAAAGGCAAGGACCTGGCTGTTGCGCGCTCAGTTTGACAAATTTCTGATAAAAAAATAACCAATTCAGCTAAGCTGTTTGCAACATTTGCGTTGTGCTCTATGTATGTGCAATCTGCATACAAACTGCAGTTACTCGTCTAGTCAGCTTGCTGACTGACGCGGACATGCGGGACAAACGACCTCATGCCCGGCAGACAAGTGCAAACGTGGGACTTTGTTGTACAGTTGGCATCAGAAGTAGCTAAACAATTCAGGTGTTTACATGACGTTTTCATCAATTTTAATGCATTACCTTTCAAGTGTCCACAATCATCACTATTTTATACAAGTTTTCTGATTGTTTTGAGCAGTATAAAAAACTATTGCCTTAGCGAAAATCCTAAGTTATTGTAATATAATTACTAATTAATTATGAAAAAATACAGCTAACATCAAAATAAACACGTGACACAAATATAAAAAGGTGTCTCTTAGTCCTTGTATGACATAATTCAGGGATCATTGATGAATAAACAGATTTATTTTAAGTATTTATTCATTTACAACAAATCCACAACACTTAAATTAACTTAACATATGTTACAAATCCTAATGCCAATTAAGGATTTGAATTTTCTAAACTAAACTTTATACATTACTTTACAGATAATACACACTGCAGTCATGACTTCTGTTCATAATACTATAATAGCCCCAATCATTAATAATCATTATCTAGAATTACGCTAAGTTTAAGCGAAGTTATGAGACAACATACTTTGAGTACTGAGATTAAAAACGAAACGTGTCCATAACTTGTAAGGCAAACTAAATTCAAACTTCAAATCACTTAATCCTACGGATTCATTATTATTTATTGAACCCTTAGCTGGATAAATCCGGAACGACGGTATTGTGCATTTACGTCAGTACTTACATATTGAACAGTGCAATAGTGCAACTGACTGGATAAAGGCAGCCGTATATTCTACGACTAAATGGCTCGGACATATATTCAAATTCATTTCAGACTAAGCCAACGACTTGTTTCGCACTCAACGAGTGTTAAACGAGTACATAACGAGATCCTACCGAGTAGTTCGCACTTAAAAACTTAAAATACTTTGGCAGTAAATTGATAATTGGAAATGATAATGTTTCGGTTTTACGCGCGTCGTATAAAAGGTTAAGGCGAATGTTCTAGAGAGTAAGCGGGCTTATTACCTTCCGTAAAGTAACTAAGATAGTCGTGCTGCTATTAGGTTTTTTTTTACCTTACTCCATTTTGTCCGATGTGTGTTTTCGGACTTTCCGGACCATAGCCAGGGTTTGTAATCACCAACCCGCATTTGGCAAGCGTGGTGCTTAAGCCAAGACTTGACTTGATTTCAATGATGGATGCCTTTCCCCAGCAGTGAGACAGTATATAAGCTAACCTTACTGTAACAGTTTTTCTGCCAACATTGATTTGTTTCAATCAAGGTCAAAAAATCTTTGCGACTTCAGAAAACAGACAGTTTTTCTAACAACAACACCGAACTTAAGTGTTACTAGAAGATAAAAGTGCTGTTTGTTAGTCCATTACACTAGAAAATTGGTATCAGTGGTTAAGAGAGCCTCTCAGACCAGCACAAATGTCTGTTAATAAATAAATAAATATGCGCCAGCGAACACACCACTTGTCATGGTCTTGAAGTAGGGATGTAGGAACAAAGAATTGAGCTAGGGGCGTCTCTCAGCACATCCAAACCGGAACTAATTTAGAAAAGATCGATTTCTGAATTGGCTCGACGGGAATCGAAACCTGAACGTTACACAAGTTGTTTCTAGTTTTCATAACCCAAGGGAAAACCTTACTTTGGGACTACAGGGCAATTCATATGATGTCCATATCCTTAAAGTTTTTTACAGTCTAAAAAAGGAAATGATGAGAAGTTGTATTCAAATGTGTTTGCAATAAAAGAAACAAATACTTTAAGCACTTATAAAATCGTAAAAACATATCTTTTACATTGATTGTCCGGACTCTGGCTAAAAAGGGTTGTTAATACAATATGCCCGCGGACGTGGGCACCTTGCCATTTCTGTCTACTTTGTAGACGCGATATGGAACAGCCATCGCTTGGGCGCGATTACGATTGCCAATTCAAATGGATTCAGTGTAAGGCCTGGACTTTCTAGACTGAGCCTAATCTAATCTACGTTGTGCCGCGGCTAGATCCGCGTTTAGTAATGCATATCACTATGCAAGAGGTCAAGCAAGCCTGCGTCTTTTAAATAGGTCTATTTACATAGAAGAGCTGTTCGTCCATAGCCTTGCTAGGTGGTCACACCCACACATGTTTCATAGTCGGATGCTATTCTGTTATCTTGGAGGGGACGAGAAATTCCTGAATAAATAAATATCTGGGACAATTTACACCAAGATCATCTGACCCTAAACTAAGCAGAGCTTGTACTATGGGCGTCAAGAGAACTGACTGATAAACATATTTAAATATGTCTAAATACATACATATATAGATATAATATAGATATGAAATCGATTCCCTTTTAAGAATTGCAGAAGCGCATCTACGATGTATTCGTACAAGTAAGAGCTGCGCGTTACGGAAATGAAGATGTTGCGGTGGCGCAGATGTGGGTGTTCCTCACGCAAAGATCGCGTGCGGAACACCCACATCCGCGGTAGCCTTCGTGTTCGTGACATCGCAGACAAGCTGCAGGAGTTCCGGCCTCGTTAGTATGGTCATGTCTCACGGAGATCGGCAAACTACGTGGGTAACAAATATCTGGCCATGCCGCCTCCGCCGGGTACCGGCTGGAGAGGTCGACCCAAGAAACGCTGGCTCGACGTCGTCAAGGGTGACATGCGTGCCGACAGACTCACCACTGAGGATGCACAAGTCCGTGCGAAGTGGGCCAAGAAAATAAGAAAAGCGGACGCTGAGACCCCACATACCAGTGTTGGTTCACAACCAGGATAGACCGCACGGATGATGATGACGATGATCTAAGAAGTATTCGTTTCTGAGTACATATTAGAATTATAGCAATGCCGCAGATATAATGAGTCAGTCTACCAGCCCTTAGCGGTTTTCTGAGCTGCGTGCAAATCGGTTTTATTGCTGACGTAATTACATAACAACACAGGATATGCACAGTTTGTTTTAGTGCAGATCCGACGTGGGACATCTGCGCCGCTAAAACGAGTCAAGGCTGGTTCCTCGAGGTTGTATTTCCAATTTTTGATTGATGATTGATATTTTATTCTGCACAAGTGTTTTTTTTTTATCATTTAACAATGAACTATTTATTTTCTACACGAAGATGAATACTAGAAAAATAGAGTCCCGCTGGAACTGGGCATAATAAAGATGGTGGATGGTGGTTTGCACTGGTGCAAAGCTTCATTTCAAACACTGCTTCGCTTAGGCATGGTCTATGGCCACTTATCGTAAGAACTCGTCAAGAAGTTAGCTGAGATAGTGAAAACGTAAGTGTGCAATATATATGTCTGTGATCATACAAATTAAAAACAGAGTTCAAAATCTGGGAATGAAGGCTCGACCTTCCGTTTTCTTTTTAATGAGGTAGTGGCCAACAACAGAAAGACGATGTGACATACAAAAAGTGAGGCAACCAGAAGACCCTTCAAGCAAGCAGTGTGCACCAGTTGACACAGCAATTGACCCGTGCTGCTAACTAGCGGCAGCGACGCGAAACAGGCTGAGATTAATCAACCCGCCCGCAGCCGGCGAGCCGCGGGCGCACTTACATGTGACGAGGGTTACCATCATTATTGTGGATTTTCAGCGAAACTTAGGCAAAGGTAAACTCGAAAATACCATTCCGTATGATCTTTGAAAATTTATTTATTTGGATCACTCACAGAGTTCCTCAACTCATCACCTACAACTATCTTACTTATACTAACTTATATCGTTGTATGGGACTCGTTACTGAGCAAACTTTGTAGAGATATCACATAAACACGTTACCCGTTTACTCAGGGACACTGTTTTTAGGAAATACTGATAGTCTAGAGTTATACGGACGTACAGGAAAACTTTACAGAAAAACTAAGCTACCCTGTGTGATGTAAAACTATTCTAGGTTGGAATAAATTCTAGCAGGATCTATTTACTTCTTTATATAATTAAATAAAACGGAGAACTTCATTTCGTTATTAGAAAAAAATAACGTTGGCCTTATAACACTGTTTGTTGTGTGGCTATTTGTCCGACATTTTCGCAAGCCCTGGAGGCACGAGTCGTGCCCGGCTGCGGCCAGACATAATGCAAATTGCCCGACGGCTGCGCGCTGCACTCGAATATTTAATTACCTATTCCATACAGACCACAAACATATCGGGTATTTTAGACCGACGTTTCAGTTTTGCTTATTATTAAAATTATTGGCAACTAGCATAATTTTAATAATAAAGCAAAACTGATATGTCGGTCCGAATGGATAAAAAAATATAAGTGGCACAAAAAAGAAACAGAAGCAATGCAGTGAAGATGAAAATCAGCATAATATGATAATGTCCACACTAATACATTTTTCAGAGGTAAGATTTGTTATTTCTGTTGGTAATGGATTCACTGAAAATCAGCTGGACCGATTTTTTAAATTCTTTGGGCAATATGGAGCTACATTATTAGCGTGTAACATATTTAACTGTACAAATAGTCCATCGGGCGAATGATAAGCTTGAAAAAAAAGAGGTGAAATTTCTGATGTTGAAGACAGAGAGAGGAGGGGAGCGTTTTTCTGACAAGAAAATATCTGCCTATTAGAATCGACAGCGAAATTCATAATATATATACTACTTTAAATATCGCATGAAAAACATATTGTAAGTGCATTTTTTTATGGCTAAGGCATTTTTAGAGTATTTTGTATCAATAATGAACATTTCGAAGACATTTATTTTCTGCACATTTTTGTGGTTTATCAATAAAGACACATAATAATAATGTCAAAAAATATATAATTATAACAATCTTATTTATTTAGTTTCGTAGAACGGATTAGCGATTTCACATGTGGTGGTAACCATCCCTAACAGAGCAAAAACGGCATCCGTACGGATAGCATCGCCCCCCGTATTAGTCTTAGACTTTGTATCTACAATCCGTTCATCGTTAAACCACAAAATGTACTGTGATTTAACTCGTCAGTCACGATACTACCGTGCTAAATTTACAGTGGGTGGACGGGCGATTTGTAATAATTGTAATACGCCACGTCGTGTTCCGTCTCTACAATGTTGCAGAGACGCCTTCTGCCTCTCGCCGCTACTTAGCACGCGCCATGTCCGACACAAGATATCCTTTTAATTTTGTATTATTTTCTCAACTCATGTATAATTTTCGACGCGGTTCCATGCTATTATTATAAAAGGACGTAATGGTTATTAAAAACGTGATGTGGAATCTGTTGGCACCTCTAGCTACGATTTCAGCTTGCAAGTCAAGGAAAAACCTTCGTCGTGGGTAGGTATCCTGCTTAAATTTAATTACGATTTATAATGGTGCATTTATCTTCCATAGTGGAATCTTCCTTAATGAATTAGAAGAAAATGTATTCAATTAAATAAGATGTATAATAATATAATATTAAGACAATCTGCATGCCTATATGTCATTTTATAACATAATCATAGACAACGTAAACATGATGTTAAGCCCATTTTATGGAGCAGCACCATGATTCAACTTGATATAGGCAGATGAATTATATAGTAGAGCCTGGAATAGGTTTATAATAACCCATCATAATTAAATTTTATATGCTAATCCTTTAAACATAGTCTTACTGTAGTTTTTATGTCATAGATGTTTCTAAAGAACTAGATATTTTATTTACTAAATTCCCTGGCCCTGCAGGTTTACTGCAGCAAGTGGTAAGCATACGTCTGAAATGCAACAGTTAAAAACTTAAATAAGAACATGAGTTTTAAAATTTCAAGTACAGTAAGCTTCAGCGCGATCGCAAGTTAAAAACTGAAGCTTTCCATCTTTGCTCCTTTCTGACCGGTTAAAAAACGCCTAAATAAAAGCAAAAAGAGATTTTTAGGACTCTCTGAGTCCCAAAATAAAGTTTATTGTCAGCAAGCGTGGGTTGCGCGTTTTATTTGAAAAATAAAAACTTCCTCGGTGCTCACTTCTCAAACGTCGGGTCCCGTCCGTCGGAATATTTCGCGGGGCGTATGTTCGCTGCAAGCTGCAACATTGTTGCTTAAATCTCGTGTGATGTTCATCAAAGTTATTTCTGTTACAACAGTTTATAAATTACTGTAGCTTGTAAGACATTTGCGCGATTGCATAATAACCTTTAAAAGGCAAAAGGCGTTTTGTAAAAAAAGTTACTCATTGAATTTTGCTTTTTAGAGTGCTTCTTGGCGTACAGACAGATGAAGGGGAAGACCACAAAATTATATGGGATGATGTGAACACAACAATTTTAAAAACCACAATCCGCAAAATGTATGGATTTAATCAATACAATATTGTTTTCTCCTTTTTACAGTTGAAATAATGTTTACCACTTTGGCTTTTTGAACACAGGTGGTTTTCTATGTAAGTATGTTTTAGATTTCACTTTCAATAAACGTGCGAAGCTAGTTATTGCTAACTCGGATGTTCACCATTAACTGTCGTCGACCGATAGTTAAAAGCTGCAATTTACGAGGCAGTTTTCGTTGTGTATTCATTCAAAAAGGAACTATATTTCTTTTATAGCAAAATTCAACTTTTGATATGCAAAATGAACCTTCAGCTTTCCTAGTTTCATTTCACTGGCTAACCAACAACCATGTAATGATGGCCATAACTGTGAACCGTACTGGTATTTCTAATTCACACTATCTCACTAATAGGTCAAGCGAACAAGCAGCTCGCTTGTTTCACCAATTTCCCTGATTACTCAAATTCTGATCATATGATCATATCACATTCTCAGGTCCGGTGAACCACATCAGAAAGGATACAAGAACTCGTACGTCCTAGGCCAGTGTCATTATATACATCGGTGCAAAAACATCTTTCAAATTAATAGACACGACTTAGAAAATAATGAGCACGATCTTACTTGCAGTACAATCACGTACGCACTTACTTTTAAATAATTGCAGCAGTGCAATAAATTTAATCAAAAAATTAAATGCTCATAATTTATGCTTGCACGCATTTAACTAGCTTAACAAAGTGGACTTATGGGTAATTAGTTATACAGATTGCGGTCCTCATTACTAAAATTGCCCTCTCAATAGCCTCAAAACCTGAAACATCAAGTTTCCTGACGCATAAAACGATTTTAAATCAATTAGCTCGATAATATTAAGCACAAATTGCGGACGGTAACCTTAATCATGTAAATGAGAAGTTATGTGCACCAGGGCTGCTTTAAGTACCAGTACTTTGGAGAGTAACATTAGGATAACATCTTGTATGTAAAAACTTATAGTGTGAATCAAAAACCGTTTTTTTTTTGTGTATACGTTAAATTTATTACCTATCTAGTTTTCTACCGTTGTAATAAGTTGACGGTTGAACAAAAGGTTCTATTCAAACGTAAACGCAACGTAAAAGTGGGTATAGGCTAGAGCTTTTGCTAGATCATCACATTGTAAAGTTACGGTTTTACGAATGGTACAGTACAGGCAAATGCTCAGTTTTCTAAAAACATTTCCATGTGATGTGACATTTTTGCTTCGTTTTAAAAATCGAGTTGTAACAAACGATCGAGCGTCATATATTAAAGTAAATTTAAAAACGACGAATACTCGATATTCTGTAACAAGTGAATGCTCAAAATCCACTCTGCCGGTTGTTACACAATTTAAATACTTGGGTCACTGGGTCACGGAAAATTTGAAAGATGATGCCGACCTGGATAGGGAACGCAGGGCGCTGGCAGTAAGGGGTAATATGTTGTCTCGCAGGTTTGCACGATGCTCATATGAGGCTAAAATCACTATGTTGTCAAAGTTTATATACATGCAACTTGTGGAGCGACTACACCAAAAAAGCTTTCAGCGCCCTGCGCATCGAATATAACAATGCCTTCAGGATTGTTGGGATTGCCATGGCGCTGTAGCGCATCGGGGATGTTCGCCGAGTGGAATACTGACGGCTTCTACGCCGTGTTGCGTAAGAGAGTGGCGTCGCTAAGGGAGCGGGTATGTGGCAGCACCAACACTCTCCTGAAGGTGATTGCTCATGGGATGGACAGTCCAATCCTTTATCAGTGGATGTCCGTCCATGTTATTCATAATAAGTTATTTGAATTTTACTAACATAGGAAGTAAGTTTTTATTTTTGTTTATATATTATTTTATTTTTAGGTACTAACAAACTATGGATGTAACGTGAAATATCCGAAATAAACTTTTCATTCATTCATTAATTCATTCAAAGCTATCAGGACCACAATAAAATAATACTTACTTCGTATTACAAATTAAAATTACAGCAGTATTTCAATTTAGGACTTATTTCACAAAATTCAAGCGGCCTTATCTCAGGAAAGAAATCTCTTTCAGGCAATTATTTCTGGTATTAACATGATGAAAAACAGGCCACTGATTCACTGACACTGAATTGCAAGCAGAAACCCCCATTCGATTATCTTCTTGTAGGTAATTAGTTCAGTCACTAGGTTGATTTATAGAGCAAATATTGTAAAGATCATCTTATTATATGCAGGCTCTAATTTAAATTAGTTGCTGTCGACTAATTTCTTAGTAAAGGAGTTCTATTTATTTTATGAAGAAAACTAAAAAAATAGCAGAAACATACCAGAAAGGCCAATGAGAATCTAAATAAGAAGCCTGGGCTATCACGTTGACAACCCTGAGCCTAACTACATGCGTGCGCGCAGGTCGACTTGTTGGCCAGTAATATATGAAGTGCAAAACATAGTCACTTACTTGCCTGCAAGATTGTTGCAAACTCAACGCCTGCGGCCGGACTGACATACGATAAATGACTAAATTACCAGCAACCGTAACGGGAAACAGTTCAATATATTGTACAGTTCTATATTACAAAATCGCGAATACCGCTTCCTGGGTTTCTATTGTGACTGTTAATCTTTATGTGACTAGCATTTCATGAGTTATCAAAGTTAGAAAATGTATGTAGATCATTTTTTTCTACGATGAAACATTCTAAGCAAAGTAAGGCACCTTTAAGCTGAACCATTGTCGGTAAAACTGAAATTGTCTCATCAAAAACTCTTAAGAGCTGCTTTACGTTAGTCAAATTACGAGTACATTGAGGTGCCTTTGTGGCGTTTAGTCGGTTCAAGATTACAACAACGAACCATCTCTTGAAATATAGAGCTAAGTAATTTTGAAATAACAAAAAAATAAGTAAGAATGTAATTTAAATGTTAGTTGTATGGTACATGAGTTGCTATTAATTTTAGCTGATGTTCGTTCACTGAAGTTTATTTCAGTAAAGCTTTGGGAAATATCACCTTAAATAGGCATAAAAATCAGATATTTATCTTTAGCTAACAAGAATACTTTGAAGTAGTCTGATTGTTATTATTGGCCCTGGAATAAAATGTGTGTACAATGTATTAGGATTTATCCAGTGCAAACCACAACGAACATAAAATAATTATTTTAAAATAAATTAGCAACAATTTAAGAATGAAGTTATTTTGTAATGAAAGGTAACGTTCCCTTTATCTCGGCTTACATTCCTTGCTGAGTTCTTACAGATCAAATACAACATAATCTGTAATTTTTCTGAATTCGGTTGACAGCCGCTGCCAATAGCCATAGACGAGGACCAAGCGAAGCAGCGTTTGTAGCGGCTAATTTCTCCGCTATTTTACAGGGGAACCTCCAAACTCACGTCAGTACAATATAGGTCTGTGGGTAAAACATTAAAGAGTCTTAGAAATACCCATGTGGTAACAATTTTAGCAAGTGCAAATGTTCGTTCGGATGTATTGATGTTTATCCATCATTTATGTACTCGTATATATTTTTGTTTGTACACGCACGGTATACTACTTAATTTCGTGTATATACATACGAGATACGAGGTGCATTCAATAAGTACCTAGCCTCATCGCCAGAGGGCGCTGTAGTTTCAAAAGAGTTTTACCACAGAGTAGCACATTCTTTTTTAATTCTTTTTTCAAATTTTCATTCCAATCCCTTTATTTGTTTAAATTTTACAACTTATGGAAGCGAACGTGTCGATCGGTTTTACAAAAATGGAAAAAGAGCAATATCGTTCGATGATTCGATTCTTATTTTTGGAAGGGAAAACGCGCATCGAAATCAAAGAGAGCTTGGATGCTGTGTACGGTGACTCTTCTCCATCGATGGCCACCGTCAAGAATTGGTTCAACGAGTTTGCACGTGGCCGTACGTCGGTTTTTGATGAACCACGTCCAGGTGCACCGAAAACAGCTGTTACGGAGGAAAACATTGAAAAATCCATGATCTCGTATTGGCAGATCGCCGATTGAAGGTTCGGGAGCTAGCTGAGACTGTAGCCATTTCAGAAGGAACAGTGCATCATATTCTTCACGAGGAACTCGGCATGAGAAAGCTGTCGGCGCGATGGGTGCCGCGTTTACTCACACCGGAAAACAAGCGTAACCGTGAGACCACATCGGAGACGTGTTTGGCGCTGTTTATGCGGAATCCAGCGGAGTTTTTGCGTCGTTTTGTGACCGTCGATGAAACCTGGATCCACTGGTACACACCAGAGACCAAGGAGCAACCAAAACAATGGATCCAGACCGGGTAACGTGCTCCAAAGAAGGCGAAAACTGTAAAATCGGCCGGAAAAGTTATGGCCACCGTTTTCTGGGATTCACAAGGTGTGATCTACATCGATTACCTCGAGAAGGTTAAAACAATTACAGGGCTTTACTATGCCGATTTATTGGGCCGATTCGACGCCGAATTAAAGAAAAAACGACCCCATCTAGCGAAGAAAAAAGTGCTGTTTCACCACGACAACGCACCGGTTCACACGTCTGCCGTTGCCATGGCCAAATTGGTCGAATTACGCTACGAATAGCTGCCCCATCCACCGTATTCTCCAGATTTGGCCCCTTGTGACTTCTTTCTGTTTCCTAATCTGACAAAATCACTCGCCGGGAATAGATATGGATCAAATGAGGAGGTCATCGCCGCCACGGAGGCCTATTTTGCAGAGTTTGACAAAAACTATTTTTCGGACGGGTTAAAAAAGTTGGAGCATCGCTGGGCTAAGTGTATCGAACTAAAAGGAGACTATGTTGAAAAAGAAATTGCCACTATTCTAAAATTTTCGTTTACTTTTTGTAGGCTAAGTATTTATTGAATGACCCTCGTAGTTTGAAAAAGAATTTGAGAACAAGGCTTTTTTCATAAATTAAGTCAGTTAGTCACCTAGATTTAAAAATCTGAAAGAATTGGGTCCTTTTGTAGTCCATGTAGCGGATATGTAGGGTCAACCGCTAAAGCTAGATTACCGGTTTAAGCTGAGTTCTTATTGCTATGTACTCTAATACTATGCGTGGATCTTACGAAGTCTGCAGTGTTACGCTTTGGCTGCCGGTGACTGTATTTTCAATTTAACCCATAATAGGTTTACGTTTTTTTTTTTAAATTGCCCGTCAAAATGACCTCACTCCACCTGATGGAAAGCGGTCGTGAGGTCTAGATATGAGGTTGACAAGCCCAGTCATTCAAACGAATCACTGGGCTGGCCATCCTCACCTTGAAGGCCTGCAGAAATGCCTTTTCACGCCCCACTTGAAGAACCCGGGACTATAAGAGGAAGGAAACACATGTGCTGGAAGAGCGTTCCACGTCTGGATGGTACGACAAAGAAACGAGTCACCGAACCTTTTAGTTCGGGCCAACAAATGTTGAATTGTGTGTGGGTGACGCCGTAGTCCATCACGCGTGGTATGGGAGTGGAAAGGTGAGGGTGGGATAAGCTGGAATAACTCGTCAGAGCATTCCCCATTGTAGAAGCGATAGAGAACACTTAGCCTGGCAATGTGTCTACGCAATTGGAGAGGCTCAAGGGTCAAAGTTGCCTCTGGGTTTCCAATAATACGGATAGCACGCCGCTGCAACCTGTCAAGAGCTTCGAGTAGGTACTTAGCGGAACCGTCCCAGAGATGAGAGCAGTATTCCACACACGAGCGAACTTGTGTCTTATACAAGAGACAGAGCTGCTCAGGCGTGAAGAATCGTCTCACTCTGTTCAGGACTCCGAGTTTACGGGATGCAGTTCTAATGACGCTCTCAATGTAGTCCCGCTGGTTTAGGTTGCTACGAACATCCATGCCAAGGATGTTTAGGCTATAGTTAATCGGTAGCGGGGTGCTCTGAAGAGTGGGATGGGAAAGGAAAGACGACGCGTTTGCTGTGAATGCACACATCTGCGTTTTCTTGGCATTTAACTCGACAAAATTGCATGCACCTCATTCTGAAATGCGGTCTAACACTCCGTCAAGCTCAACAACAAGACTTCGCCTCTTCTCCTCGATGTCAGTCTGCTTTGCCCCAGGGCGCTCGAAATATAGCGCGTGGACCGTGCTATCATCCGCATATCAATGAATATTACCAAGAGATAACATGTCAGTGATATACAGAAGAAACAACGTCGGCGACAAGACGGAGCCCTGCGGCACTCCGGCATTAATCTGGAGAAAGCGTGATTTTTGACCATCGCAAAGGACACGAATTCTACGTCCCTCCAGAAATCCGGCGACCCAGTCGCATAGGCGAGGTGGCAGACCATATGCCGGAAGCTTGGAAAGAAGCGAACGATGCCATACACGGTCGAAAGCTTTGGCAATGTCAAGGCTGACGGCCAAAGATTCCCCATGCTTGTCCATAGCCTCCCCCCAGATGTGTGTTACGTGCGCTAGAAGATCACCCGTAGACCGTTTTGGTCGGAAGCCGTACTGACGGTCGTGAATGAGAGAGTGATCCTCTAGGTAGCGGATGAGCTGCGTGTTTATGATCCGCTCAAACACTTTAGCTAAAACTGAGGTTACGGCTATTGGACGGTAATTGGCAGGGTCAGACCGGTCCCCTTTTTTGGGAACTGGTTGAACGTTCGCCTCCCTCCAAGACAGCGGCACAAGACCCGAATTGTAGGAGAGGCGATACAGGCTAGTGAACACTGGAGACAACTGCGCTGCACATTTCTTCAGCACCACAGCTGGAATTCCATCAGGGCCACTGGCTTTCCTGACATCGAGTGACTGCAGTTCGGAACGAACATCACACTGCCTGATACGAATATCAGGCATTGTGGAGCCGCAATGTGGAATTTCAGGCGGCGCAGCACCGCAGTCATCGATGCAAGAGTTTGCGGCAAAGAGGTTAGCCAGTAAATCGGCTTTCTCTTGCGGCTGATGAGCCAACGATCCATCAGGGAATATCAGTGAGGGCAGCGAAGGCACGCAGAAGTTAGATTGCACGTGTTTCGCCAGTCGCCAGTAGGAGCGGCTACCTGTAGGGTGCGTGATGAGTTCTTGTGCAGAACACGTGCAATTCGCTGGGCGTCTGCTCTAATGTCAGCTCTCTTCGTGGCCTTGGTGGCTTTCAGGGAGGCCAGGTTTGAATGATCATTGAGTGCCTGGGCCCTAGACCAAGCACGGTACGCCGCCTGTTTTTGTTCAACAGCTGCGGCACACTCGCGATTGAACCAGGGACCAGTTTTGCTAGCACTGACGACATCAGTAAAAGGAATGTAGTATTCCATTCCGGTACTGATCTCGTCAGCGATAGCAGATGCACTCTCTGAAGCATCCCTTTCTCCAAAGCAGTACTGCCGCCAAGGGACGGAGGCAAAATACTCTCGCAATCCGCCCTAATCTGCCGACGAGTAGTGCCATAACCGCCGCGTCACCTCCACAGGTTGTGGGGGAGCTGCACAAGGCACTGTAGCGCCAACCAAACAGTGATCGGAGGAGCCCAATGGAGCACAAACCGACACTTTATACCCGGCTGGGTGACTCGTCAGCAGAAGGTCCAATAAGGAGGGAGTATGACCGACAATATCAGGTACCCGGGTGGGCTGGTGTACCAGTTGCGTCAGGTCTTGCGTGAGAGCAAACGCATGGGTAGTTGGGCCTGCATGGTCTGTTTTTGATGAGCCTAACCAGGACTCATGGTGGGCATTGAAGTCTCCCAAAAACACCATTACGGCATTTGGGAACCGCGCCTGAGCTTTGTCTGCGGCCTGACTCAGATGCTCGAAGAGTCGAGTTGTCTCGGCGTCGCCTTTGTGGGAGCGGTATATGCACGCATAGACCCCACCCAGAGGGTGGAGAAGGATGGGTCTTCTAGGCAGCGGAGACGGCTACAGCAGACGTCCGCCCTGACGAATAGACATACACCGGCTTTAGGTTGGAAGGACTCTTCCAGCACATAGCCAGGGTAGTGCAGGTATGACGTATCGGCAGGGCGGCCTATCTGTGTTTCCATCAAAAAGAGCATCGCAGGCCTCGCCGTCTCAAGGTGTTGATGGACGGCGTTGAGGTTTGCATGGAGTCCGCGGATGTTAGCGAACTCCACTTCAAACAGCGTGTTGGTGGGGGATGGGGATGCCGCTGTTGGCCGTTTTTTCGTGCTTCTGACTGCCATAGAAGTTGGAGGATGGGAGGGGCGTGAAAGGACGACTGTGATCGAGGCAATGAAAGACAAAGCGTGGTGCCCTGCATTGGTATTAATCGCGTGGAATAGTGTAGGCCGGTCCGCCGGACGGAAGGGCCCCCGTAACCCCTCGGGTGTGGTCGCCGGGTGAGGTGGTTAACCCCTTTTGGGCCCCTGTACTATGCCGCGGGCGGCCAGCGGCACCACCGTTTCTACGGGTCTCCCTGGCCGGCGGGCCGATACACACTACACACACAATACCGCCGCTAGGGCTCCCACTGGTCCAACAATTGTGCCACGATCACAGTCCCCCTGGCACCGGTTAGCGCAGTGCTGATCCCGGAACGCGACCTGACCGAGATAGGTCAGAATCACTTGGCTAGTTTTACACAACTGCATGGTGGTAACAACAACCGGCCGACATAAGTCTCCCACCTGAAGAGCAGATGGTCTGCTGGAAGAAACCCTTAGTCGCCTCTTACGACACCCATGGGAAGATATGGGGCTGTGGAAAGTATTCTTTTAAAGTGCCGCCACCAGCACGGCACATAACGTGCCTTAATTTGGCATACATTTATTAAATGAGCATATGTAAGTGGTCTAAGATAGGCAATAGTTTTTTTTTTATATTGCCCGTCAAGATGACCTCACTCCACCTGATGGAAAGCGGTCGTGAGGTCCAGATATGAGGTTGACAAGCCCAGTCATTCAAACGAATCACTGGGCTGGCCATCCTCACCTTGAAGGCCTGCAGAAATGCCTTTTCACGCCCCGCCTGAAGAACCCGGGACTATACGAGGAAGGAAACACATGTGCCGGAAGAGCGTTCCACGTCTGGATGGTACGACAAAGAAACGAGTCACCGAACCTTTTAGTTCGGGCCAACAAATGTTGAATTGTGTGTGGGTGACGCCGTAGTCCAGCACGCGTGGTACGGGAGTGAAAAGGTGAGGGTGGGATAAGCTGGAATAACTCGTCAGAGCATTCCCCATTGTAGAAGCGATAGAGAACACTTAGCCTGGCAATGTCTCTACGCAATTGGAGAGGCTCAAGGGTCAAAGTTGCCTCTGGGTTTCCAATAATACGTATAGCACGCCGCTGCAACCTGTCAAGAGCTTCGAGTAGGTACTTGGCGGAACCCTCCCAGAGATGAGAGCAGTACTCCACACACGAGCGAACTATACTATTTCATTCATTGTAATTTTTTTGTTACTGTTTTTACATAATAACCCTAATACAGTTTGCGCTTTGCACACTCCGCAGTCTATCCTAGATATGATACCATATATATTTTTAACTTTAAATTAATTTTGGCATTTCAATAAAAAGTATGGCATACATAATGTCGAATTTTTTGCCTATTTAATAACTATTTGCCTAATATACTAGAGCCATACCAATTTTTACGACCAGTCTGAAGGTAATATTCACATGAAATAAATGTACCAAATATTTTAACTTACATAACACAAAAAGCCTTTCAATTATTGTACTCAGACAGTTTCAAAATCATTTAACAATAACAGCACGGTCCAGACACATAAAACAAAAAAAGCCCCCGTGAGCCTAAAACAGCCCTAAACGTCACCGTCTGAACACAAGTTAATGGCAGGCCATCATTCGTCTGGGCCTAATGTGAAACGGGACGTAATAAAAAACCGAGTAAATTGTTTTAAATGGGCAGGTAGACCCGCGCCTGCCTGACCTACAGACAGCCTGTTATTGCTAAAAAAGTATAAAAACTCTTTTAGGGTCCACGCAATGGAGAACAAAACCTGTACTTACAGCGTTGGCGTTCCGTGAAACTCGCTGGCGAGCACGAATCGTTACGTTAAATAAACTTTTACATTGAATTTCGACTAGTGCCCCTGGATGGGCGTCATGAAAAACCCCATTTCAATAGGATATGAGCATGATACGAATCGTAAAATACTCGCGATCTCATAGATGACAATGTTAGAAATTCGATATTTACGTAGGTTAATTTTGGAGGTGGCAAAACGCAAGTCCACGAAAAGCAGACGATTCCGTGCCGACGAAAGTGGGCGGAAAATTTGTCGAGACATGGTGACACAGAGTGATGGGAATCAACCCAAAATTGAAAACTGTAAGACGTAAATTTCAAAAGTAGCTTCATAGACCCTTACGCTTTCGTACGCTTTTTGTACAAGCTTTTCCCTGAATTTTTCTATACGTATGATTATCAAAACGTATAATATATTACCTCAAAAATAATAGTGGCAGTAATATGCAAGCGAACCTAAGAAATTCCACCTGCCGACTCGGGTGGATGGACGATATTAAACTGAATAAGGCTGAACCACGATTGTTGTGCATGGCAAACTTAAAAGAACTTTTTATTTTTGCAAGAATAGTCCATATTTTCCATACGTACAAATGCCAAACTTGAACTCTAAAGGCCATACCTACTATACTCACTGAATAAAAGAAGCCAGGGACACACCCAATGGCTCCAAAGAGAAATAACCCTCACTGCTATGGTGAAGGTTGAAATAAAATATAAAAGGAAAGGCAGATAAGCGTATTTTAAAAGTAAGATTCAATACATTATTAGGACATAAAATTAGGACTTTGTTGCAGCCCATGGAAAAACGGGGCCATAATCCTCGCATCGATTCAACCTTACCCAAATGCTTAGGTTTTACGACATGACAAGGTGATCTTCGGGATGCACTAATTAGTCATGTCGACCAGAATGGAGATACAATTCATTTTGTAGTTTTTCTTAACGTCTGCAGTGATTGACGACTTCATTTTGTAAATAAATAAATAATGCAGACATGTCATAACGCTTGAGGAAAAAAGTTGAGCAAAATTTTACAAGGGTTCCTAAATTTATGCTACATTTTAAAACATTTGCATCGAAACAGATTTAAATATACGAATGCTTTGAAAGATCTCCATTAATGACAACTTTATGTGTCTAGAAATGTTTTTTCTAACGATTATTAGGTAAAAAATAGGCATATTATAACACAACGGATTGTTATTTAAAAAAATCCTTGCACCTTGCACTTTCGTCTACAAATTAACACTTATTGTTGGATAGGGGCATTGAGTCTTAGGTTAGGTGCAATAAGAGAACTGAAATTAAAGGGGTAACCCTTTTAGTCAAGAGGCATTTAAATAATGAAAATTCAGTTAATTAAATAAAACCAAATTAATAAACAGAAACTACGTATGCAAATAACTGAACGTAAAAGTTTTACGTTTAAAACGAAAAGGCACTCAGCTGTTATATACAACAATTATGTTCATTACGCGGCTCAAACTGAAAAGGAAGGACGGAAAATAGGCTTTATTTGATAAGGCCTTTTTGCCTCAGCCAAGCTGTTAGGATATCTGGGCCTAGGTACGTGACACATAGGATATGTGGGAACTCGGAACTAGTGGGAAACAGATAGTAGGTATACCCTAAAATCTATTAGTGGTTACCCAACGCCGATCTTCGGCGGAACACTGAAGGGAATCGGGATCCCCAAAACTAGATTATGCTAGATTGGCCCTTTGGTGCGCTTGGCCGCCTAGCTATAAGGGCAAGCCTGTCTCTAGTGCACGATAAAAAGCACCACTGTGCCCGGAGACAAGTGTTACCTTCTTCTTCGGATACGTTTCACGAAGCTCACGGAGCAGTTGTTAGCCCCACCGTGAAATAAATTAGTCTGAGGTGCTGGTACGTATCAGTGATATTTAAATGTTATGCCATCAAAAGAACTATGCTACCATGCAAAGAGTACCAACGGGTATAGAACATAAACACCGATTAGTATTTCACCTACAGACAATCCTCAATCTTAATTAAAATTTTCACAATGTCAAATAATTTGTGTGTGGAGGAGAATGGTTACTTCGTCATCGTTCTCCAAGACAAATTATCCAACAAACGTGTTTCATCAGTATTCCTGAACAGCTGAAGTGCCTTGCGTTGTAGGATTAGCGTGCTTTTATTTTAGACTTAGTTGCATCTTTAAAAGTTTACATACGTCATGTTTAAAAACGATCGAGAGCGAATAGTAGTAGTAAGGGGTAGTACTATTTCCGTATACAAAAAGGATATATTCGTGCTTAGTTCTGAAAAAATCTAGTTATAAATCTATTGTACTTTTTACAGAAAACGCTTTCAACCATTATCAATATTTCGCTGCAAATTTCAGCGATTTATTTTTTGAAGGAACCTTTATTTATCTTTATCCCATAAAGATAAATAAAGGTTCCTTCTAAAGATAGAAACGAGAAAAATCATCCTGGGTCCTAGAGATATAGCGGGAACGAACCTGCGCCTTCCGAAATCAAAAGCAAATTCACATAAAAATATATTAGGTTGGGGAAAAAGTCTTTTCGCATATAGTATGTATGAACTTGTACGACGTAGCTGAAGAACTGGGAATTGACCACAAAACAGTTTTGGCGCAATTTGAAAAAAACTGGGTACACAAAAAAGCTCGATATTTGGGTACCTCACGAGCTCACTGAAAGAATCCTAATGAACCGTATACTCATTTTTGATTCTGAATTACGACGTAATGAAACCGAACCATTTTTGAAGAAGCTGGTGATGAAAAGTGGATCTCGTACAACAAGAACGTGCGAAAAATTCAAAGGCCGGTCAGGCTTCACAAACTGTGGCGAAACCCGGGTTAACTTGCAACAAGGTGATGCTGTGTGTGTGGTGGGATTGGAAGGGCATTTTTCATTATTAGCTGTTACCACCAGGCAGGACCATCGATTCTGAACTCTATTGCGAACAACTGATGAGATTAAAGCAAGAAGTTGAGAGAAAGCGGCCGAAATTAATCAACAGAAAGGGTGTGGTTTTTCATAATGATAACCTAGACCTAGACCTAGACCTCACACATCTTTAGCCACTCAGCAAAAATTAAGAGAGTTTGGCTGGACGGTGTTAATGCATCCGCCGTATAGTCCTGACCTTGCACCTTCAGATTTCCCCCTGTTTCGGTCTCTTCAGAATTCTTAAGCAGTGTCAGGTTAACATCACGAGAGGACTGCCAAAACCACTTGTCGCGGTATTTTAATCAGAAGCCTCAAAATTCCTCTAGCAATGGGTCCATGTCCCTACAAACAAGATGGCAAAAAGTAATCGAACAAAATGGCACCTACATACTTCACTTAAATGTAAATAAACTATATTAAAAAATGTTTAGAATCTAAAAAATGCGAAGAAACTTTTTCCCCAACCTATTAAGTGTCATAGTTTCACTCACCGGTTCGGTGTCACCCTGGCTGTCCTTGCCGAGTCCTTCGCCCTTCGCCCAGCCCATTTTCTCCAACAGCTTGAACCCTTTGTTCTCTGGCGCTATAAACCTGTCGCAATCAAAGAACACAGATTTAACAAGTTGTCTTATTTAAAATTTACAGACGGACACACTTCAAACGTAAGAATTTAAGGGTTAGCGAAAGGTGGCGATTGGCGGCGTGACCAAGACAGGAGACACTTCATATAAAGCGAAAAAACAAGTACCGGTCGCGCTCTCCTGTTTCATGTCATCGGCAGCGATCATGCGCTCGAATGGCCACTTTTATTGCATTGACATTTGGTGACACAAACGCTTGACTTGTCTCCGTCTGTGAAGATCCGCCCCCGTATTGTCTGACTCGCAATAGATTGGTTGTCACCAATTATGAGCCAATGACCAATGACTGCATCGTCATTGGCTAACAAAAACTAATTCAAAGTCAAAATAGTGGATTTTGTTGCAATCGACGTTAGCGAATTAGCCCAGCCGGTCAAAGAAAAGAGCTGTTTCTGTGTGTATGTACGTACTATCGAGGTCTCTCGCTTGTAACCACTTTGTAGAAATGTTCCTATGAGCGCATCGCACCGGGCATTAGCTCCACCTGCCCCTGCTTGGTTACGTGTTTTTACTACGTTTTACTATAACCAATTACATTCTTGCGAATTGTCGGTGTCACGGGAAATTGTTTTTTAATGGATGCATAATTTATGTAAACTAAGAACCGTGTTTTCATTGAACAAGAGTTCATTTTCCCGTGACGTAGACAACTGACACAGTGATTTTAGAGACAATAGTTGTTTACAAACAAACATGTTTTTCGTTAGCATCCTTGGGTCAGTCCGTCATTTCTTCTTACTAACTCATATGCGGCGTTGCCAAACCGTGATCGATCCGCGGCTGGACCCGAAACATGAATGGATGGAGGGCGTGGCTTAAAGTGAGCGGTAACACGCTATGTGCAAACAATTTCAGCCCTTAAAATGGTAAGGCGCGAGAGACCTCGACAGTACAGTATGAATGGGAGGTTCATACCATACCACCAGTGTAGCTAAAGTGCCTAGTGCGAGTTCACAAATAGATTCGAATGACATCACCGTCGCGTTTTGCGAGCACGTCAACGCGAATTTGTATGGCAGCGACTCAGCTTCACCTAGCGGCAAAACCAGGCATTTGACGCCGCTAGTTGGCGCTGACTCCATGTCGCACTAGGCACTGAGATTCCAAATTTTACTAATTAGCCGTTCAGTATATTTCCCTTTTAGCTCTTGTCAACATTTGCGAGTTAGTTACAGAACACCTGTTTGCTTGTCAACGCTTACTATAAAGCCGGGTCCAGACGAGTATAACGTATCGCTAGATTACGGGAAATTTTGCGTCAACTGTGTGGCCGCAATCGTTTGCGCCTTTGTGTTTGCATAAAACCGACAGCTGATGGATCAGCGCCGAGCGTTACATGTATAATGCTCGTAGTTACGTCCTGACAAAAAATTCGCGTTACCTTACTCGTAACATTACGTTACACTCGTCTGGACCCGGCTTAACCGGGTTAAATATAGTATATTTTATCCTCTCAACTGAGGGAGCGTAATTGTCAGAATACTTAATAAAATAAAAATCACAAATGTTTCTTATTCCTCCAGTCCATACAACTTTCCTAAGTTTGAAGGTAAATCTTCCGCGATTTTGGCGGCAAAAGATTATCTTTTATTATGCTCTTTGCTCGACGTCAAACTCTTCACTGTCACAGGACATTCTTAGTAAATTTATTTAAAACCGAACCAATTTACACTCGACAAAAATTCTGAAATTTACGCGGTCAGTTTTTTTTTCTAAACCAGTCACAGATTTAAAACACATGGCGCCGCCTTCTTTGCGGACAAACGAGGGAACTAAAACTCTCAACATTTTCGCAATGAAGATGGTCCGTCCACACTCTACAGATAATAGTATATTTACTGGCTGTTTGAGTTTGTCTATGTCACATGAAGGAAATTAAAAAACTAATTACTTTTTACTCCCTAGAGACTAAAGTGGTCACTTTAGTCCCGCTTCGTGGGGCTATATTGGCGTACTTTTAGAGCATGAGAAGTGAAAAAGTAATTAGCTTATACCGGGCGGTTATCGACTAATAAATTATTTAAAAAAAAGGCTAAATCTACTTACGTGTCCAAATCAGCACTCTGCGTCTTCTCCGCGTGGTGCGACGAGCCGACCTTCTCGCGGCGCAGCTGCGCGCGGTCGTTGTACGCGGTCTCCTCTATGGCCAGCGGTTGGGGCGCGTACTTGTTCTTCAAGCGAGCCAGCTCCAGATAGTGCTGCTTCTGCACGCTGCAGGTGCGAGTGTACGCTGCTTGCTTCTCTTTTTCTTGGGCTGTGAGGATAATGTCAGTGAAGTATTTTTTCAAATTTCAATTTGAATTACTTTTGGCGTTGACCTTAAAGTATATTTTATATCGAGGTACTAAACGAAGTCATAATAAACCAGACTCGGGAGTCAATGAAACCGAGGGTATATTAAGTTGGCGTTTAGTCTCGAGGTGCAAACTGTACTTTTCACTATGAGTGCGAGTGAAATAGTCAATTCAGTACAAAAACATTTAAAACCGAACTTTACACTTGACAAAAGTTCTGAAATTTTCGTGGTTAGTTTATTTTCTGAACTGAACCACAGATTTAAAAAACATGGCGCTACCTTCTTTGCGGACAAACCATGGAACTAAAACTCAACATTTTCGCAATGAAGACGGTCCACACTCCACAGATAATAGTATATTTTTACTGGCTGTTTGAGTTTGTCTTAACTCACTTCCGTAAATTTTACATCCAGACGCCCCAGAAGGAACGCTGTGTGAACTAAATCACACCTAATTTGCGCGTGGTGGAAGTAGCTATTTATCTTGTGTCAATCAAAAGTTGATCTATTGGTACTTTAAGTATTTTGCAGAGACTAGGAATAAAAATAATACTACTTACTTGAGATTGCCGGCCAGACAAGAAATCAGTGAATTAATGCATATGCTTGCTTTAAAATTAGAGCCCAAAAACCACTAGCCGTAACACCGATACATTTAATTCGTTGCTGACGTTACATACAAGCGAATCTCATTTTGAATATTTTTTCAGTAGAGAAACAAAAATTCTTTTTTTTTTTCGCCCGAATGACACAAGCAATCTTTATAATATTAGTATACATAACTCATTTTAGACTTTTTATGAGATACGCTTGTATGTAACGTCAGCGGCGAATTATGTCTTTTTTCCCGGCAGCCTAGCTGACAGGTTTATACTACAGCACTACTGAAATATACTTACTTGCCATGAGGAGTCCAGGCTCACAATGTCCACAGGTGTCCTTCCCAGGGTGTATATGGCAGAGAAGCTTAGTTTCCCCAAGTTGTAAAACACTGCCGTGCATGACCTGGGCATAATAACAGCACTTAATACTATTAATAATGATGTGGTAAATAAAGGTACAACTTCTAATACGGGAATCCATCGAATCAACATGTCCCACGAAATAGCCGTCTTAACCATTTGGAGGTATTCATTGATTTATTAAAATAACCAAGAAGACAAACACTAATAAAATGTAAATAAGAAGTGTGCGTGTCTTCTTAATAATAGGCTACCACATGGTAATGAGGACTTACAATACTTAAGCCCGAATTCTGATTACTAACATAGTTGAGGAGCTATACACATGTATATCTAAGTGCCCGATGTTGCCCGATTTTGCCACTGACTCGATGCCATCTGCCATACAAATTCGCGTTTCGCAAAACGCGATGGCGAAGTCATTCTAATCTCTTTTTAGTAACCGCACTAGGGGCTCTGGTCCTTTCGTTTCTACTGACATGTTGCAGGAAAGAATTAATATGAAGGGCGCTCAACTTAAAGTTACATTTCTGAATTCGGGGATAGGAACAGTACCAGTATCAGTATCAGTTTTGCACACCACCACACTTTTCGCAGACTTTGCTTTAATTTTCAGTTTCACAAGTAACTAAAGTTTTTTAATTATTTCCGTTACTGAAATCTTACCTCAATAGGCTTGCTAACGACCTGACTCTCAGACAGACGCGTTCCGTTGAGTATGGTACCATTTTTTGAGCCCAAATCCATCATTACGTAATTTCTTAATGCTAGGTCGTATCTAATGTCCAGGTGATTCTGTAATCAAAATAACACGATTATGCACAAAAGAAATTAAACAAAAGTTTAGAAAAAGATATTTAATATCTTTCGACTTTAAAACAAGAATTTCAAGACTCGATTTTGAGCATTACGCTACGAACATAGTACTGACGGACAATCATTACATTTTATGTAACAATCCACGAATATCCTAAATAGTAGAAAAAATAACTGATTAAGGTATATTTATTGTTATATGAGGTATCTATCTGGTTATGGTCTCGTTAATGTAAATTTACATACAACAATACTATGAACATATTGAATATGCAATACATAAATATAATGCGAATCTACCACCGGAGTCGGAAAGGTCTTGCTTAGCAAAAATATAATCCTCGTTTACTCACCCTGGATACGTTGGTATCTCTCAGCAGTATAGCATGATGGTCGCCCTCCCTGCCGACGGTGCCGCCATCTTTGGTGACGAGGTACAGACTGCCCACCTTCAGCTTCGGCAGGCTGGTTTCTTTTACGATGACGCGCATGCACGGTGGGTGATGCTTCGCGACAGTTTCTGCAAAAATTAACTTTTACATAAAATGTATAAATACCTATACCACTACAAGGTAACGTCGACGATAGGCGCAAGTGACTGCTGTACAGAATTTAAATAAAATTGAGTAATAGCGCCTCTTGTGATTACAAATTAAATAGAATTGGTTTGGTAGTATAAGTGACGTTGTATAGACGAGTTCACATCAATCTTTACAAAACCATTGCAAAATGGGGGTTATGTCAGGAGCATAATGGTCACAGCACACTACCCCAGCACCGCTCCCACCCGGCAATTAATCTTGCCATTCAAATTAGAGCATTAAATTGTGTGTACTATACCTATATTTACAATATCAATATGAAAAACCGGGCGCCTTTTTAATACAAGGCGATGACAGACAGGTTAGAGCTGTGCCGTTGCCACGCTGTGATAGTGTGCTTTGACCTTAAGGCGCGCACAGGTAAAGCTTGACGTGAACGCATATGTACTGTATAACTAGGGCTCAATCACACTGCAGACTTTGTATCGTCCGCGCGTGTTACGGGCGTGTGTGTGGTAGGATAATAGGAAGATCTGGAATTTCGCGAAAATCCTAGTACGATCGGGAAAAGCTGGATAGTTAGGAATCTGTCATTTAACTTCGCTATTATCCTGGTTATTTTCAGGATGATCGCGTAAATCCGGCTATCCCTAGGGCGATGTCGAATCCGGCTCTTCATAATATCCAATGACATGTAATAGCAATACGACTTACGAGCTCAGCTTATGCCCTTTGGGCTGCGCTCGCGCCGTGGTTGAGCTATGAATTTAAGGCATTATTATACCGCGCCGGGCTATATTCATAAATAAAAAGCACTGTAATTAGGACCCCTACACAAAAACAACAGAAGAGTTCTTGATCCAAAAGTTCGTCATGGGTGAGAAATGGTAAAACCTTACAATCGCAATGAGTTTTTGAAGGTGATCAATTTTAAAACGCTTGACAGCAAAACAACCGCGGTCAAAAAGGCTGATGTAAACAGCTTTGAAAGAAACTAATATGATTACTTACAGGCTAAGAAACTTCATTAAAGTATACTATACCGGGTAATTATCAACTAACTTCCGAAAACGATATGGCATACTTAGTAACTGATGTAGTAAATAGTACTACATCACTCAAAATACAAAAATCTAATTGAATTTCATTTCTTCAATTATCTTTTATTCGAAGGTTTTCATACAAAAAATACTGACTGTTCGAGTGATTGTATCCTTGAAATGAAAGATAGTTTTATTTTACTTCATTTTACAACGCAATCTATCCTTTATCGAAGGTCCCGTGGGCTCCTTCTCTTCAGTCTGTCAAAAGTTGGAGCACTTTTGAATAACTCCACCGCCAGGAGTTGGTCTGTATGATTTTTCAATCTGTCTGCTTATCTTATTGCAGTTCTAACAATTTCCTGCTTTATTGATGGAATGTTTAAGTCACGGTGCAAGTGCTTGTTTGTTATGTACCACGGTTCGTGCAAAGTTAGTTAGATAAATTTCATTTTCACTTAGATAGTTTCTACATCACTTAGTGAGTATGCCATATCCTTTTTTCGAAGTTATTTGATAATCACCCGGTAGATGGAAGTACTAGAAAACAAGAATTTGATCAAGGTATTGCAATGGTCAGCAATGAAAGTTGAATGCTGTAGGAACATTACTTTTGTAATTTGTGCAGGAACTGCCGCATTATGTCAGATAACCTACTGTGACAAAGTAGGTGCCCTAGGTCCCAGCTAGTTATGGCGCTGGTCTTCCATTATTGCTATTTAAACATTTGACATGAACATTAAAAAAACACAGGTTGTCATCATTACCGTCGTCGCTTTCTGTAGATGTACTAGCATCTGATTGAGCCTCTTCTACGTCAGATTCTTCCACTTCCGATTTTTCACCACCTGATTCGCTGCATTCACCGTCTTCGAGTTCTTCTAAATCTTTGACCACCACACCATCTTCTGGCTTATTATTTTCATCTATTTCTTTATTGTCAATTTCAATAAGGTTTGATGCTTTCTCTTTTTCATTCACATCCTGCTCTTCTTTGTTTGATTCATCATCTTCCTCTGGATCATTTTTATGATTCAGAGTTTTTTTGCTGTCAGCCACTTTCTTCTTTTTGATAGTCTTCCTGCGCTTTGGTTTACATTCTCGATTACTTCCATCCTCTTCTTTGTCCTGTAAGAGACAATATTTGTGTTGGTATTGGATAGCAACTAGTGCATTTCATTTACCTAAGGCGGTTGGGCCTCGGAGTGAAACCTGAGATAAGTTTTTCGTCAGGTTATCAATGTCATCTTCTTTTTTCCAATCCTGAAAACAGAAGAGAATATTCGCTCACTAATACTGTTAGTAGAACAGGTTTTGGTTTAGTTAGGATTTTGCAAGAAGTCTTCAGTACAGTTCAAAAGAGTTTGTTATGTCTCATTCATTTAATATGAGAGCATAAAAACCAAAAAGGTTTTAAATATTCAAACCTTTTTATGTTTCTTAGCTTTCTTTTTCTCGTGTAGTTTCAGAGCAGCATTTGCAGCTGCAGCTCTCCGGTCAGGATACGAGTGGAACACAAAGTTCTGCTTCTCATCAGAGTAATAGTAATAGCACTCTGTATCAGTGTGATAGTACAATCCTAATTCCTGAAATCATAATGAAAATAAATTGTTATCATGGGATTAAGATGATTAATTTAAGAATTTTTTTATCTGCTTGTATACCTACTACAACCAGGGATATATAATTTTTATAAAATACCACAAATAGTGGTACGAGCATAAAACTCAATATTTATATAATAATTAATGCTTTGACACTTACTGAATTATAATAATAACCGGTCTTATAGTCATAATACATGCCAGCAGATTCAACATACACCATGCCCGTTTGCTGCAATGCATTCTGAGCTACCTCCTTCACTTGGTCAGCTATGCTCATCTTCTTCTCATCATCTTTATTAATATCCCATCCAGCTTGCTCTTTCAGATTGTCAGATTCAACCAATTTGCTTGCTTCTTCTTCAGAAGAAATGTTGACTCTCAAGTCTTCTGATACTTTAGAGGCTTTCTCTGTATCATTTCTGTCTAGAACCATATCTTCACCACTTGAAACATTATTCTCTGTTTGAGTAAAAGAGTGTTTCTTTTCTACAATATTTTTTTCCTAAAACAGCAACAGTGACATTAGCACACAAACTTTACCTCTGTTTGTCTTAGACCTCTACTTTTGAAAACAAGTTGTTGTTTGGTAATGCAGGTAGGCATGATGATAAAGTACACCTAAAAAACTTATAGGAGTTGCGGTCGCCGGATACAATAATGTGGATGACAATATAATGATGATAGTTCAATTTATATGATTATGAATGCTTCTCTAAAAGGTACCTTTTAGCCACCTACAAGTTTTACTTATGAATATAAATCTATATAAAGTAAAATTAGTGATATTAAAGTGCAACCTTACCATAGATTTGATTTTTTGTTTTAATGAAATTAACAAACGGTTTCTCAACTTTATACACTGCCTCATTTTAAGAAATTTCTTTAGTATATCTGGTCTATATTTAAGTGACTGACGAAGTTTTCTCAAGCTGAAGTTTTTGAGGTTCTTTTTCATATTTGCAGAGTGATGCGAATCAACATTATCTGCAGAAGGATTTGCCATTATTTTTGCCTGTGCAATGTCATTAATTTATGGAAGGAATGAGTATCGGTCAGGTTAACCGGGCACAAACAATCAATGCAAACCTAAAATAATAATTATAATTCCAAATAGCTCAACAAACAAAACTGGAATTCTTTTATTTTTATTATTTTATTTATTGCCCAACATGACAGTGACAGCGACATGAGTCATAACGTGACATTGACATAACTAAGAAGAACGCGTTCTAAAATGGGAGCCAGAGAGCATTACATTACTGCTGTGGAATAAATGGTTCATAAATTTCAGTTTGACATTTCTGCAATGCTTGTCCAGTGAAATTCTGCTCAAGAGTCAGGCTTGCTAGGCTGCTAGCATAAAGAAAATAATCACTACGTTTTAGAAGTTGGCAAAGCCACTAAACTGAATTTATTTTTATTTAATTAGGAACGTACTTTGTACTTTTACCTTAAAAATAGTGGTACCAACATTAGACAAGCAACTGCCACACGTTTTGACACTAGGGCTTGAAAAATCCAGACTACCATCCTACTTATCGATATCGATAAATGGGTGATTACGCGTAGATGACAATTTCAGTCGTTTAAGAATAAATAAATAGGTATACGTTGGAATAGTTCAATACGGGATTACTACCATTGGACTTATCGACATGGTAGCAATCTTGTTTTGAACTAACCTGACGTTAGCGACCATGAAATTTAAAAGAAATAAATAAACATACGCCATAAAAAAACGTTTATTTATCGAAATCAACGTGTATTCTTCTAGTGAAATAATAGTAGACTACTGCTGCGGTCTGTAAAGACTGCATTGCTAGCTGCGCTCCGTTGAGTGATGAAAGCGCAGTTCCAGCCCCTCACAGCGTTTTTCTTCATAGGCCTGGACACATAATATGAACTTATTTTCAGTTGGCCTTTGTATAGGTAAATACGCAAAGTCCTTATTTCCAGTTAACTTTACCCATAAACGACATCTAAAACAAATAATAGTTTATCGATAAGTCGTGCGCATCACTACCTACTTGTTTTTATGATTTTATATCAAAATAGCTCAAAATTTACAGAATATACGTGGAATCTGCTATTAATTCATCAATATAACTGTGAAGTAATTAATGCATTCTCGAAAGTCAAGTAACATAAAGTTTACCTGGCGGGGTCAAGTGAGAATATGGCTAGAAATATGTCGGAATATCTTCTTCTGACACGCCTGATATTACAAACTTAACATTTCCTTAAAGATTTGCCTCCTATGCTAATAGGAGCTAACAAATACAATGCGCAAGGATTATAAAACACAATAAATTTGAATAAATACACTTTAGCCGCCCGGCGACGATTTTTTTGACACTAGATCCTTAAAAATACAAATATTTTTATTTGCCATTATGTAGGGTACATGAAAATGTGGTCTTAAATTAATAAAAGAACAATGACCTACTTAGCTATATAAAACAGCATACAAATAATTTTAATACAATTCATATAACATTTATCAATCAAACAATACTAATTATTAAATCATACCATCGATATTAATCACACAGCAACAGTGTCAACAATCCCATTTAGGTTCTTTATGCTTTAAAAACTCGTCAATACTATAAAAAGCATTATCCATCAACCATTTACGCAAAGAAGCTTTATAAGCATTTAGCTCAAGCATCGGTATTTTATTGAAAATAGTTTTACACATGGCAAATGTATTATTTTTAAATCGCTCAGTTTTTGGTAGATACTACGCCTAATAATAACCTATTGCAATCACGTGTTGATCTTGTTTATAGATCTTTCGCTGTTTTAAACTTGTGAATATTTAGCTTGACAAACACCCAATTCAAATATATATAAGCATGGGAAGGGCAAAATTTGAAGCAATTTAACATAAGGCAAGATATATCCTATCTGGCGCTATGTTAAAAATGGCTCTATTAGTTACACCTTTTTTGGGCAATAAATAGATTTTTTACATCAGTGCCCTTACCCCATATTATTAATCCGTACCTTAAAACAGACTCCACGTATGGTTAATAAGCAGTAACAGCAGTATTTATATTTGCAACTTTGGCCAGTTTGTATAGAGCAAAAGCAAACCCGTTAAGTAATTTTGTTGCGAACTTTCTCTATTAATTGATCCTTCCAGCTTAGTTTTGGATCTAATATTAAACCTAAAAATGTTGCATTGTCAGCGTTCCGTAGAGTTTGTCCATCAAGATGTATGTCATCCGATATATTTTTAAAATTATTAAAATTAATTAGTTTATATACATACTTAGTTTTTATCAGATTTATTTTTAAATTATTTTTGTCAAGCCATTCAATAATTGATGTCAACGTATTTTTTAATTTCGTTTTTGTGTTGTTCCAATGAAGAAGATTTATTAGTTTCAACAATAATTGATACATCATCGGCAAAGAGGATGGTCTTTGTTTCGACACATTTGGCAGATCGTTTATATATAATACTCAGAGAGATTAAAACTACAGTAATTTGTATGTAATTTTTAGTTCCATTCTATCCACTAGAGGCGCTGTGCTTAAATCCCATACAAGTACTTTACTTCAGTACGGGACAGGTAAGGGATGTAAAGGATGCAAGATACATAGCTGCTGCCTCGAGGTTTAGTATAAGAACATTTGCCAGGGCTTAATTCGAATTCGTCGGCATAATTGGTGAGCAGCTGACGCGTCACCCCTCTGGAAGCCGTGCCTTCTGGTCGCTCGCCAAAGCTGCCGAGGGAAATTTTTGTCAGTCGTCCTTACCACCATTGCGAAATGCTGATGGCAGTCTGGCCTACAGCGCAAGTAAGCTGATCTACTGAGTAATCTCTTCGCCTCGAACTCAACTTCGAACGATGATGTTCTTAACCTACCGCCAATCATCCCGTGGTGCGGATACTCCACGCCGGAAATCCAGATATCACAAAGAGAATATATCCGGCGGGAGCTGCTCTGTCTCAATGTTCTTGAGTCGCGTGGGCTAGACGGCATACCCGCAGTGGTGCTCAAATAGTGTGTTCCCTAGTTGTCCTTCATTAACGCGACTTTTCGAACTCTTTCATAATATGTGCTTCCAGTGCCCAAAAAGGGCAATAAATCAGACCCATTATCGAATTACAGGCCTTTATAAGTCTAGGTATAACTATGTAATATTTCATAATTATAGTAAGTACAGAATATACCACCTTAAACTATCACACTTGCATATTAAAAGATATAATGCTTGACCATAAAAAGAAGCAAAAAATTATAAAAAAAAACTAACTTTAAAAAATTTATTCCAAAACAAAGCTCTAAAAAGTAAAGAAATAATAGCGTATTCTTAAAAACTTATACGATAATATAATGTAGGTACAATTATTGTTACTGTTGAAGTCTGTGTCAGCCAAGAAAACACTACAATATACCTAGTAATATACCTATTTCTTACATATCACGTTTACGTATGTATGTAGGTAGTTACAATCCTACGTTGGCTGACACCGACTCTAACAATAACAATAATTGTACCTAGTTAAATCTCGGGAGCCGGGTGTGGTATTTTTAAAAACTGATTTAATTAAAATACTAATTAAAATAAAATACAAAAATAAGATGTTCGCCGATGTGAGGCTAATTTAATAATAAATCTAAAACTACTTGTGGCTGTCCGCAGCCGTTGATACAGAAACGGCTGCGTCTGCTTTATAAACAAGATCATTCCTAGAATGATGAGCTAAGTGGTTCTTAATAATCTTAATTTAGTACAGAGGGGCGAGAGGGTTCCATAACTCCTCCCTCCTCAAGAGTGAAATTATCGGAATGACCGTTTTTAATGTTTTTCCGATGATTTCGCTTAAACATTATTCTTTTACGGAAAAAATACAATGAAAACATAGAAAAACCTAATATTACTAAACTTAAGGTAAATTATCCTAAATTGTCACTGAATTTAAAGTTTTCTTCAGCATTCATAGCACTTTCAATCACAGCACTGTACTTCAGTGCGTACGACATATATTTCACTTCGTCCAAATTGATTCCTTCCATGTTGAGTACGCGTGCACTTGATAGATTACTGTTGACGCGCAGCTCCGGTAAGTTGATGAGCGGCACTGATTCGACGGTATCCTTGGTTACGTAAATGCGATGATTAATCTGCATTCCATGGATCTCCAAATTACAGGGTTCATCTATTGTCACAATGTGGGTTCCAAAAATAGGCTGCTTACTGATCTGGTTGTCGCAGTTCTTAGTTAACGTAGTCTTAAGTCGACTTTATAAGATCCAACTATCAGTGTTAACTCGTTGGATTTTGACTTCTTCAAGCTGGATTTGACGCTGCTTGCAGTGAGTAAGGGCGTCGTCGAACTTCATAAGCTGTTCCACACAGGGAGGTGTATGGTACTGAACGATGTTGTCCATGGTGCACAGGAAATGGTCGCCGGCAGCAAGCGAGCGGCATGGTTTCACGATCGGTAAGTAGTCGGTTCTTTTCGCCAAAAGGTAAGGAAATTCGGGAAAAATTAACAAGGTAGCGTTTTCAGGTTTATGGAAAATGGGTAAGGAATATATCTTATAATAACTATATGTAAAATTATCGGTTAATGGAATTTCCATTATAAATGTTATTTGGTCCTTTTTTATAAAGGATTTCACACAAATAGTTTCCTCTAATTTTAATAAATTTTCTTCAGTAGGCTGATAGATTAAATTCGCAGATTGTGAAATTGATTGTAAGTGTTGCAGTAATTCCCTAGAGTTTACGATAGACTGATGTAAAATAGACACTCTACTTAACGCTAGAGCAGTTTCAATCTCACTCAGCCTTATGAAGATGGTACGAAAACTACTTATAAATATTTTAAACAATCCAAGCATATAACTATGTAGAAAATGTCCAATCATTTTGTTTAGTCGTTACTTCATTTAACATAGTTTAAATTTTTTTCAATCGTTCGTCCAAAATGACCGAATTACTATGGATTGTTTCAGTCACATTGATAAAACTGTCGAACATTTTAGAAACCAGAGTCATCTTCCTAGAAATAATCATTTGGTTATAAGCTAATTTGGAAATAAGTTTATCGTATTTTAAGGCGTCATCATGGTCGAGATTACCGGTAATGACTTTTATAAGAGAACCCAACGGATTAATGAGACCCCTTTTAAGGCGTCTTGGAACCAGTTGTTGATACTTTTCTATAGTTATGTCACGTCTGAATTCTGTATGTGTTTTTATACTGATATATTCATGATAGTAGGGGTTATTGTAATCTATTAATTTATCAAACTGTTCGTAGTTCAATGTAATATGATCCAAGTCGTCATGAACCTTTCCCAAATTAATAACTGTAATGATAGTCCAATGATCAATTTAAAGGTAAGCTTGCCCTTCCTTAACCGGAAGTATTCCTGGATTTCCTTCAAGTGATTGAAGTTGAAGGGCCAGCGCCTGCATCCCTATCGTTAGCAGGCACCACCTGTGAAGGACGTTTAACAGTTTTAATAGGGACCTTCATTTTTCTTTAATATTTTGTTTTGGGTTTAATATATTCCTTTAGGAATTGTTTGACTCATTCGGGATTGTTAGTTGGCAAAAAGACTTCTAAAATCTTTTGTTTTGGTCTAGAAAGATTTGTGACTTGAGTTTGATTTTTGAACCATGAAAAAACTGAGATTTGGTTTGGTTTAGTGTCAATAGCTTCATGTAATATTGGTATACCAGTTGATTCTAAGTCTATAGCTGAGTGGATAGTGTGCGATTTACTTGATTCTTCTGACGGAATTGGGTTTTCTGTAGCCCTTTCTAAACTGACGTTTGTGGAAGTATCAGAGATTTCAATTGGACTTGCAGTAGCTGTTCCGCTTAAATCCGATACAGTACTGGTGGATGAACCCTTTCGCTTTCGTTTAGGGACGGCTAAGTTTTCAATTTCCTTAACTATGTTTCTTAAATACTGTTTTAGTTGTTCTTCTTTATCAACGTTAACGACCATTGATTGGTTTTCATCTTCCGAACCAGTGGCGTTAACCTTGATCCTAGACAAGGCGACTGCGTTGGTATTTAGTTTACCCGGTTTGTATTTCATCTTAAAGTCATAGTCTAGCAAACGCAGTCTCCAACGCGTTAGTCTGCTGCTTGGGTCCTTAAGGGAGTCAAGCCATTCTAGAGGTTTATGGTCCGAATATACAGTGAACTTCCTGCCGTAAAGATATGGCCTAAACCGCAAGCAATTCACGTTCAATCGTGCTGTAACGCGATTGTGTATCACTTAGTGTTTGGCTAGCATAAGCTATAGGTTTATCATTACCTTCTTCACCTTGAGATAACACCGCGTCTATATAATTTTGGTCAATTACAATTTTGTTTCTTTTCTTTAAGCATGAGGTTAAGGGTTTTGTTATTTTAGCAAAATCTTTTATGAATCGTCGGTAGTAACCGACGAGACCAAGAAAGCTTTTTATTTCCGTAGTAGTTTTTGGAATTGGGTAATTAAGTACCGCAGTAATTTTTTCATTGTTCGGTCTCAATCCGTCCTTGGTAATGGTGTGTCCTAAATAAAGTACTTCCTTACGTAGGAATTCAGACTTGTCTAATTGCACCTTAAGATTTGTTTCCCTAAGTCTATCAAAAATCATCCTAAGTTTTTGGAGGTGTTCTTCAAGACTGCTTGAGAAGATAATGATGTCATCGAGATAAACCATGAAATGTAGTCCTTGCCGACCTCTTAGCACATTATCCATGGCTCTTTGAAAGGTCGCAGAAGCTGTTTTTAGCCCAAACGGCATCCTAAGGAATTCAAAATGGCCAATTTGGGTGCTGAATGCTGTCTTCTGTCGGTCAGTATCCTCTATTTCGATTTGGTGGTATCCGCTAGCTAAGTCTAAGGTACTAAAATAGGTGCTCTTTCCTAACTTATGTAATAGGTCTGTTATGTTAGGCAAAGGGTACTTGTCGTCGACTCTTATGTCATTCAGTCGTCTATAATCCACAACCATCCTATACTTGACTTCGCCAGATGCATCCATTTTTTTTGGTACTAAATGTACTGGGACATTATATTATTATGGTGAATGTGACTCTTGTATCACTTTCTTTTGCAATAATTTTTCTACTTGTTTATTAATTTCATCTATTTGAATAGGGGAATTTTAAATCTGCTAACTGGAAACACCATTAATACTATGCAGTAGAATCACCTAGCTGAAAATCTCAAGTATGATATCATCGCGTCATTTGATTGGTTGATTGATAGATTATCCACCAATCACGTGAAAGCACGTTTATACGACCCAATAGGTTTCAATTGTGAGATGTCAATTTGATTGCCGTCGAGAGTCCAATAAGAACCTTAATGTATTCTTTGCGGACGTTAACAATCTGGGTTCATTTATTTGACCCCAGATTGCAAACGTATTAAATTAAAAATATCCTAGATCTTGTCTCCAAAAATGTTAAATATTTAAATAAGGTATAAAACACAAATACCTCGAAATGGTTTTCGATTTAGGACATGTTTGATTTTTGTTTCCATACCCAATTTCCATACGTTGCACAGCTCAAAATTCGTATGTTCTCTGTTAAACCTTGCGGTTGACTGGTAGAGAATGCCTTTAGGCATCAAGTCCGCCAATTGTACCTATTTTTTATAAATGTGCAATAAATAAATAACAGTTACCCAACGTGGTAGGAGGTGAGCCTGGTTGATTTGGTTTTTTATCGATGATTTGCATCACCATAGAGTTAGTCGGAATTTTAACAATAAACACGAATTATGGTTCTAGCTGATTTGAACTCTGAACTATACGATCCAAGATCGGAGTTTACTATAATTCGATTTAATACTACCAGTCGAAGTTTTTTATAATTTAAATAAAATACAAAGGTTTCACTAGACCATTTTATTTATTTAAAAATAAAAAGCTCATTAATTACATAAATTATGTATGTGCGTTTTCAATGAAATGTGTTTAAACAAAAAATAAAACATTATGTTAAACGATGAAAATGGTACGGCTTTCTGTGGACATTATATTTAAGTACATTCTATTACATAACCCAAGAGAAAAAGAAACAGAAAAATGACAACGGCGTTAAATTGTATATTAATAACGCTAAAAATCTAAGTATATAAATGCAAAACTCTAAATGAGTATACAGTAGAAAAAAATACATCCAAATGAAAACAGATTTAGCTCATTCGTTCAGTAGACCCTATAGTTTACATTTGTTAACCTTAAGACTATGGTAATAATTAATAAGACAAGTACAAAATGATATTTCATCCTTAAAAATATCTATTCATAGCCTATAACTAGAGTCAGTGTATAATTCATTACGATAATTAGTTAATTGTATTTAATAGTGTACACATCAGCTAATCGTTTGAATAAACCATGCATAGTAAACAGCGATTCATTTCGTTCTGGCGCTCTGAGAGCCTGTTGTGGACATTTTAAATGTTTTAGAAACTACTACCAATAGACATTCAACCACAACTCAAGATATCACTTAAAAAAATCTAAATTTCAAGTCAAAGGTTCATTTACATGCACTTTACATGCACCTTACGGGCACCTTATGCTGCTAACATAACATGCGAGACATATCAAATACTGCTTTATGCCGGCGGTTATATGCTGTAGTAGATGGGACGTTCTGGTAAAATCATATTTAGTATTTTAATTTTGTTTTTTATTTTGATATTTTTTTTACACATCAGGTTTTCCACCTTCATTCAATACCAAACCCCAAGCAGACTGTTAAAAAAAATATTGATACTTTTTCGAAATTTTGAGGTAATCAATTAATTCGTTTGAACCTTACTTGTAATGATTATCAAGTCCAAACAAGCTCTCAAGTATCAAGACTAGCACCTCTACACATTACACTTGACCGCATACGCACACGCACTACATAACATACACCTCGTATGGAAGATCTACTCTAAAGGCTAACATGTTACACTTTCGATATGTTTACTTTTAAATTATATTAAATAACAACTTTCAAACAATGGCACACGTTTAGCCAAACATCATATTACCTGTCATTTTGGTATGATAGGGCTAACTAATATTGATACATACAAACGTTATTTATTGTGAACAGCTGCTATAAATTTTAAAAAAGATTCGCTGCGTACTTTTGATTGACAAAATGTGAGTAAATACACAATTAAATAATCGTCAAAAAGTAATTGACAAACTCTAACATCTCCCTCCATTGTATGTCGAAATATAGCTGTTACTTTATTATCACTCGTAATATTATTAAAATTTTGGTGCAGTTAGTTCAGTGTCGTTGGCAGTGGGCAGAAGTTGCTATTAACTATCAACAATAACATGACTACCTATCTATCTTACATTGATCTACAATTATGTTTTTCAGTTCACTTGATTTATTGTTATTAGATAATACCATGATTAATGGATACCCAATACACAAACAAACTCATTAAAGCCTTATGTATCACCAGGATAACATAGGATCTCGATGATTATTGTTATTTTTGAAAGACAATAGCAACATAAATGTGTTACCCATGTTATATGCATTCTGCAACACCTTAACCTACAAAGCTTAAGTAACGTTCTACTTCAACAATAACATTAGGTACAGTCAACCTCACCTGAAGTGTAACTGTGGACTTCGTATCGTCCGCGCGCGCCTTCGTATAGTATGCGAAGCATAGAAATGCGAGCTCAGCTTGGCTTATACTCCAGCTGTGGTTGACTGTACGCGTATTCATCGATGTGGTCCGTCAACAGTTAGAGTTTGATTTAGAACAAACGACGCGTGTCAAAGCGCAGTTGCAATTGGTAAGGAAAAATAGAGCTACTTAATATACGGACTAGGGTCCAAATTTGAGTCAGCGTCCTAACATGGACTTTCCTTCATTGACGCTTCAGTTCCTTTTACCAATTTGTATAAGTGCTTTCACGCTCGTGGCTTTTTTAAAAATCGCACTCAACTGTACCTTGTTATTTAGGTACATAGGACCTTTTCGTAATGATACCCTAATAAGAAATTCGTGATCACTTTATTGTGAACAATTCCTTGTTTGACGAGTTTTACTTAATTATTTTATATTTATATGCTTTTCCCTGCTATATAAATGCACGCTATTTTATTTACGTATTTTAAACGAAAAGTGCCTTGGAAGGCTATTTGTTTATATGCTGCCAAAAATAATAGAGAATAATACAAAGCGGGTAATAAATTAAGTGAAATAAGCGGCAATAGATTTTTGAGACTAGGAAATGTGTTTTATGGTTCCATTATTCATACTTAAATTTAGCGAATTTGTGGACCGGTTCCGCGGCTTTATAAATTAATGCGACCATTTCTCTTATAGTTCAGAATAAAAAAAGCACAACGTTGAAAATGAACTATTAGAATATGCAGAAATAATAAGAACTGAGAGTTAAAAAGTTTACAAAGAAATGATCGCACGGCAGAATAGTGCAATTCGATATAGCAAGATGGAATAACGAATTGGAACCGAGCAACTCGAATGAATTTGAACCTTTCACCGCGTTCTCTTTATTCACCTAGACTTAAGGCGGCACGTACGGGGGCGGTTTTCTGTACGTGGGCGTGGCTTTGGGTCTGGGGGGCGTGCGCGCGGCGGCGAAGGGCGGCGGGGGGCGGTAGGGCGCATCGTCGGGGCGGTAATCGGGCGCAGGGGGCAGTAACGGCGGCTTTTCTTCCCGCATAATGACAGGACTTTTATGAACGGGTTCGGTGTCTCCTCGTTCTTCGAGCTCGTCTTGGAAGATGACGGGAATGCCTTTGGAGCGGAACGCTTGCCGCTCTTCTTCGTCTCCTACGCTCATCTTGCCTGGAAGCGGAACTGTCGTTATTAAATAGCTTTAGTATCTGTTAGTAATTTTTTGTATTAAGCACTTAATAAAAATTGTTTTATTATTTGTTAGTTATCATGATGGGCAAAAATCCTAATCAAATTTTTGAGAACAAAGAATTAAGTTTTTTTCTTTAGAGTTGATAAACACTTGGAAGGTCGTCATTGACGACCGGCAAACATTAGGTTGGAACAAAAAACATTTCAAAAAACACATTTCGAATCTCTGTTGAGTCTTGTTTCCTACTGCTGATAGTCAAAGACCGAGTTTTGACAAAAAATTAGGGTCGAAACCCTCATTAGTTAAGACTCTCTATTCAGTGTTGTTTTCGAACCATATTTAAATGGTGAAATGTAGTAGTATCTGTCAAAATCCTGCAGATTTTACACCATTGGATTGACTTTTGCTGCGACGTGTCTGTTACTGGCTGGTTCGCTTCAAGCATGTGTATTTAGGGCTTTACGGGTGAAGGCATCCGCTATAGCCTTTCTTTCTCAAACTGCTTCAAAAGCGTTGCTCAAGTTCTAATAACACGGAAGTAATTTTCCGGTGGTTAGTTACTCAAGCGACGAAATGTTCCTGAGTGTTATAGACAAACAAGAGAAACGTACTCAGCTTACCTGTCCTGCGGCGGCGGTACAGCACGCAGGCCACCAGCCCGGCCAGCAGCAGCATGCACGCGATCACCACGCAGGGGATCACGAATGTCACTAGGTAGCTGTTGTCCGTTGAAGCGGTTTTGCTGCTTTGCTGGTTCGTCGAGCCTGGAGAGAAAAACGGCTTTTGAGTATCTTTTTGAGGCAGGAACAAGAAGTGGAGACCAATTTATGGCGAGTTAAAAATGCTACAGAATAAAGTTTTTTGTTGGAACAGCATCTGACCTAATTTCCCCCCCTGTGCTATGAACACGAAAAACAATGGAGGCGACATTTACACTCAAGAATCTGGTTCATCTCCAAAGTAATTTAAGAAAACCCTGGCCAACTACTCCAACCTGGACAGGAGGAGGCCTACGTTCATGACTGGCCGCTGCTACTATTGAATGAACCGTATTTTGAAACACTGACTGCTACGAGTATTTCAATCTGTTCTAAACTACACATTGGATTTTAATATGTTCTCCCCAAGAATTAAGAGACCATTTCTTCTTATTTTAAGTACAACAGACACTTTTGTAGATCAAGTGGTGGTTTAATTCGAAGGGGGCTTCGGAAATGTCCAGATTTAGTTAAATATCTTGCTTTAGCAAGCCTCAATCAGTAACTCACCTGGATGTACTTGAATAGTAGTCTTCGGCACTTTAGTGTTCTGTTCAGCGCACAGGCCCAGCGGAATGAGCCTTATGGACATGACTTTAAGGTCCTTATCGAACACGTGGTCCACGTTCTCTTTGAGCGCGCCGCCGCCCGCGCCGCGGTTGTCCACTATGATCATCTTGCGGAGCTCTTCTATCTCTTTCTTGGGACATCTGTCCATTGGTAGGCTGGTGTTGTACCTGGAAAGGAGTTTCGAGTTGTAGTCTTGAAAGATAAAAGATGAGCACCTTTTAAACTGATGTGGAAATTAAAGGGCAATACATGCGAGCCGTGAGGGATGCTTAAGCATAAAAAATATCAGGGCCCGATAAGGAAATAACTTCTCGTAGATAACCTCTCGTAAGTCAAATAAATAATTTTCACTGCACAACGAACCATCATAAGCTTGCGAAACTAAGTAAAGCCATTTGCAAGCCTGGCAATAAGGTAGTTGACATTTTTTTTGTTGATAACGCCTCAACAAAAAAAATGAAATCGAAAGGGCCCTCAAAAAGAAACATTGGTAAAAAAAAGATTTCGAAAGCACCAAAATTCTTGGACTTGCTTACGGAAGTCCCACTACTAACTCCCGCCTGCAAATGACGTCATTTGCGATCTATTTCTTTGCGTTCTGCAGAACAAAAATTATGTTCGGTAGCTATATTTAATTTTGCGTTTAAGAATATGGTTTCCTAACAATAGTTGCTATAAATCGTGTAGTGTCGTTTTTACACTTTACACTTTCAAAAATGGTTTTTCCCACCCAAGTTTTAAGGGCCATAAAATGAATTGAACACGAATAACCAAACTTAACGTTTGTATGGGGCCCTTTTTCTAAAGTATTCTTTGATTTTATTAAATTATTTTTTGAATCTGATAAATGCTGCTACACTGAAATTTTAGCGATGGCTTGATTGCTTCAGTTAGGAGGGCTTTTACCCAGTTAGAGAAAGTATTTTTACTACTACTTTTGCCAAGTAATTTTTTATCTTTATTGCGTTAAAAAAAGATGACAAACTTAGGACAACTTTATGATGTACCAAAAAACGAACTCTATTTTAGTTAGTCCATGTATAGTGTCTGGATAGATTATGTATCAAGGCTTCAAAATCGAAGTTAAAAGTGCCATAAGGGTTGAGCTACTTTTGGCCGCACCGCATCGCACTTTCCTATGCTTCTATCCTTTTCTATCACTCAGAACTGTCATTTACTCGAGCGTGAAAGAGAACAGAATGCGACCGCACGCGGCGGAACCGACGAGGCACTTGCCGCTTTTTCTGATAGAAAAGGATATAAGCATAGGAAAGTGTGATGGGGTGCGGCCAAATGTAGCTCAGCTCAACCCTCATTCAAGCAGACCATTTTCATGTACAGTTCTTTTGAATCTTCCTAAAATTTAACACAGGATGAACAATAATATACGGTCTAATACTAAACTACTTACCAAATAATAGTAGTAGGATTATTAGTGATGCTATGAATGCGGATGTTATCGGTCGCCCTTTGGCCGAACAGCGCGGCGAGCTTCTCCACCACCTTGCGCTTGTTGGTGGCGTCGTAGGCCAGCATCGGGAACGGGTACTCCATGGTCATCTGGAACTCCACGGTGGGGCGGATGGGCGGGGCTTTCACCACTTCCACTACGAGGCTGTCGTAGGCGCTCTTCTTGCTGGAGTCCTCGGCGATCTGTGATAGAAAAGGCATTATTTATTGTCGAAGTATTGACCTTATTAAGTGAGGCCAAATTTCTTAATCCTTTTCGGCTTGATCGAATTTCGTCACGGTTTTGTTATCCATTCATCGTCAATCCAAAAAATCTATCTTGCTGCTTCATGGGTGGTTATGATAACGATGCAGTATCTTCCCTTCCCCCACAACTTCAACTTGCTTTTCACATGAAATGTGCCGGAGATTTTGATATATAGGATTCGTAAATTTCGCAGAATATAGAAAATAAAGAACCGAACAGTCCTCTCCATTTCTAATTTTATTGTTTGATGTAAATTTACTTTTGTTTTGTACCGACGATCTCAATATGAATGCCTGCAATTTGACGTAACTTAATTTTGTAATGTAATTTTATATGGATGGAGCTGTTGAAAGGGGAAGGCGTAGACGGACGTACTTAGGACAAGTCCAAGACGTGCTCAGAAAAGGTCAGGTCAGGAGTACCCATAATCGATGAGCATGTATGAAAGGATTAATGAGAGTGGAAGAAGCGCAAGAGGTGTGTCAGGACCGTAGCAAGTGGAAAGATGTGGTCTCTGCCTACCCCGTTGGGAAAAAGGCGTGATGGTATGTATCTATGTATGTAATTTTACACAAGAAATAAAATATATCTAATCTAATCTATCTAATTATAGTTCATTAAGAGCTTAGAACTTCCCTACTAGCAAGAAACTACGTTTTGGACCCTTACTAGTCCTCTTTCCTCTCCATTAAGAAAAAGAGGACAACTGTAGATAAAGTGCCTGTTTATTAAAAGTTCATGTGTAAAACCCACAACATACATGATGTTCCAAAGTATTCATATCACAATCACAAACATACCAGCTGATAGTGCACTCTGCTCTCATCGCCAGGCGCCGGCAGACCGTAGAACTCTTGGTTTTTGGCATCGAACTGCAGCCAGTGGCCGGCCGGGAGCTCGGAGCGGTCGTTGTAGCGCAGGGACAGGTGCAGGTTGCGCGTGCCGCCGTCTTCTGGGTCGAAGAACGTGTCCTGGGAAGAGAGATAACAATTGCAGATCAAATGAAATGGCAAATAGCAGGAAGGCATGCTATTAATAAGGCTAGTACAAGAATTTTAAAATTAGTGCTGATGGAAAGTGGTTTAAGGAAAATTCTTCAAAGCTCACGTACAAAGTATAACGTGGCGTAATAGCGACGAAGCAGTTAAGAAGTCGGGATCTCGGGTGACTGCAAACAGTCACACTCGTCGTAAGTTATTAAAAACGATCTTTGGCGGTTGAAGTTTAATAAATAGTTTTTTTTAAAGCCTCTGCGTCGAATTATCGGCAGAGCAGGGCGGCAGCGGCGGCGGCGGCGACGGCAGGATTTCATGTAAAATCAAATAGACCAGCCCTTGACAATAGAGAGGCGGGAGCAGGCGACGAGTGGTGCTCCCGCGCCGCCACCGCCCCGCTGCGCGCAAAATTCGCGGCAGAGGCCTTATGGGTATTATCTACTCGCTGATACGATTGCTCGTCACTAAAATTATAGCTTGTACTGTCATTCTGCTTCATTAACGGTAAATAAACGATAATAAAGAATGCTCGTTTTTTTGCTGCTATCTTCAACTGTCTGTGAAGAAAAAGGTTTCCTTCGGCAAACTTGCTCTTAGTTCTAGTTATCTCGGACACTTTGTAGACGAGCTAGGCGCGCAGGGTGGCTGTCCCCCCCGCGGCACTCACAGACAGTTACCTCGGGCACTTTGTGGACGAGCAGGTGTCCGGCGGTGGCGGTGAGGTGGTCCACCTGGTTGCGCGTGACGGGCGGGTAGGTGTCGGGCACGCAGGGGGGCTGTCCCCCCGCGGCACTCACAGACAGTTACCTCGGGCACTTTGTGGACGAGCAGGTGTCCGGCGGTGGCGGTGAGGTGGTCCACCTGGTTGCGCGTGACGGGCGGGTAGGTGTCGGGCACGCAGGGGGGCTGTCCCCCCGCGGCACTCACAGACAGTTACCTCAGCACTTTGTGGACGAGCAGGTGTCCGGCGGTGGCGGTGAGGTGGTCCACCTGGTTGCGCGTGACGGGCGGGTAGGTGTCGGGCACGCAGGGGGGCTGTCCCCCCGCGGCACTCACAGACAGTTACCTCGGGCACTTTGTGGACGAGCAGGTGTCCGGCGGTGGCGGTGAGGTGGTCCACCTGGTTGCGCGTGACGGGCGGGTAGGTGTCGGGCACGCAGGGGGGCTGTCCCCCCGCGGCACTCACAGACAGTTACCTCGGGCACTTTGTGGACGAGCAGGTGTCCGGCGGTGGCGGTGAGGTGGTCCACCTGGTTGCGCGTGACGGGCGGGTAGGTGTCGGGCACGCAGGGGGGCTGTCCCCCCGCGGCACTCACAGACAGTTACCTCGGGCACTTTGTGGACGAGCAGGTGTCCGGCGGTGGCGGTGAGGTGGTCCACCTGGTTGCGCGTGACGGGCGGGTAGGTGTCGGGCACGCAGGGGGGCTGTCCCCCGCGGCACTCACAGACAGTTACCTCGGGCACTTTGTGGACGAGCAGGTGTCCGGCGGTGGCGGTGAGGTGGTCCACCTGGTTGCGCGTGACGGGCGGGTAGGTGTCGGGCACGCAGGGGGGCTGTCCCCCCGCGGCACTCACAGACAGTTACCTCGGGCACTTTGTGGACGAGCAGGTGTCCGGCGGTGGCGGTGAGGTGGTCCACCTGGTTGCGCGTGACGGGCGGGTAGGTGTCGGGCACGCAGGGGGGCTGTCCCCCCGCGGCACTCACAGACAGTTACCTCGGGCACTTTGTGGACGAGCAGGTGTCCGGCGGTGGCGGTGAGGTGGTCCACCTGGTTGCGCGTGACGGGCGGGTAGGTGTCGGGCACGCAGGGGGGCTGTCCCCCCGCGGCACTCACAGACAGTTACCTCAGCACTTTGTGGACGAGCAGGTGTCCGGCGGTGGCGGTGAGGTGGTCCACCTGGTTGCGCGTGACGGGCGGGTAGGTGTCGGGCACGCAGGGGGGCTGTCCCCCCGCGGCACTCACAGACAGTTACCTCGGGCACTTTGTGGACGAGCAGGTGTCCGGCGGTGGCGGTGAGGTGGTCCACCTGGTTGCGCGTGACGGGCGGGTAGGTGTCGGGCACGCAGGGGGGCTGTCCCCCCGCGGCACTCACAGACAGTTACCTCGGGCACTTTGTGGACGAGCAGGTGTCCGGCGGTGGCGGTGAGGTGGTCCACCTGGTTGCGCGTGACGGGCGGGTAGGTGTCGGGCACGCAGGGGGGCTGTCCCCCCGCGGCACTCACAGACAGTTACCTCGGGCACTTTGTGGACGAGCAGGTGTCCGGCGGTGGCGGTGAGGTGGTCCACCTGGTTGCGCGTGACGGGCGGGTAGGTGTCGGGCACGCAGGGGGGCTGTCCCCCCGCGGCACTCACAGACAGTTACCTCGGGCACTTTGTGGACGAGCAGGTGTCCGGCGGTGGCGGTGAGGTGGTCCACCTGGTTGCGCGTGACGGGCGGGTAGGTGTCGGGCGCGCGCGTGGGCGGGCCGGCCGCGCAGGGCCCCACGCCGCGCCAGGAGACGCCGCTCACTTTCAGTTCGGGGGACATCGCCCGGGCAAGACCGGCGGACGGACTGCCGGGCTCGTCTTCCGATTCCATGATCTGGAACAACATAAAAAGGGTAGGATGCAGTCCGATTTTAGTGCATTTACATTTTAACGCTCAAAAATGTTGTAAATTTATGAAAACGGACGAATGTCACTCAAGACGATTTCCCACCGAGAGCGGAATTATCTTTATCAGAATGCCTAGTGCGTTGCATTTAAAGATTCGAATGACTTCACTATCGCGTTTTGCGACCACGTAAATGTCAATTTGTATGACAGCGAGTCAGCGCCACCTAGCGACCTAAATGTTGCCCCGATTTTACGCTAGGTAGCACTGACTCGATGCCATACAGATTGACATCTCTTTGTTGAATCGCACTATAGCATGACCGCTATAAAGTCGACCCTCCTGATGGGGCCCGATAGGGGCGCTCCTGATAACTTAGAGTCTGAATGCTCTAAGCCAATCAATCACTTCAATCAGTCATCTGTCGGCTACCGACAGCGATAGACGTTCAACGTCAAATATTGTGCGGTTGCAGCCTTGTGTTTACTCCACATGAGATAAATACATAAATGGGATTGCCGAAAAAAAATTGAAAAATTAAGAAGTGAATGCTTTAAAATGTGGCGAATTATTTTCAAATATTTTTTTTTAACACAGCGTCTTTTTCAAGTGTGCATTCATTTCATTTTCTAAATTGTGTTAATAAAGTTTTCAAAGTACTTTCAATGTGTTTTGATGATTTTACATTATTATTAATGTATTCATGATTTTTCCAGGTGAAGACATATATGTTATTAAGACAATTTCAGAGGCTACTGGCGTGTCTATGACAACTATTAAAAAGTTAAGTAAAAGCGGCTCTATTTGGTCCCACGTCTAGTAACTAATTGATATTTAATTAGTTTATTTTTATTCATAATACTAAAACAAATACTACGAGTAACACATCTGAAGTTATAAATTTTCTAAATAACAACACGGTGATTTTATTAATCATGTGTTACTACCCCCCGCTCCGCGTTCCGCGGACCATCTGGCGGGTCGACTTCACGGTGGTTTAACTATAAGCACTGTAGATTCATATAGAATAGATAAAGTATTAAGTTTTTTTGTGAAAGTAATTTTGTAAATAAACCTCAAACTAAATTATCTCTTTCTGCGTTGTAATAGAAAATCTGCCAACTAAAACAGTGTCTTGCCAAAGACTTGTAAAATAATTCATACCAAAATATTTACTTAATGTGACAACAGTTCCGCGTGACGATTTATTACATTCAATGCTAATAGCATCTTATATGGTTTGATTGCGCTTTTAAATTTAGACTGTCTAATGCTGCGGCCGCACTATCGCGCTAGCGCGAAGATTTGCGTTGTCACGACGGGCCTGGCCAAAAAATTGCTCCTATCGCGAATCATCTTTGCGAATACGAATGCCTTTCGCGCCGCTGACGGTAATTGCTGCACATCGAAGAGTTTTGCCGCGACAAAGTTCGTGCGGTTGGCTACACTTCTCGCGCTTGCGGTTTGAACATGTTAATCATGGATTGGAGTAATGAGACTATTCTAACAATCAAACAATCTAGGTAAGTAGGTACTAAGAGATAATTGTAATATGAACTTCTCACAAATTAAATAACCAAATAAAGTTGATCTTCTTTTTAAGTTTTAAAAGAAAATTGAGCAGATTTAAACATTCTCAAATAATCTGACTAGGTAAGTACTCCAAAAAATGTCACATATTAATCAACACATACACAACATATCCTCTCGGATATTAGTATTCATACAAAATTATAAATCTGAACCAGTTTTATGGTACCCCATGAGCCAAACCACAAGAAAAACCATTGAAATGAATGATCGCGACGTTCTAGATTATCGCAACGTCGCGTAGTTTCACTTGATGTGACCAAGCACTTTGTCGTGCAGCAAACACGTTTTATCGCGACAACGCGAACACGAATCTTCACGTTCAAGTCTGGCCGTAGCATAATAGAGACACACCTTTATAAGCCGCTTGATATCATCCATGGGGCAGGCGGGGTCCTTAGGCAGCGTGTCGTTAGTCCAAACAAACTCGCAGATGTCTCCATTTTGCGTCGCGTTCAACACTGTCAGATGGTCCATATCAGTATCCCTGAACAAGTTCACTAGTCCTTCCAGCGCTTTAATCTGCCAGTCGATAGTGTTGTTGTAGTCCCGAAGCAGTTTGAACTGCATCAGGAACTGGTGGTTGACGGTGCGGCCCGACTTGTGCTGCTGCACGGTGATGTCGAGCGGGCCGCGGGCGACTTGGCCTTCGCTGTCCTGAGCTTCGACTATGAAGTTCCAGCGAGACACGTGCGATTCTAGCGGCCTGGAGAAATAGATAATTGGTTATAGGTTACAAAAAACTTTTTTTTAAAACTTATTTAACAAAAAATATACATACTATACCTATTTGAACCTAGTGTAGTTTACATATTAATTAGCTACGTCAGTGATTTAAGTAATATCACGGAATAATGCATTTCAGATCAGATTTCCTGTTGAAATATCTAAGAAAGCCATGGCTCATTGAGTGTTCTTGAGATTTTTTATGAGGGCTAATTATTATAAGAGATTATGCTTTTCATGACTATCACTTAGAACTGACTGGTTGAAGACTTTTGTTTTTCGATACTGAGGTATGTTGGACGAGAAAACGACAGAGTTAGTATCACCGATTTACCTCTTTCTCGAAGTTGAACCTGCATATGTTACCTTAGCGTTTTGAAACGGCTTCAAATCGTTAACAGCGATAAAGAAATATATTTTTCCAGAATAACTAAAATATAATATTAACTTACAATCCATAGACTTCCCTGCCCGAGGGTATGAACTGTATCCACGACGAATTGCTGAGCGGCACGTTCTCTGCCTCGTACATCGTGAAAGTGAGGTTGCTGCCCTCCTCTGGGTCCGTGAACAGGTCCGCTGGGATGATGTACCTGGAAGAGGGAATAATTCATGTAAATAAGAAGAAAACATTATTACAGAAGAGTCACAATAGCCAAATAGACAAGACGGATTATGGCCAGGCCTCTGTCACTGCATGTATTGCGCGCGATTAATTGTCTTCCAGCCGCCGGGTATTCCATTATTTGGATGGATATCCGGAATCCATCTAGAGTCAAGCACCTGTCTTTTCAGCTGATTTCCGGTCTAACATTTCCACCTCCGTACATCCGGCGCTAGTGCTGCCCTCTAGTTCCGCTATAGTTGGGAAGTTAGCTTACGCCAGTTTTTACTTTAATTAAAGCGTCGTCATTCCTAGCGAAAACACGGTCTAGAAGTGAAATACTTAAAATTAACGGATCTCTTTTATCATGAAGCCACCCCTTAAACTACCCAACAGAACTATAATGCAGTGTTATCAAACCAAGAAAAGCCCTCATATGACAGAATAAATAAAAAACATGTTAGATATGGGTGTTCTAGAAAGGGCAGACCCATCGCCCAGCTTCCTGTCAACCTTTTTTCTGGTGCCGAAGCCCGACAATAACTTTCGGCCGATATTCAATCTGAAACGACTCAACAGTTGCATAGACATAAAGCCCTTCCAACTTTTCAGTCATTTTCGAGTGCCGAGCTTTTTGCACGAGAACGATTGGATGGCAAAGATGGACTTGAGCCTAGCTTACTTTCACGTGAACATTGCAGAGGAGCATCGAAGGTTCCTGAGGCTCAGCTTCAACAACGAGCTAATACAGATGACTTGCCTACCTTTCGGGTTATCGTTAGCTCCGAAAGTCTTTGCCACATTGACGAAATGGGTCGCCGACGCCACCACGACATCAGGTGTGTAGTCTATCTTGACGATTTTTTATTGGCAAATCAGTCAGCGTCTGAGCTACCAAATATCTATCACTATGAGTGTGCTCAGACAGCTAGGATGGTCTATAAACTTCGACAAATCAGTGTTGGTTCCGACACAACACAAAACTCAACACGAAGTCCCTGTCGGAACCGAAGTGCCTTACGCTCCGCACGGCGCTTCAGCATCAGATGTCGAGAAGCAGTTGGTCCCTCAAACAGGCCCAATCCATATTGGGGCGACTCAAATTTGCTTCATTTGTAATACGCAGAGGGAGACTTCATTGTCGGACAATGCAGTACTACAGCCGACAGCTTCCCAAATAGCACTGTTATCGACAGGTGAATTTACCAGAACCAGTGCTCTGCGATATGAGATGGTGGCTGAACGCTGCCTTCCGATACACGTGGGCCCGCCTTCTCATTACCTTACGACCGACGCGTCGGACATTGGCTGGGGAGCGCACAAGTGGTATCCTATATCAACAAAGAGGGTGGAACAAAGTCCGCAAGTATCACCTGAATATTCACCTAATAGCTCAATACCTTCCGGGGCGATACAATTGCGAAGTCGATGCCCTGTCGAGGAGGAAACTTTGTCCAGAATGGCACTTGACGTCAGAAGCAACGAAACCGATATTTGCCATGTGGGGCACACCAAAAATAGACTTATTCGCATCGCGAACAGCGCATGTAGTTCCCAATTATGTAACATTGGAGACAGCAGACCATCAAGCAGCTCATCTCAGTGCATTTGGCCAAATATGGAACTACGAATTGGCCTGGGTGTTCCCACCACCAAATCTCATTCCCTATCCACGAGTACTCGCTCAAATGAACTCGGCAAAAGGCAACTACATTCTGATCGCTCCGAAGCGGAACAAGGTCTTTTGGTAGGCGGATCTAAAGAAACGAGCCCTAAAAGATCCATACCTGATCCCACACCTTCCACAAGATCTCATAGACACGGTGACAGGAACTCACCCACCCGAGATTCAGTATATTCAGCTGGAAGCGTGGTTGATTTTGGGTGGTCGGACGTGATTGTCTGGATGGTTGGTCGCATGAAGAAAGATCTTTATTTTTGTTTAGTTGGCGCAGTTCCACCATGAATACCTATCGATCGGCTTGGCAGAAATGGAAGAGATGACGTGGCCCGCTATTTAGCACATCTCCACAACAAATAAGGTTTAGCTTATAAAACGATTCTGGTTAATAAATCTGTCATTGCTACTTTTACTAATAGCACGACGAAAAATGATTTGTCGTCGAACTTTTTTGTCAAGCATATGTTAAGAGCGATCTCGGTTGCTAAGGAAAAACGCGCGGAGTGTCCAATATGGGACCCCCAGTTAGTAATGAATCACCTAGAATCCATTATTATTATGAGAATAACTTGTACCAGGTTTCTCAACGTACAGCGATTTTACTTTTGCTATCTTCCGGACGGCGAGTTCATGATATCACCTTACTAAGTGTGGAAGATGGAAAATATTATGATAATCGTGATTCCATAATAAAGACAGATAATAAAGATTACAGGCAATCTGGATGGAAATTGATACAGAATCCCAAAAAACCGCTTGACTGTCTAACTGGGTTCGTTTACTAGTGCAGATTACTACAGAGCGCCGAAGGGACACAGGTTTATGTAATTTATTTATCACCGTAAGAGGAACTCCCAAGGCTGCATCCAGGACTATAATTGGTGGTTGGGTGAAGGCTATTATCAGACACTCTGGCGTGGAAGCCAGCCCAGGCTCAGTGCGCTCGGCGGTCGCGTCACTCAACTGGCTAGAGAATTTCCCCATGGACAAGATTTTAGAGACTGGGAATTGGCGCCAGGAGCACACATTCAGAAAAATAAAAAAGTGATATATCGACCTAATCAAGAAAGTTCTAATCTTATTTCCTTGTCAAGATTTTTTGATTCAATTCGTCAACATAATATTGTTAAATATTCAAAACGCAAAATTAAATATACTTAGATGTCGAACAAAAAGCATGTGAATAAATATGATTGAAAAAATAAAGTTTCATGAATTAAAAACTAAATTCTTATTTACAGTTGTTCAATAACACATTTTAGCGTCATAAGTGCATATGCACTCACCAGGAGATATCAAGCACATCACTCAAGATGGATTTCGGATATCGCAACGGAACAAATAATAGAGAGTTTTAACTAACAATAAAACTTGCCTATTATTTTTCCTAAAGATATCCGGAATCCAGGTAATCTCTACCTGGTGCATCTCGAGTTATAATGAAAGTAAAAACTGGCGTCAGCTAACTTCCCAACTATAGCGGAACTAGAGTGCAGCACTAGCGCCGGATGTACGGAGGTGGAAATGTTAGACCGGAAATCAGCTAAAAAGACAGGTGCCTGACTCTAGATGAATTCCGGATATCTTTAGTAAAAATAATAGGTAAGTTTTATTGTTAGTTAAAACTCTCTATAAATCATTAGGCAGTTAGTTGGCAACAGCCGCGTCGTAGAGCATTTGTAAACGAATTATGCGGTTGAACTGACGCGATGACGTACAGTAAGTAAGTACTGACTACTGACATCTATATCGAAAGAGGCGACCCTGGCAATATGTCTGTCACATGACAACACGCATTTAGGATTAAGAATATTGACATTTTTCTATGGAATATTGTGATTTATCTCTTACTTAGTAACACAAATTAGACATGCGCGGCGCTCTGACAGATAGCCCGCTTAGAACAACACGCCATTTTTGACACACGCACACAGAGACTTGAGTTTACAGGCGAAGTCAGTGAGTTTCAGTGTCGCGGTCGGTCGCACTGTCAAAAACATTGAGATATTATTTGGACGTAGTCAGATACTTGCATTATAGTTCAATGGTCAAAAATGGTTTCGCGCAGATATTTCTGTTGCAGTGTATTTAGCTGTATGAACACACGAAATTGTGATTAAACGTTTTTTAAGTTACCAAATTATGTTGAAAGGTAAGTAAAACTCAGATAACGTTTGCAAGTTAGTAGTACTATGTACGAGTATAATAAGTATATAGTTTACCTACGTAAACCATTATATTTCGTAACACATTCAAATCCAGTACAAATGGGCTTTTACTTTTTCCGTAACTTATCTAATCATGCATTGGTAAAACACCAGTATTTTTGGTATATTCTTTACGCGCGGCTGCTGCATCCGCACCGCGCCGCCGACAGGTGACCACCGAAGCGGGGGCTCATGGTGTTATCTACAGCCTACTAGGTAGGTAGGTAGGACTGTATGATCAAGGCCATTAGGCTAGCAGGTTGCGCCTGGACCCCAGTAAATGACTTCTTTTATTATAATACTTTTTATACGTATTCACCCTATCTTAACTCCTTTTAATCAAACAGGACCCCTTTTGTATATTTTTGATTTTGTCGAACTAGGTGTAATTTTTCTCTTGATGTATTTTATTTTTGGTGGTATCTGTCAAATCGCGCTTATCTGGCGAATATAGTAGCGAGTAGCTAATAAACCCTAGGCGATCAGGGAAGTTGATAGGAAAAGGCGAGAGCGGTCCTTCTGTAAACTCTTTATTTTGTGGTAGTAACTATTAAGTAACAATTAACGGCGTAGTGACAATTAACTGGCTTAAACCTAGTAACTTGTATAAGCAAGTTACCAAATTTCTCCCACGTATTACGTTTAAGAATAAATTAAATTCAATTTGCAAGACGGCCGGGCTTTGTTTGTATGAACCGACCGACTTGGTGTAATGGTTAAGAAGTTGGCTACTACACCAGAGGTCGCGGGTTCGATCCCCGCACAGTACAAACATTTGTGTGCATGAACATGTCTGTTTGTACTGGTCTGGGTGTCTCCTATGTATAATAAGTATGTATTTACAAAAGAAAATGTATTTAAGTATGTTTATCCGTTGTCTAGTATCCCATAACACAAGCTTTAATTAGCTTACTTTGGGGCTAGATGGCGCTGTGTGGAATAATGTCCAGGGATGTCCAGGGAACCACAATGCAAATGCTTGCTGAGTAATAAATCTACCTACTTTTGAAAAATTACAATTTAAGTATTATGTTTAAGATTGACCATTCTCCATTTTTCTTGTGTGCCACAGTGCAAATATCTTAAGCCTTAATAAAAACTAATAAATAACTTGGCTTTATCAGCTGGTTTTTAATCAATGCTGTTAAATGAAGAAACTTCTGCTCTCGGTGGTCAAATTGTGAGATTGCACATTTAAATCAACAATTTGACCGTAGGATTGTTACTTAACACCCTACTACCTACCCTACTTAGGTTTTAAAAAACATACCTAAACGCCTTGCCAGCAGTGATAGCGAGCTTCTTCATATGGTGCTTGAGCGTCGGCGGCTGGTTGACGGGCAGCGGCACGGTCACGGGCATAGGGAAAGGCACGGTCTCCGTCGTGCGACCGATTATGGTACTCGACCTTTCGCTTGAAGGCATTATGTCCTGGAAAATGTATTCGTTTGTTAAAGTAATTTATTATCAGACATTGTGAAAAAAGAAATAAAAGAATGTGATCGGAACTAAGGAGTAGGAGCATACTCTTTTGAATTTTTAAATGAAGACTTATATATAAATATGTCTGTTGTAAATAGTTCATTTTTAAGGTACATGTCTGGAACATCTTTACCGTTTATCTGTCTACTGCATATCTGTCACACTAAGTAGAACTTAAAAATAAAAAAAAGTAGCCGACAAATAGTTGTTTACACAGCACAGCCCCGATGCAGAATAAAATATTGATCATATGAATCTCTCTGGTAGGCAGTGCCGGATTAACCCATAAGCAAATTAAGCAATTTCTTAGGGCATCACGTCTTGGGGGGCACCAGTCACCACAAAAAAAAATTGCTAACAAATGAATGGTAAGGCTGTTCGAAAATCTGTGCTCTGATTAAGGCTTGGTTCTTTATCAATGTTTTATTTTTGTGGATGGCTCTTTTTCAGTGGTCCAAACTTTTTTAAAGCGATTTCTCCAAATAACGACTATGAAAAAAATCACATATTTTCCATCGAGTTACTTTACGTGATGGTTTTTTTGTCGATGCTACCAAACTTATATACTAATCATAGTTTTTTGGCCAGATAATAAACACTTATTAAGGCAGTTTTTTGAGCTGGAAATAAATCTGTGATAGATAACTGATAGCACATTATTTTACAAGTAATATCACGCCATTTCACTTTTGTGTGACTTTTTGTAAAATTTCAGTTACATTTAATTTTTCAGTACAAGTTACATGAAAACACACTACGTTTTGTGTTCATTTTACTCATTCAAATTGTCCCAAAACTTCGTAAATATGTCCCCAGATTAGAAAAAAATCCAAAAACGTCTAAAAAAAAATATTGCTACTACTACTACTATACTATACTAAACTAGATTATCGGGAAACATTTTTTATTTTAATGACTTGTGTTGATAGTTTGAAGCTAAATAATTTTTTAGCCTGGGCCCGCCTTAGAGTCAAATATGGATACTAAAAATTAATATTTTTCGCGAATTTGATGCCCAAAACGTCGTATTTCAATAAATAAATAAATAATGTTGTGGTTTTTATTGTATGCAGTTAATACCTTCTGGGCGTCTCTCTACAAATTCTTAGGTACATAAGGATCTATCCATTTGTAAAACTTTAACAGGTATTTTTTTGGACTTTTCTTTCTACTTATGGATAGGGGGGCCCACAGCCGTGAACTGCTTAGGGCATCAATCTTAATCCGGCACTGCTGGTGGGTATCGAACTTAAAAGTTTTCGGCATGGCATAGGCAGGCGCTAACGAGACAGGTAGCAAGACAGTTGAAGATATTTATACACAACACATTTTAAAAATAGCTTACATGATATGCTTCCTTCTATCACATAATAAGTAAATAAATCCCAGTTTCCAAAAAAGAAAGAATAGACGAAATTTCGAATTTTCATATGTTACAAATTAGATTAATAATGAAGACAGAACATGGGATAGCCAAAAATGAAATTCCAATTCACAACACCAGTTTTACAGTTAGTAAGAAAGAAACGGAAAATCAGATATTTATATCAAACTGGAAAATGTGTCTGTACTTTTATAGTAAAACAAAGAAAACACAGATAAAACGGTAGGGTACAAAAATACAGACACAATATGTTGTTAAATAGTAATGTCGCAGAAATACATGAAATAACTAATAATTTCACAATTACTCACAGAAATAGTGTTTTACACAAAACCGAAGATACACTCAAATAAAAGTTATATCTGCGACACTACAATCGAGGTTACATACAGACCTGGGTAGTGGTTTCCTGACTAGTGGGCGGGGCGGTAGGCGTGGTCTGAGGTTCCAAAGTAGTGGTGGGTGGAGTCGTGCTTTCCACCGGCGGAAGCGGCACCGGCAGCGGCACCGGCGGCGGGGGCAACGTGGACATCACTACCGGGGTGGACGACGCCGGTTCCGTCTCCGGTGACGTCACGGAAACTGGCGTTTCGGACGACGAGGGCGGCGGCAGTTTGAACGTCTCGCGAATTGTTATTGTTTGCTGAAAGTGCCATGCCACGCTCACGAGATGTGTTGTGAGGATTGCCAACTATGTTATGCTGTTCATTGCTGGGTTTTTTGTTAATACATGTATTTGTTGCATAAGCTTGCTAACTGGCAATGATTAATGTGGTCTATGCCAGCCGTGTATTTATTTATGACTATGAACACTCGAAGATACAACATTTTATGAAACAGTTGGCAAACCTTGAAGTAAATAGACGAAAAGACAACGTAGTAGTAAGTGCTTGAAGTATTTACATAATATTTACAATGTATATACCACAAAAAGTCAACAGTTGATAGAAGGAATAACTGAAAGTAATCTGTACAAAGAATCCTTGCTAACGCTGCGCTCCTGGATATTCCACTATTTTAATAGTCAAAAGATTATTTCCCCACAAATCCGCACTCAAGATTATTGTTTGAAGATGTAAAGCAGTTGTCTTTACGTCAATGACATTATTAGTAAGGTATATTCATAGCCCAAAAAGGAACAAAATTGATTTATCTTTCAAAAAAAAGCATAACTAGCACTAACATTTTTGTAGTGCTATTTTCAGTGTGATCCACATTGGTAAGATTATTTTCCAACTCCGTTACCAACTGGCGTCTATTATAATGTGTCATCCATCAATGTCAAGAGATAATTAAGTAGTTTTATTGTTTTATGGTCATTAACATAACCTTACATTTATTTAAGAAGAGAAGACTGAGAGTCTTGATTATCCTTCGTCAACAATAAATCATTTTCTTTACTACCACTGAGGTGAATTCGGTTAAGCCTTAATTGTTATGTAGTTGAAATTCACTATTTTAATAATATTTCCAGATCAGGCTATATGATTGTGGCTATTAATTCTCGAAATGGAATGTAGTAAAATCCACTATACTATCCCAGTTAATATGAAACCCACACTATGAACATTAGTTTCCACTAACTCTACGTGAGTGAGAAGGTAAGAGGATTAGAAAAGATAATGATTTGAAACATACCGTGTCCACTTCCGTCGTAGTCGGAGTATCATCAGGTATCTGATTGGTTGGGATGCCGTACAGCCTGGGTTGAGAAAGTTCTTGAGTATAGTTGACATGATTTGACTCTGATACAGATTCTGAGTATGGTGTTATCTTCACCGCGTGATCCTGAAAGATTGAGAAACAAAACATATTAAAAAGATCTATTCGCATTTTGTGTACCAAATTTACGTTGCAAAACTATGGTGAGAATACATGCTAATTTTCTAAAATGAATACTTATCATTCTTTTTCCTATATAGTGCAATAGATTAGCATTCTAGAATTAAACTGATGATCAGTCACAGTTTAACTATGTTTCTGCTACTAAACAATTTAAAACATTCCACATCTCAAACTATAAACGAAAATGTTTTGAAAACTACGCACAATCACATACCTAATCAACTAATTCACTAGGAAACAGTAATAGCAAATAATATAACTATTAGGTATTTGTGAGTAAGTTAAAGAGTGGTTGGAAATAATAAAATGACCAGTAAGAAGTATGGTTCCATGATATTATGTTAATGACGTATTATGTTTAAAACAATAGTAAAAAAATGTATTTGCATTACTTTGTTTCTGGTAGATGCAAGTTGCAGCGACAGGCGCATGCGATAAAATGTTTGCTGTTATAATGGGAACGAAAGAGCGTTTAAAATGCATTTAAAAATGTGGTGTGGAGATGGAAAAGATTCTGTGTTATAATATTCTGTATTTTCATATAAACGGTGTACTTATGTTACTATTTTAACGTAGTAACTATTAAGTAATCTGTGTTTTTCATTTCTCATTCTCTAAAAGTACGCCAATATAGCCCTACGAAGCGACTTTAGTCCCTAGGGAGTAAAAAGTAATTAGTTTTTTAATTTCCTTCATGTGACAAAGACAAACTCAAACCAGTAAAAATATACTATTATCTGTGGGAGTGTGGACCGTCTTCATTGCGAAAGTGTTGAGAGTTTTAGTTCCATGGTTTGTCCGCAAAGAAGGTGGCGCCATGTGTTTTAAATTGTTAATCTGTGGTTCAGTTCAGAAGAAAACACTGACCAGAACTTTTGGCAAGTGTAAAGTTCGGTTTTAAATGTGTTTGTACTAAATTGACTATTTTTCTCGCACTCGAAGTGAAAATTACAGTTTGCACCTCGAGACTAAACGCCAAATTAATATAACCTCGGTTTTTTCGACTCCCTCGCACGCTCGGGAGTCAAACCACCTCTGGTATATTATGGCTTCGTTTAGTCCCTCGATATAAAATATACTAATAACTTAAACCCTTTATGTCGGACTCTCTGTTTTTATCAGTCAACAGTTTTAATAACTAAAATAAACACACACAGGTGCCTGTCATTCTCAAATTCAAACCTTAAAACTGCCGATACCCTGAGTATTTGACTTAAAAAAACCTGTAAAACAATTTAGCAAATGAAGTTACTCGGGCAACAAATTTTCAACTTAATAAAGGATAAGTCGAGAGCTGGCTGGGATAGCTTCACCATTCACCTAAATACCGTCTGGTTTAGTATCTAATAGTAAACGGTAGATTTAAAATTCTAGGCCGTCATACATGACCATATGAACACAATACAAGCAACAAACAGCATGCGACAAGGAACACGTAAAGCCGGATAGCGGGTTACGAACAAACCTCCGTGGTATACATATTAGTAGTAGCGGGCTCGGGTGTGGTTTCCTCGGGCGCTGTGGTTTCCTCGGAGGGGGGGACCGTCGAGGTGGTTAGGGGGGGCGGGGTCGGGGGGAGGGTGGTTGTTTCGGGGGGGAGGGTGGAGGTGGTGGTCGGCGTCGGCGTCGGCTCGGTCTGAAACGTGTCGGTGGTGGTGTGTGGCGGCTCGCCGTGGTGGTGGCGGTGCGCGTGCGGGGAGGGGGAGGGGGGCACCTGCGCGCCGGCACAACACTACAGTTAGTACTGCCACCCGAACGTACGGCTTAGTGTAATGTAGCGGAACCCTGCAGAGCCCTGTCTGTGGTTATTGTGCTTTCGTCACGGGTTTAGTACGCATTTGCGCTAGAAAGTATATAGCAACTAATTCTGTAGCTAAATTTTGTTGTTAGGAGCATCCAATGCCATCTGATTTCTTTCTTAACTTTCAGTTCAGATGTTTCACACATAAAATAACGCCTGCTTAGCTAAGGCAGATGACACAATAATGAATTTTACACCGCGTAAACACACGTAGCAAGATTTAATTCGCAGTGTATTCATTAAAATGAGTTTATATTTACAGTGCCAGGAAAGCAGAGAACGATTGAAAGCAGCGATGTTAAATAACCACACACAAAGCTCAGTGTTATTAAATATTCCCATATGAATGCGTTTGTTTAGCGAATGACTGAGAATGGTATTCGGATGACATGGGTTGGGTTATGTTTGATATAATGATAAATTGAACGTAACTGAAGTTTAAATGGTCGTATGTAGTATTCTAAATAGATTTGAGTGTAAGTTGTAGGATACGGTAGTTTGTTCCAGCAGATAGAATAAACAAATGATGAGAAAAGTGTAGCAAATAAAGTTTATTATCATGATCATGTAAATTAGGTAGTATCCAATACATTATAACTCAACGTCAATTTGTGTATACTACCACAAGATAAGATATAGTTTTGAAGATAATAATATGGATGAACCCTTTAAACACAAGAGGAGTATATGAAGTCATTCTGCATTCCATGCTAAATGTGGGCTCCGATGCAACGCCGCTACGACGAGACAAGTGCAAAATATGCATTCGGAAACTATGATTATTCATTGGAAATTTATTCACAGCTAAATAGCTTTCACCGATGAAAGTCAATTTTACAAGAAAATATAACTGTACTCGCAATCCCTTCAGTTTAAGTGACAGCGAGTACCAGCAATATCATAATATTCTCATTTTCTTAAGTGTATCTCGAATGAAGGATGAATTAGTACTTAAACGCGTATTTGGGCTAGAACTTGATACTATCGATATGGTCTCAAAAATGAATATAGGCTGCTCAGGGAATGTAAATGAGATGGCTGATATTTTCCAATGAATAAATGAAAGATGCAAAGGTTCTAAACATAGCATGTAATGGACGAACTCATAGCAGGGTGACATGATAATGATATAACACCATTTCAATTTAATTTAAAGCACACACAGTTACTATACAAAGGCTTTATTTAACGCCATAGAAGCTATTAGCCGTTAATTTTCATTCATTTTGGCATGATCAGTTAAGTGTCATTATGTGTTTATAAGCCGTCTATTCATCGACATTTTTTTGTTTAGTAACCAATGTGTGTGTAACTATTATCATACCGTGTTATTGTTCAAATCAGAAAAATCGGTACATCTTAAGACTGAATATTATAAATTCGTATTAGGTATTTTATGACTGAATGTGACAAAATAAATTAACACGTAGTTGATCTCTTTCAAAATACTGTTTTAACAATTTAGAGATTCAAGCTTAAGATCTCAATGTTGTGTCCCTCTAATTATAATTTATAAGTTTACTTTTACTGTTCCTTTCAAATAATAGCGATCATTCACTCTGTGTGAGTCTTTGGTCTTTCATCGTATCCTGATAACTAACTTCTCTCCTTAATATTTTCTAATCAAAGTTTACCGATAATGCTTTAAGAGGGTTTGCTTTATGCGTTTGGTTGCGTATGGATGCGATCGTAAACGGTACATTTATTTAAGGTTTTCGTGATTATTTAGCTGAATTCAAATTAAGTATAAATTATCTCTCTATTATTGAATGCACCTTTTAATGTCATAATTATAACTTTAACTGTGTACAGTAAATTTTAAAGTGTCTCATCAATTTGAAAAAAAAAATGTTTTTTATTTTTTTAATAATTGGGACCACCTAATTTCAGACAATTCAATGTGTTTTTAAAAAGTATTATGCACACAATAATAGAGCAAAAATTCAAGTTTGATTCAAATCAATGAAATAATCACGAAAATCTTACAAAAATGCAACGTTTTCGATCCACCCCCTAACGCTCTAGCTCTGGTTATGAGCACATGTTCCCTGCACAGAACGCGAGCGCACTCACCAGGTCCGGCACCTCGCCCAGCTCCACGTCGTCGCCGGCGTCGTCGTCGTAGCCGCTGTAGTCGCCCTCGTCCTCGTCGTCGTAGTTGTCGTCGAGACCTGAGCCCTCGTCGTCGTAGTTTGACTGAGCGTGACAGAATTATTCGAGTTCAGACATCACTTCTTGATATTTACCTTTCATTATTGTAGAGCTAGCCCAATAGTAAGGAAATAAATGTGTGTAATGTGACGACACGATTGGCGTAGTGCGCTGTAGCACGGTTTCTCGCCTAGATTTCCGTAGTGTCCCGGGTTCGATTCCCGGTCGGGTCAGTTCAGGAAACGATCTTTTCTGAATTGACTCGGGTCTGGGTGTGCTGGGAGACGCCCCTGGCTTATTTCCTGGTGTGGTACCTCGTAACACAGGGATATTAATCCCTACTTCGAGACCATTACAAGAGGTGTGTTGTCTGGCAATTCAAAAAAAAATGGTTTGAGGAAAACGCGGGCTCCAGTCCCGTTCGACATCTAGGACTTAAATTAGTTTATTTCTGGTTGTCTATATTAATATAGTATATAATGTGTTAAATAAATCATTATCAGGTACGCAAGTTAATCCTAATGGATGAAACGTAATTGAATTTAGGCCTGAAATAAATTATACTGCAGCTATATCTGGGGAGGCATGATACAGGATCAGAATGCTATGCAAACAGCTGAACTTACGATGCGTGACGGATAGTGTCGTCAGCTAGTTCTTTATTTTTTAGGCGTTAAGTGATTCCAATCCTCTTTTTTTTGCCCGTCAAGATGACCTCACTCCACCTGATGGAAAGCAGTCGTGAGGTCCAGATATGAGGATGACAAGCACAATAATGCAAAGCAATTACTGAGCTAGCCATACTCATCTTGAAGGCCGGCCCTGGCACCGATTAGTGCAGTGCTGTTCCCGGAACCGAGATAGGTCAGTCACTTGGCGGATTTTACGCAACTGCATGGTGGTAACATCAACCGGCCGACATAATATGTCTCCCACCTGAAGAGCAGATGGTTTGCTGCAGGGCTCTCTTTTTACGACACCCACGGAAAGGAGATGGGGCGGTGGATAGTATTATTTTTAGGTGCCGCCATCAGCACGGCACAAATCCTTATTTGTTCTCAATCCTCATTTGTTTTTAAATTCGATGTAACTTGTTTTGTGACGTCATCTTACCTGTCTGTTGAGCTGGGCGCAGGTTTAACAGCAGTCAGTCGCCAGCCGAGCACGAGAAGCCACAAAATGTGTGCTAATGTCCCATCGCGACTGCTCGCGAATTCCCGCTACTAACACTTTGCATCTGGACCACAGCTTCTCTTCGCATGTCGTCAGCTAGTTTTTTATACGATATGACTTGTTCCGTGACGTCATTATGGGGCCATGTTTCATGCATCGTAATTAATAATCATTCGGTTTTTTATTGAGAACACTCCTTAGTTTACGGACGGTCCCTCACTGTCACATAATCTTACCTGTCTCTTGAGCCTGGGCGCCGGCTTCACGGCAGTCAGTCGCCAGCCGAGGACAGGAAGCCTCAAGATGTGCGCCAGCGTCCCATCCCGCGACTGCTCGCGAATGCCTGCTACTAACACTTTGTGTCTGGACCACAGCTTCTCTTCGCACCCAACCTGAAATTATAATAAGGGATCAGTGAGTATCGATTTCTTGCTGCGGGGTAGAATATAAAGTTGTGTGTTTCATCACTAAAATCATCTTTACACACTTACTTCGTTCTACTTCAAAAACTGAAGAATTTGAATCTTAGTGAGAATCGGAATTCAAAAACAATGTATCACTGAATTATCGAAAACGTTGACATTTGATAAAAAAACATCAATTTCTGTTTATTCATAAACTTAATTTTCGAATTACCTACTCATCAATAGCGATATCCAAATTTGAAAAAACTATTGGGTTGTACGCTGCCAATGTTGGGCTTTAAACTCAATAGGCAAACTGTGTGCTTTTGAGTGTTCTGTTTAGCATGACAGAATAAGGGTTGAGCTACATTTGGCCGCACCGCAAGGCACTTTCCTATGCTTCTATCCTTTTCTATCACTCAGAACTGTTATTTACTAGAGCGAGAAAGAGAACAAGCGCAGAGAGTCTCGTCGGTTCCGCCACGTGCGGTCGCATTCTGTTCTCTTTCAAATGATAAAAATGATTTTTCCGAAAACGTACACAAGAACGGTAGCTTAACCACGAATGTATTACAATATACCGTCAAACAAAGTACAAACACGAACTCCGGCGCTAATGTATGGCGAGATTAGTGAGATTGTGTATGTAAGTATATTTTACATTTAAGTAGATGGCGGTGGTAGCGTCACCCTTCCGCCGCTGCGTGGTGCCCGGCCCCGTCATGAGCACGGCCTGCGACTGCACCGCCGGCCCCGTCATGAGCACGGCCTGCGACTGCACCGCGTCAGACTTGTAAGGCTCCATCCAGAACTCGTCCTAAAAACAATGAAACATTAATAATAATCATCAGTCGCGTAGTATTAGTATTAGTGCAGTCATTGAAGCGAAAAATACGGTCTTACCTCCGAATTTTTTAACTGTGAACCGATTTGCATGAAATTTTGGAATTAGGCTCATCTTACCCTTAACTTCAAAAGTGAAAATGATCTGAACTCCGCCTATTATTTTTAAGGGGTGTAAACAACCCCTTAATGGAAAAATTTACATTGAGCCATTTTATCGCTAGAAAACATGTCTAATAGTAAGTGGTGAAATTGTAAAGTATTTTCTAACATAATTACCTCATATTAAAATCATTTTCAACCCATTGAAAAAAAAAAAAAATTCAGTTACTAAGTAGAAAAAAATATGATAAGTTTTTGGACCATAACTCCTTCAATTTTCATGCTATCACAATTTATAAAAAACCATTGTAAAGGTAATTAAGAGAGCTACAACATCCTTTATTGCAATATATAGTAAAAAACCTTTTTCTAAAACGGTGAAGGGTTAAAGGTCTTAAGAGAGGCTGTGATTGCGCTGCCACGCGCGCGCGCGCTCTTTAAACAATCATATCTCCGTCAATTTTTGTTTGACAGAAAAAACAAAAAAACCAAATTGTTTGTCAGAAAAATACCTAAATTTTTAATCCGTACACTTTTATACGTATCTGTCGTCATTTTTGAGATATTATGAAAAAAAAGTGGGTTTTTTAAAAAATGTAATATTTTTTTTTTAATCGTGACTTTTTTGAAAAATATGTGTCCTGAAGCAGCCAAACTGATACTATCTATCAAACTCTTCATAATAAAGTTAATTCTAGGCGGAATACGATTAATTTTAATTTTGGTGGAAATGGCACTTATGAAACCCATTGATTTAAAAGAAAAAACATTAGATGCTCCCCTTATTTGCAATACAGCTCACTTATTTTACGTGCAAAAGACTTTTAATAGTGCTCATTTTAAAGCTTATTTCAAGCACTACAAAACCCTTTTGTATTAGAATGCATAAAATGCATCTGCTCGCCGCTAGATGGCATTGACCACATCGATTAAATTTCAGACAAAATAAAAAACGGCTTTGATCTTTAATATCTAGCTTAATATTGCACTTAGAATACTTTATAAAAAACGAAATTGTTCATTGTTTTACCTGCTACAATTTTGTTCTTTGTAAAATTTTCGATAAAACGTATATTTTTGGAGATATTTGCAAAAAACCGATGAAAAACGTGAAAAAATTGCGAATTTTCAATTGCCAATAACTTGAAAAGTATTGGATTTTTTGAAAAACTTTAGAGATGATTTTTTGCTTAAAATTAGGCCTTCTATCGATATCCGAGGTTATTTTGCAAAAAAAAAATTCACCCCCGAGAAGGGGTGGCAACCACCCCCAGGGTGGTTGCGGAGTTCAAATCATTTTCACTTTTGAAGTTAAGGGTAAGATGAACCTAATTCCAAAATTGTATGCAATTCGGTTCACAGTAAAAAAATTCGGAGCAATAATGCTTCAATGACTGCACTATATAGTAAGGAAAGCCATCTCATGCCGCAATGTTACCGTTAATATGACTTGGTTATAAATGTAGAATCACAAGTGAATAAGATGAGACTGTTATGAAAAAATAACACCTACAACATGATATGTCAATCCCGCAAAATATTACTGAAAAACTGATTTATAAAAATATAGTAGGTAGGCTCAGTATACAAAAGGAATACATTGAAATTATAACAATAGGGTGGCAGGACAGGCAAAATACCACGGGCCCCCGGCCTGATTAGTGACCTAAATTTCTGTCAAATGTATTAAAAAATATAATTTTTATATTTGTGCTTAAAATGAAACCGCAACCAATGTGACGTTTTTTCTTGGGTTCCCATCCATAGAATTTGCCACGGGCCTCAGATGGTAATGTTTCGCCTCTGATTCAAATGAAATAAAAGGGGTACAAACAGCGGGTAAACGATATGATTTATACATTAAACAAATAAAAAAAAACTTGGTTTGAGTGAATTACGGCTTCAGGATATCCGTTAAGTTCGCAAATCAGGGGTAGCCTGTTCATGAAATCTTATGCGTATCTAACCTCTTCATTTGCAAAGATTACAGGGGAGTGTTATCCAGTGATTAAAAAAAGGGCTTACCCAGTCGAGCGCCATGAAGTTGGCGAGTTCCATGAGCGCGCGTATCCGCTGCCGCGGCGCGATGTGCTGGAAGGCCCCGTCTACCAAGATCGCCAGTAATAGCCTCTTCTCGTTACCGCGGCAGGAACCGTATTTTGACTGGGGTTTCTCGTCTGCTTTCTTCACCTGTAAAAAAAAATGTTAGATGGGCGTTTTGATCTGTGTTAAAAATACTTAATACTCAGGTTAGGTGGACAACAAGATCTCTCGAAATGTCTTTCCCAAGAGATAGCATCAGTTAATAAATTCACTAATAAAAAAATATCAATGTGATCCGGATACATTCAGAAAACTTATGTTTTTTTTAAATCTCCGAAGCGCATTACTTCCTTTTCCCTTTACTTTATTTTTAGGACCATTTACTTAAAATCGTATATCCTGCTAAAAGTTTAAGTCCCTTCTCGAGAGATGAAGATTTTCATTTTCAATAAAATTACGTATTTCCGATTGCAAATTACATTCGAAAACCTATTTCATGCCTAGCATAATAACTTCTTTCGCTCCACTGTAACGACCCCAATTTGTAATTTGATTTCACACGATTTAGACTCCAATTCACAAAACAAGGAGGCTGTTAGAAGAGGTCCCAGTCTACAATTTATTTGCCGTTCATGGTCTTGTTTTATCTCGCTAAATCAATTAGTATTTGATGATGCGTAATTGAGCTCAATTGGTATGCAAGGTTTTGTCTTTATTGACACTCGTTAATGTTTGCAACGGTACTAAAAATGCAATTGCTCTGGAAAAATACCGGGAACGCGTGTCAAAGCAAACCACTTCTAACTCTGCGTTTTACGTATACAATTTGTTCTCTACGAATACAGTGCCAATTAGCCGATTGTCGGTTTGTACATCTGGCCTAAACTTGGACATTGCCATTCTACTGAGACACAGTTGTTGGTATCGCGTAATGTATGTACAAGCAGGAATACAGAGAATTGACGTTACTGGATAGTACAATACCTAGAAGAGTGTACTTTGGCTGCTTTGGTACAAACTGCTACGAGATCTTCTGTATTTATGGGTTGATAGATCGAAGTATCAATATAAATATTTGCAGGGAAACTATAAATCTAGATAAGAACGCCAACAATATAATTCGTCATCATTATTTGTACTTTTGTAGACATAATACTACCACTGTTGAACATAAGCCGATCCAATACATTTCCAGAGCGTCAGAAAACTGCTTTTGGATGGTTTTTGCACTACTACTGAGCAGAGCCCACGCCATAGCTAGTGCTTTGATGATTTAAGGCTCCTAATGATATAAATGATCACCTCAATAGTAAAAGAGTCAGTAGCAGCGAGGCCGTGGGTGCGCCCGTGTGCTGTGACGGTGAACGTGTGAGGGCCCACGTCAGCCTGCTGCGGGATGCCGCTGATCAGGCCGTGCTTCGAGTCCACGGCCAGCCAGCTGGGCATGCGCCGCCCGTCCTCTCGGCGAACCTGGAATAACAATAAGAGGATTATATCGATCCTAGTCTAACGTAAGACGTAAGATGCTTTCTATCAGAAAAAATAAACCAGCTTAACGCGTGAAGTACACTTACTTCTTTCACAAAAAAAATAACAAGAGGCTTATTTCGATTTGACGCTGTTTAACGACCTAGCCTTGCCCTTTTTGAAAAAGAAATAATTTTATTTTCACACTTAAAATACACACAGGTTACAAACATAGACAAAAAAAAATACAAAAAGTGTCAAATAGGCAACTACCACTCAGCATAATGCCGCAGTGACATAGCACCACGACGCTGGTTTTCAGTGGTCACCTAAGTGAAGAGGGATAAGCGAAACATAAATAAATTGTAAATTGTATCAGTAACTAGTATCATCACTGTTGGCACAAGGTTCTTAAAAAAAGGGAGACCACTTTAAATGTTCCCGACATTCGTCTCTATTAATTCAAGATTCGATTTCGGCCATTCGTTACCTACCACACTACATAATTTATGGACGAAAAGATATAAATAAATGATACCATGTGAAAAGCAAATAAATGAATATGAATATTAATATATAATGTAACAATTCAAGATTAGAATAAGAGCATTGTAATAGTCGGCTCTTCTGAGTCACTGATCCCAAATTTGAACTGTTACATTTCAGGCGAATGTTTTCGGTGAGTGAGCACCTTTAAGCATTTTTTGTAACAAACAGAAGAATTGTGAGATTGTTCGATGCTGTAACTCCGCTAACAGCTTAGAGGAAAAAGGAAATAGGACCGTTTCTATCCACCTGCGAACTAAACATTCTAACTTTTCACATATCGCAAAGAATCAGTAAAGTTAGATTGAGAAGTTGGAACATTTACCTTACGGCCTCTGCACGCGATCTCATGATAGTGCGTTAGTAGATTGCTGGTTACTATTTAATCGTATTTCTCTTTCTCTATTCGTTTTCTCAACTTAGATTTTAATATACTTATATTCAAGAAATAAAACATGTTAGGGTCAAAATTTACGCGTTTTATTTGGGTTTAGAAGTACTAATCAGTCCTAAGACATGTAGGTTTGTTTCCCTTTTATTTACACTGATCTTAAAGAAAGCCTTGTTTTGAATTATGTTTCAGAATTTCTGCGCTAACTGGCCATTTGCGAAACATTATTATATCGTGACACACTTATAGCCAAAATTAGTTAGAGTGCAGTTAAATAATGGGTTTCGAACTAGGTGCAAAAAGCAGATAGCTGTTTTCGGCCTAAAAGCTTTGATTCCATACATCGTTTAATTCTATTTGGAGCCATTTGCAGCTGAAAAATTAAGGCTTTATAAAAGAGGCAAAAGTGAGCCATAGAGTAAATTTTGGCAAAGTGCATTAGAATTGAAATTAATACAATTTTAACTCACTTTATACGCTGATACTTCGCCGGTGAAAGCTTCCTTCGGTATTTCCATTCGGAACAGGTGTCCGACGTAGGCCGATGTGTCAGGAACCCCCCATAACCTTCTTAGGCCGTTTCTTGCTATTTCTGAGTGGTTTGCGGTCAGCTCCACCTGTACGAAATCAGTCGATTAGCCATACATAGGACATTTACACAGAAGTGGTTTTTACTACTATAGATACTTTCGGAACCATAATTAAGGATAAATAAGTATTTAGCTAAATTTATTTCAATTGTAACGCAAATTGCATTCATGTGGCTTTTGACTCCAGTTCGGTTATTAATGACTGGGAAAATAATACAAGAACAGTTGATGACTTGACAAAAGAATTAGAGCAAACAATTGGATTACTTTTTATTTTCCAACCTCATTTCATTTAGCTACCCGCCGGTGAGCCAACCTATTTCGCCCAGAGCAAATGAGAATAGTCCGCTCGGTATCTCATTCATTGTTTATACACTAACAATTCGAATGGGGGACACTAATGTTCTGAACTAGAATGCTGACCTGGAATTCTTCACTATTGTCGAATGCGAAGTCGTCATCGTGCCGACTGAGCGCCAGCGGGCACAGCAAGAGGAGGGCGCACGCCCAGTAGCGCGCATTCTGCATGGTCACCACTCCCATCGTGGAAGACTGACGGTCTCATAAGCTCATCTTACTCATCTGTGGACAAAACAAACAACATGTTAAAACAATAATGTTTACAAACATGAAATCGCTAGGTCTAAAAACAAAACTAGAACAATGTTCTCAGAACTACGAGTACATCGAAAATACATGACGCCATTTTTGTTTTGGATTTGCTATCATCTGTAAACTAGCTGCTGGTTTAGTGATTCTGTATTTTTATAAAGTTGTAAGGTTCAACGAATACTTAAGAAGCCCCTTATTTTGAATCAGTAAAAATAGTAGGTATACGCAAAACGATGCGCATTGTAAATTACCAATGACTCCGAAGATTATTATTATCACACATAGTTAGCAATTTAAAACATAAAACAATGAAGTCAATGTATAATACATACACAGGAAGAGGCAACTCAATGGTATATTAATGAATTCAATGCACATATTTACACAATTTCGTAAGATACAAAACGCCGGCACCGAGGAGGAAGCTAAAGAGATGAGATCGTTAATTTAGTCATTGTTCCTTCCCCTTTGAGCCTGTGGGAACATGTGTAAATATAGACAGAAATTTGTTGAACACCTTAAAACGAGCAATACGGAACGCGGGGTCGGGGAGGCGAACGGAAACAGGCACTGTTACACAGTTAGAGGCGCGTGCAAGCGCATAATGATTGGACGCAAATACAATTGCTTTAGAACGCTCGCCTTCTCTGGCATGCTGTCGCGAAAACCACTCGAGGGAATACTGTTGTGCTCTTTTTAGAATAGAGCGGCCGGAGCAATAAAATAGCCACTCGAAAGCTTGGAACTGTCGAATTAATTCCAAATATAGAACAGCGTTGAGCCACCCGCGTCACAGTGATAAGTCTGTGGCGCCTAAATATATAGTAGCCTCGTTCACATTCATACTGCGTTAGCTCTACAAAAGGTATATTAGGTTAGGTATCTTTTGCCAAAACGAGCTTAAGTATCTTCAGATGGTTAAATATTACCATCGATTTAATAGAAGTTAATACAACAAAAGTATTAGAATGTGGACATAGTCCTGATAATACTAATATTAAAATAAAACTTGAACGATAAAAGACGATGACGTGAACAGTACATATAGGAACTGCTCGCACGGCTACGCGTGATTAATGGCCCAGGATGAAGGAAAGTACTCCTCGATAAGAATCCGTTGGATTTACCATCTTCCTCAGATAGCACTGTTTCAAATCTACATTCAATTACAGACAAGAAATTCTACTTAAACCTGAAACTTCATTAAATTCAGATCTAGAAAACACGAAGATGGAAAAATAGGCCAAAACAGACTTTAGGTACGTAAAGTCACAAATTAAAGCACCATTGCTACTTTTGGAGACACAAGCAATAATTTTACAGCAATAAACGAAACGCTGAATGACTTAGCATAATTCCATAAATTCCAGGCGCAGTTGAGCCACTCCAATTATTTTCAAGAAGCAAGACGGGAAACATTAGGAACAAAAGTGCCTACTTGGAAATAAACGGTTGCTTGCTAGGTACTCGCCATTAAGTAAACTCTATGAACTGAATTTTTCTCGCCTTATTTTTTAGTTTATTACTAAACGGTGAACGGCCTAACGTAGGGCTATAAGAATTTTATTAAGTCGTAAAATAGTTCCTGCAAGGCCATTACCCGGGTCTGCAATGAAAGTCCCGCAATACAGGCACGCCCATCGTAATATCAATTAATATACAACTGTGTATTCAGCCTTTATGGTAAATAATGTACATCCATTCAGTAGCATAATGCAACGGAGTAGTAACATTTACAATACTCGGAGCGCATGAGTTGTTTGGATAAAAATATTATTTAAATGAAGGCAACAATATTTTGTAAGACATCGAATCTACATTTAAGCTTATTTTATAATATGTCTTCTGTTATTAATAAAATTAATAAGAAGAAGTACACCTTTCTTCTTAACCTCAAGACAAAAAAAACAACTTCTAAGTCTTGTGACTTTGTCAACCTGAATGTCTTTCATGAATAAAGATTCTGCTGTGTTAGCATCAAATTCGGATAATTTGTCCCACAGTTTCCGATTATTCGTCCCTACACCAGCGGCTATCCCAATTACACGGAATGTACATTTAGTAGGTACCTATTATGTAATAAACTTCTGAAGCAACAATGAAGGATACCCTCCGGCATTTCGGTTCACGAATTAATGTATTCAAAACAAGTTGTTTATACAGGTCAGCGTCGAAAGCTCGCGGTTCTGATGCGACCGACATGAAACGAACCGTTAAACTCTATATATCGGTCGATGTACCGGTGACGTGTTTTCCGAAGACAATAGCGAAGAGTTTGTTCTCTATGACAATTCAGCATTGCACTTGGCTTTACACTTTTCGTTGAGGACTTCACATTAAAAGATGGAGAAGAACCGCTACCCGGATAATGTTCACTACCAAAGACAAGCTGCTGTATAGATCAGCCCCTAGCCAAGAGCAACTTTCAAAAAGAATGAATAAAATTAGTTCGATAAGTCATATCAATACATTTTAAATTTGAAAAATGTAAGTTGAAACTTAGTGACTCTTGGTTATGGCCCCAGTCTGCTACCATTTAGATTTGTAGCCTATATTTGGCTGTAAATAATAAAAATCTTGGTTTAAGAAAAGAGTGATTTACCCTGCATTAGCTCAAGGCTAATTCGGAAAATCAAACTAATTTTGACTGTTTAATACGATTAAAACTAGGCTTAAACTATAATTTATCATATGGACTTCATTATTCTACTCTCTAGCAATAAACCAGATCAGAATAAGTAAATGTCAATGTCCCATGAGTAATAGTTCTATTATACGAAATCGCGGGCTATAAAAAAGGTCATTTTTCATGAGCACCATATCGATAACATATAGATAAGGCATTTTATCTACGTAATAGGCTTGTCGAGACCAGTATATTAAGTGAAGATGTTTTCTTGTTTTTGTAAAAAGGATACAGGGTTACAGGGGTTTAATGAGATTTTTAAGAGTGTCAAGGCACACAACAGCACATCAAGCTTTTCATGCGAGCACCGTATGTTGTCAACATAAGACCCATTCTGTAATGGTTTTATAATGGTTACCACATCAAAATAAAACCTGATGAGATAAAAACCAATAAAATGTCTATGCACTTGGATTTAGTTGGATTGGGTTTTTGCACTGTGAAGCCTTTATACCTACACCTACCTACTTTATACCTACTCTACATAACTTAATTATTTTCATAATTATTTTAGTAAATAAGACAAACAGAATATTTACTTTACAAAGCTTTTTTCATCATAGCAAGTAAATCAATTTGCGAAATACGTCCACGTAGTTTGAATTGATCTTCTCCATACATACTGAAAGATAAAATCTTTCTGTTCCCAGCTAGCCGACGAAATGACGGCACAAATCTGGGTCGCTCCGTCGCTCACTTACTTTTTTCATAAAACTGACAGTCTCATTGTAAAAATAAGCTACAAAATCTTTTTGTGCTCCACTGAGTTTCACGTAGTCATAAAGGTTATTCTGGAGCTCAATAACCGTAACGGCAGCATTGGCCAACGTTATCTCCATCCCTGTTTAGTCCCTTTATAAGGAATGTGATAGTGTTAGTTCTCGTTGGTGCAAATGTGTAGGAGTGTACAGACGAGTGTAGAGGAGTGACGTTGACACCTTTTTATTCAGCTCTCTGTTTTTGTGCTCGGTGTTAGGACCCCTCGTCTAAGCTTGGGAGGCTTTTACGATTCCGTCCTAAGGTGAAAAGGGTCAACACCAAAAGTTAACGACTAAAACGTGAACGTATTTTTTAGGATTTCATTATTTACCTAAAGTCAAAAGTCAAAGTCTAAGTTCTTTATCCTGCCGATCATCTTTAAAAATACTTTAGATAGATAGATTATTTATTTCTTATTACAAAAATACACATTAAATTACATTTGTTCATGGTCAATTAAACGATTTTCACAATGAGATCGTCAAAGATAATAAAATGGAATGAAATATAACAAAATATGGAAAAATAACACAAAAATTCAAATTAAATACAAAAAGTCTCAAAAAAAATGGTTGCCTGTAAAGTCGGTTTTACGGGCGAAGATTTTACGTGACAACGTCTTTTTCTCGGTAGAATATTTATTGATATGAATATAATTAAATTGCACAATAGGAACAAGGAATTGAATGAAAATAAGAATTGCGGCAGACCGATCATAGTTGAGTGGGAGAGAGACGCAAGGCATTCGGCGGGCCTCTCTCTCGTTCGGTGACTCATCGTAACGTTACCGAGCGTTACACTTTTTCATAAGTGACTCCCAGCCGCAACCTAATTTAAGACGTTGTCACGTCAATAAATAAAATGTCAAGGCAATCACAAAATAGTATATATAATAAGATGTCGTCAATATCAAGTCAAAAGAAAAATAAACAATGTCAAGTAAAGTTACACAAACTACAAATAAACAATTTACAAACAATATCAAATGTCGTTTTAGGCCACAGTGAAATTCTTTTTTAAGAATTCTACTGTAGAATAAAATGGATTATTCAATAAAAGGCTATTTAGCTGGCGTCCAAGTGCCTCGTCCGATGGTTCGCTTTTAAGTTTTGTGGGCGTTTTTCATATGTCGGACCAATGACTCGCGGGTTCTTCTCTGAAAGTGCCATGCGTCGAGGAACCGATTTCTGACGGCCTGCAAGGTTACTCCGTTTATTTTTATCCATTGACAAAAAGCTGCAAATGTTTTTTCTAATGAACATGATTATATCGAACAGATAAGTAGTTGATCATTATGCGATGCGTCACGAACAAATCCCTGCAAGAGTCCCTAGGCTTCACCCCGAGCAGTGTACGCAATGCACGCATCTGCAGTATGAACACTCTGTTAGCATCAGTAGAATTACCCCAAAGAAGAGTACCATATGACACCAGAGAGTGGAAGTGGGCAGAATAAACCTGTCGTAGTGCACCGATCGGGAGAAACCAGAGGTCTTAATTTTCGCAACGCAAAGACTGCACCACTCAATCTATTGCACAGTTTGTCTACATGGCACTTCCAGTTGAGATTGAAATCAATCTTAATCCAAGGAACTTAGTCTCACGACATAATGGCATCGGGCCGTTTATTACGCAATCGGGCAAGTTGACGCTTCTGCCTAAGAATACCATTATTTTCGATTTGTTGACATTTAATAGTAATCCGTTTGCCAAAAACCAATCCTGTAACTGCCCACACGCTTCATAGATTTTTACACCAAGTTGTTGATACGTCCGCGCACCGACCACCACCGTTGTATCATCAGCAAACAGGACAGAGAAGCCCGCCGTTATAGACGACGGAAGGTCATTTACAAAAAGTCATTTACTAAGCGACGACATATCCTGTCTCCGTTATCCTTTTAAAAACAATTCTCAAAACACTTCACTGTCACCTATATTTTTAGAGGAAAACTGATTGTTTATAATTATTGTGTAACCCGTAGTAGTACTAGACAATTTTGATTTTTTCATGAAACTAGATCGAAAGACGTAAAAGTCCTTTAATGAATTGTATGATAAATGTTTATAAGTTTCATATAGCTAACCAATAGGCTGACCAATAGAGAGACCTGTTCAAGAAATCTATTATTCCCAACGGTAATTTCTCTGGGGAATCTGGCTGATAGAAGATCTACATGCTCGCTGTTATTACTTACCTGTCAATCTATCTATCATTTACGATATACATTTTGTAAAAACATTGGCATCTCGAACGTTGCTTTTTTTGCTTTAGAAGTTTTGCTGTAATTTGCGGTCTTGATTTTCTGATCAACATTGATTATTACCAGAAAAATTACAAAAACTGTATGTTACATTTCCTAACTAATTCAACGATTATGAGTAAAAATTTCCAGAAGTAACGAAGTAGATTCTCTGTGCTATTTGATATGATGGGCACTAAGGCAATTGCAGACTTCTAGGGACATCAATTCAAATAATGCTTTAGTACAATTGAACATTGATCCTAACAATGACGATTGCGTACTTCTGTTAACGGGCTAATCCTTTTAGAATCAGTAATGAGTTTTCATGAACGTCTTGCAAAATTAATGACATCACCTTATAATTAAAGATAAATAAGTCTGTGCCGCTGGTTCAATACATAAAGTTATGATAAACAGGCACTTAGTTGGCAAGTTTGTAAGCGAGTTAGAACGTCTAACCGCTCCAAAGCTTACCCTTGGTTGAAGGGGCGGGTATAAGAGGGTTAGTACAATGGATCTTTCCCTCGGCGAATCTCGGCTGCTATACAACATTCGCCTATCTACTCTATATGGGCTTACTGTTCTGTCAAAATTACTTTGAGGCGCAAAACGCGTTTTTTATTTTTTTGTTATTTTGGCGTTTCGTTTAGCGGAGGGTTTTGGGAATACGAGTATGTTGAAATGAAGTGACATACTTTAAACGGCGGAAGGCTCACCGACCATGTTGGGTTATAAATATGATTGGTGAAAACTGGGAATCTGAGTGTTCCGTTCACCAGGACGGCAACAGTCACTGACCTCACTACCCTGTTTGGGATATAGTCGTGATGGTATGTGTTGTGTTTAATATTAATTGTCGTTGTCAAATCCCATAAAAGAACTTCATCAGCACTTGAGTTATCCCTTGACTACAGATCTTAGATCAGCTTTGTATCCACGACGGTTGCATACGGGTAATTAACATTGGCACAAGGTTAATTGGTAAAGAGATTAAAAAACACTTTGTTAAAAAACTACGAGAAAAAAACTTGTGTCGTTTAATAATGTCATAGAATAAGTAAGTTTTTTTTTGTGTTGATATTAATAAAATATTTGAGGACGCAACCGCGAAATCTATTAATTGTTTTAGCTCGTACTTACTGGGTACGCAAATACAATGCATTTAATGAAACTTAAAAACGCAAATTCACTTTCTATTAACATAACCAACGCAAACGTTAGCAAATTGTGGTTATAACTTGTTTCCAAGATCAACAAGAGAAAAAATCGCAAAGAGGGTCTCGTCAAGAGGGGTGGAGTGGTTATAATTGAAATACGCTCGAAGGTAGCTCAGTCCCCTCTATTCATGGAGCAAATAACCTATCAAAAACTCAGAGCAAAAGTAATTTAGTCTCAGTCTAAGCGGGTCTTGTTCAAATAAAATGTAAGTACATACATATGACATTTACTCAGGGACCCTCAGACTTTGCGTACCTACATACTTGATCAAATATTTAAGAACCCTTTCAAAAGTAATTCACACGGAACTCTCAATACAATTTAAGTAGAAAACAAAACCATTGATAAGTTAAACAGGTATGGTGGTGCAAGATGGTGATACGGGAAGGGAACTCACTATACATACATAATATCACACATACATTTATGTAGTAGTAAGCAAACTTATTACAAAATCAACTTCATGATGTGTCCTCGACCTCGTAATGTTATTTCTAGCAAGATTTTATACTTAAGTGTATAATCTGCACCGGTATGTACCTAAATATATATTTTATCTGATAGTAAAAACCATGTTTTTCTGACCATGTTCAAAAACGATCTTATTGTATCCATCTTTCAGTTAGAACCTCCCTTTGGTTTTCGTTCATAAAGATTATCATTAATAGAAAGGAAACATGTGCTATACAGGATCGGTTTTGCAGTAGGTTCAATATTTTTTTTGGTTAAAGTTTCAAAATCACACCAAATTCCTATTAAAAAGTACAATGGCTGCATTTCCATGAGGCCAAAGATTTACTGACAAAAAAAAAGAATTATAGTTACTGCCAGGCAACGAAACTACTTAACATAATGTGAACTTTTTTTACTATTTTCCGTCAAAGGCTCAATCTGGATCAAAAGTATCTGGCACATTCTTCCAACCCTTCAATTTATATTCTAGTTTATCGTAAAGCTGGGGAGAGCAAAGGCACCCTTAGCTTGGCCTTTGGCGTTAGAAGTCGTTGCCCTTTTCCAACATTTTCCGCTACTTTGCTTTATGTGTCATCTCATCATGGTCTTCTAGTCTACCCACACAAATAAAGTAACAATATGACACAGTTTTAGTACGTTAAATAATTCAGACCACCTTCATCACAAACCTTTCTTTGGTCAACCAGAATCAAACTACCGGCTCTCAAATTCAGCAACAAACTGTGAGAAACTAACCCACGACAAAGCGTCTGACCCGGCGCTCATAAGATAATCGCGCAACGGTATGGTTATTTACGATTGCCCTGATCTAAATTGACAATTAGCTATTAGCCGGCAAAAACTACATCGTCATTGGATGACAGCTATCAAATAGGGAGCAAATAGCAATTCAGGCCCGTATTCTAAAACAAAATCTGTACTTGAGTATAGATCTGAGTGACGTTTTTGTATGAACTGACGTTCAGAAATCTCTACTCAAGCACAGATCAGTGCGTGAGTACGATTCTAGAATACGGGCCTTAGGCACTGTGAAGTCCTTCCTTACATAATAACGTTTATTGTTGTGTCTTACATTTGTCCTGAAATGCAACTTCCCTTAGTCCAGTTTGGCTTAGTAACAAGAGGTATAATAATGGAGGTCGTTTGTCTTAATTAAGACTATTAAAACTAAGAACGCCAGCGAAAATAGTATGCAGTTGTTTGCTTACTTGGGCCCAACTTTCATGCCTACACACCATAATCAGGAAAGTTCCCGGGTATATACGTGAACGTACGATACTGTTGCCGTCCGTATTTGGGTCACCCGGTAATCAGGCTCGTCATAAACCCGAATAATTCACGACTGCCAGTCAGATTTGACGCGATTCCGTAGGTGCACGACAATGTTTATGAACCGTTATGATGTTGGACATAAATCATTTTTTATTCAACTCCAGTGATATACAAAAACTGTATTAAAGCTAAAGTAGGAACAGAAGATATTTATTATTAATAACAACTAAGAATTTGGTTTGAACTAAGGATTGAACAAAGAATTATAAGAAGTAAAATAGTTTTCTTGTGATACTATGTTATTTTAAGGAAAATTGTCTTAAAACAAATAATGTTTATTGATTTTTAGATATGGAAGTCCATAAACAAGAAATATATTTTCTTCTTGAAATTTTTACAATCAAGCAAATATATTTTCAATTAAGAATACGTAAAATTAATCTAAGAAGGTCAAATGTTATTGCTTTGATGCAATGAAACACTTATTTCAAACTGAAAGTTTATTTATCACAATAATACAATTCATTCAAAGAAGGAAATATCATCTTAAATCATATATTTAGCAAATAAAAAAAAGAATCACTTGAACTAATGACATCTAATCTTGTTTTGAGTAAACATCTTGGTTTCCTATAAAATGTTAGTCCCTTGTTTCTATTAAATAAAATATTTAAAAAAAGATAAAAATATTTTGACTCAATAACCATTTATCTTTACTTTTCCTGTTTTTTTTTGGTATGTCAACGCTAACCGATATTGTGAGATTCGTGAGTAAGTGCGCCAGGCAAAGCAGGATTAAATCTAAATTAAAATATATGATTAGTTCAATGTTTTTAACAGTGATCGTTTAAATCAAGCACTTAATGCACCCTGAGGCGCTTAAATAAGACAAGTGAGGCCACTACACTATGTCTTTATAAACAAATAATGGCCACTTAGGTTTAATCTTCCTTTACATAGGTTAAGTGTACATTACTTTCATTATTACATTTATGTACACGAATCTATGAGGATTTGAATGTATGAGGGACCCCATCTTATAAGGTTGTGATCTCGATTGTTGTCTTTGGTGTAAGTGAATAAATGTTTATACGAATAACATTTTGATATGGTTTTGGTTGGTTCATTGTATGTTGTCTTTGAATGAAAATTTCATGTTTGTTAAATAAAAACTAATACTGACATTAAAAACGCTTAACACAAGCATTTAAGACTCTCATTGTAAGGAACTAACGCCTTAAACCCCTTTAACCCCGTTAAACACATTTGAAACAAGTAAAACTAGTGTTCAAGCTAGATTTCTTATCATTGAAAGAAAAGTTTGTTTCTTTATATTATGCATAAATTATTATTTTCTTGTGAAGTGATTTCTTATCTGAATTGAAATCAATATTTTCTTGAAATAAAAATACATTCTAAGCTTGCATCAAGAGAATTATCAACTTACATTAAGAATACTAATAATTATTCGTTGAAGATGTCGATAATATCTTAAATCAATCGAGAATAAAATTGTTTTATTTCAAGATTATATCAAACATCAGTTCAAGATTTTTTATTTCTTGATGTAAGAAAATATTAGTTTTAATATAATATCAGGCAACGATAATCTTGGTTTAAGACCTTAGTATCTTCAAGGCCAGAGTGAATGGGCATTTTCTAGGTAAGCCTGCACCACCATCGGCCTCGTCATCGCTTACCACCAGGCGAGACCAAAACCAAATTTGCAAACCCATGTTAAATAAAAAAAAATACTTGCTTTCATGCAAGATATTATTCGGAGAAAACCGTTTTTTCTGTGAATTTATCATCATTGAAGAATGAAATAAAATGCTTTGTTTTTATGAAAGCATTTTAAACAGCTATTGAGATGGATCTGAAAGAATGAAACCAGTTACCGGTGAAGAAGTCAAAGAAACGTTGAAGTAAAAATAAAGGTTACCTGCAGTTCCTCAACACAATATTCACAATTCTGTTGCAAGAAATGCGAAGCAATTTCTAGAGTACGAAAATAAAATATGACACTCGCGTTAAAAGTGCATTTTCAACGCTGTAAAATACCAAGCCAGAAGCTGACTAAAGGTTGCTGAGACTCGAGGCCCGATCCAGATCAGATACTCTTTCAGTAAATGTGTGCATACGAAATGCAATCAAATACTTTTCTTAACGATATACCTATTAAACCTGCTAAACAGTAAATAGTGTGCTAGATTAATAGGATAGCTAATCATTGATTTTACAAAATTTTGGCTATGTAACAACACCAATAATAACAGTCAATTTGTAAGAAAACTATCGGTTTCAGTCGTATTCGATTACACTTGCACTCGAGTTAAGTAGACAATTGAGTCAAGATACACTCGATATATCGAGCACGCCGACGACGCTACGCGCAGAGAATCTATTTCGACAGCGGAAGTCACGTGCTGCGCCTGCACTTGTATGCAACCCAACGTCGTGCTTCTTGGTATCGCCACAGAATAAATATAACTGAAGCATACTAACTCGTAATCAAATGAACTGCAGAACAGCTGAAGAGCAATGACACTGATTTTCTTAGTGCGCTAGTTACCTAATAGTGAGTCAATAGACGGCTTTGCTTTCCCAAGACTGTCAATATTTGATCGACTTTGTTTGAAGATACTACTACTAAATTAAAAGATATTTTAGCAAATGAAAAAATACGAGTAGGTGTCTGTGTGTCTGTGTCAGTGTCTTTAACTAAGGCGACAACTTTTCCAAAACACGATATAGCTTAATTTCACCGATAAGAAAAAACAAAGAAGTACGTCGACGATTTTTTGTTTTACTCTCAAATATTATTATTTACATTTTGCACTTTAAAAAAATATATTTAAATAGATAGGTCTTTGTATATTCTATTCGACAACTTTTAAAACTTTTTAATTTGTCTAATGTTATTTCATAATAAAATCATTACACGAAAACAGAAGGAAGCCGCGGCGTTATTCCGTTCGCGCAGAACTGATCAGTGGCCCACCAAACCCTCTATCGGACGGCGCGCTAAATCCCAGCCTTAACTCTAGGTTACTAGCACCTTATGGTGCGATTCTTCGATTTTTTCCAGACTTGGCAGGGCCGCTGCCAATTCTGGTTGAAAAAACCTAACGGTAACTACTGAAGAAGGCTTTACATAAACTTAAAGCCATCGCTTCGTTAAATCCGTTTCGGCAATCTCGATCGTGTGTCGCAATTAAATATTTCATATACCCGTATAAGGGTACTAAAGTAACAAGCTAAAAACTTGCTAGAAAAGGGTGGCTTAGAAAATATATGATACGCTGATTCGCAGACATTAAGAATATCAGAATATGGAACATATACTTATTTTCTATTTGCAATAATTTATATTATAAAGATGATGTTTCCAAATAATGTTAGTCAATGCAATTAACTTATGAGAGTTGACTAAATTTCCCTAACCAGTCTATCAATGGTAATTGTTATTCCCCAACCGATAAAAAGGTACGAGATGCCTTACCATGCACAGTGGCGGTCCTTAAAGATAAGAGTGGTGTGTCTTGCATTTCTAATTTAATGAAGTTGTGTTATGTTATTTCCAGTTGCATGAATGCAGTGTATCCCATTATCGACCACTCTTTGTCATGTTCATATTGTTCATACTGGGTCCTTTGTCTGAAAGGTTCGGCTTTGAGGCCCACCCAAGCGCTGGTGCGTAGAGACATCAAATGGTATCGATACTTAAAGCTACTGATTATTTCTTGCATTATTTTAATACTAATTAAAAAAGTTATTTCGAGTTTAAGTGTAAATTTTGATCATCCTTCAAACATGATTTCCTCATGTTTTCGCTAGCTTCTAGTCGTGATGGTTTAACATGTTCGTTAAAAAATTGTCTTTATATGTCAATAATTTTAGTTCGACCGTTCTAAGTTGAAATATTTCCTCCCTTAAGTAGATAAAAAGGAATGTCATGTGATATTTTGGAATAGAAATCGGTACAATTGGCGTAAGAATTGCAACCACAAACAATATTAGAGAATCGATAAGTATCGATATTTTTAATACCGCGCCCCTATTGGTGCGTAATGTGCCGGGGCAAAAAGGGCATTGTTTAATGGCATATGGGGTGCAGTGACTGTGCAGGTGACGTGTGAATTATGTCTGGGCTGCTCGTAAACAATTGTAGGATTTAAGTGACTGGTTGTCGAGAAGGGGAAAGCGTGCCAGTGTTATAAAATGTTTGGCACAGTTAAGGGTCGTTTATTTCATTTCTTAGTTGAATTTTGGATGTTTGCAGTTACTGCAATAAAGCTATTTATTGCTTAATGTGCGATGAAAGTACTGAGATAAGGAACAGCGTCGTGGCCTAGTGGTTGAGCATTCCAAGTCGGATCGCAGATCGTGTGGTCACGAGTTCAAATCTGGCCAGAACCAAAATCTTTGTGTTCATTGTTTAATTTCCGACTAACTGTCCGGTGACGAAAAACATCGATGAAAAACCAAATTATCCCGGATAGCGGCGGAAGGCTCACCACCTACCACGTTGGGGTCTAATACCATTGGTGAAAAGTGGGATGACACATGACATGACATGACAATGTCAAACCCCAATACTTTTTTTTACGCCAGCGATAATGTAAATTTAAAGTGGCAACTCGTGGTAGACGTACGGCTTGTGCTCCACTCGTGCTCGTCGTCTACCTTTACAACTTGTTCCTAAAAACCAAGCAAATATTTTACATGACATAGAAATGTTCTTAGAATACTGATAATTTTCTTATACTGTAACATTCGTAAAAATGTTACATTACGATGAAATGCTCTAGCAAGTCTACCCTCAAACGTTGAAAGAGTTTTGTAAGTTAAATCTAAAAATGTTGGAAGCATTTTTAAATTTCACTAAGCGGAGATTTCTAGATTTATCTTCCTCCTGTGTGTGTGAAAGTTGAACTAACCTATTCTGGAATGGCTTCCAAGCGTCCATTACCCAGATTAAAGGAAAATCACGAGTCATGGCTCGACTGTTCAATGTTCAGCCGGCTCCTCAGTATTCAAAGGTGAATAGGCAAGAGAGTACTAAAATGGGGCGATTCTAACAAGGCGTCTTTATGTTCGTTCAATCTACTATAATGCCGCTATTTGTAGCTTAAAATTCTTGCAGTAAAACTATGAAATACAACGAGTATACTATCGAGGTTTACCAGAGTTAATAAGCATCACTGAGAAGGCATGTAGTACGCGCTATAAAAAGGTGGTAGGACCACCAGAATAGACGAATGCCGCTTATGACTGACCTCCCCAACGGCATGAACATCTTTGAGAGCCGCAGTGAACGTCTTGTAGGCCCTGAAATACATTATAAACCTTTGAAATTATGACAATACAAAAGTAGGTAAGTAGATTATGTAAATGTACCTAAATTATGTTTTTCAAATACTCTTCATATGAGTACCTAATAGGCAGTAGACACTTGAGACAGCCTGACTCAGTCTTACCATTTGAACTCAGACATTGTAGTCGTAGGCATTTTGTACAATGAAATACAAATATATCCTCCCGAATCAGAGTCTTAGCGTTGATCACGTTGATTGTTCGATGATTTGTGTCAAACATCAATGGAAACTTAACTGATTTTACTGTTTTTTTTTTGAAGTTATCTTAAGGTAGAATAAAAATCGTTTGTTTCCTATATAAAAAAAATAGAATCCTTCAAATACTCGTACTGGTGTGATGAGTTCAGTTGTGCCTTTCGTAACAGATTGGCGTTCGCTGGGAGCAGTCCAAACTCCCAAATATGTGAGGGAGGACTTAATAAATACTCTTAGATAGACATGCACCAGAGTTAGTACCCTAGAATAAGTACTCTCACCAAAATCTTTTTCTTGTAACGGTGCGTTTACACCAAGCGAGCGAATGCTCATTCTATCCCCGCTCTCTCAAATTCTCTTTGTGTAAACAGAGACAAAGAAAATTTCATAGAGTTGTGATAGAGTGAGCAGTCACTCGCCTGTTGTAAACGCACCGTAAAATGTTGCCATATCGAGCCATATGGCAACATTATACGGTGCGTTTACACCACTGTCACTGTCAAAAAATTGTCAGCCCCCCGATTCATAACAAAGTTATTGACCGATTCGGTATATTTGTTTTAATTACAGTAAATTACCCGCTTAGCGGTAATATTTAATATTTTTAAAAGCCAAGGCCTTCAGTTTGCGTGAAAGAAATAAACCAGACATGCCCCATACTAAAAAAAATAAATAAGAAATAAAAGAAAATAACCGAATCGGTCGATAACTTTGTTCTATATCGGGGGGCTGGTCTCACGTAGATATGGAGATTGGCCGTAATAAAAAGTTAATATATTTTTCACCTTACACCCATGTAATGGTCGCGAAATTGCCAACCAGTTTAGCGGTTAGAGGGCAGCACAGCTCTATTTGCACTCAGACGTCATAGTCGTAGGCTTTGCGACACAAATAGATCCTTCCGAATCCTTCAAATAATATATCAAGAACACCGTGTTCTTGAGGAACGCAGCTCAGCGGTTCGCGAAACAGATTGGCGGTGGCTGCGGCAGGCGAGGCGCCGCTTTACGAGCCCGCTTAATTGAGTTTCAGAAAGACGAGCCGCGTGGACTATTTCGGAGGGTGGGATTAGTGTAGAGTGCTACAGAGTAATCAAGGAAAAAGCGAAAGCATGTCTATATCTGTACATATACTTGTTATACTTTAAAACTAAAGATAAGGCAGTTATTTGCGCTGCAAGCACATCTTACAAATTCTCTTTCAAATTGTTTTAGTTGTTAACCCTGAATTGGTATTTCTAAAAATCTATATTGGACTCTGGCCGACCCTTGATGTAATGTTTCCGATAAAGGCCTTTGCAAAAATGAGTTATATTAAAATAACGCAAAAGAACTTATTTTTGAAAAAATAACGTACATCACCGCTTGTCTAGTTGCCTGGTGGCTTATTTTGAGGGGTCTCGTCTCAATATACCCCTGATCAAAGATATAGAATTTTTGTATATTTATGTAAGATGTTTTGTTTTCCGTGTTTTATCGCAAGTAAACAATTTCATTTCATTTCCCTAAAAAACTTATTCCGCGATGTAGTGTTGCACCCCTGCAGAGTTGTTATATGAAGAATTGTCTCTAGTTTATGTTTTCTCCCGAGGCAAAACGTTGAGTACGTGTGCTCCGAGTGGAGGACGTCCTTGTAGGGAATGTGGGGGTTGCGTGATTCAACAATCAATTAGTTATATTAAAAACTTGTTTCATTAAGTAAGTTTTGTATTATGAGGGCTATGTTCTTTTAAAGAGGATATTATGGATTTCTCCAAAAAAAAGAGTTTTTTGATGTCATAAAAGACATTCAATCAATTTAAGTATTGCGTTTTGGGCAAAGTCATAACACGTTATTGTACATACGTTTACGTTTTTTCAGTTGATGCACGGTTCTTTGATGGTTTAGCTTAGTTTAGTCAGTTCCTTAGATTAAAACATTGTTCTGTATGCAGGAGTTTTCAAAAACTGTTATAGAATTAAGAAATAATTTATTCTAGTTTCTAGAGATTTGGCAACAATCTGATTTATGTCCATAAATTTCCATGTTTATAATTTCAATACTAAATGACTTATCAAAAACGCGGAATGTGTTTTTCCTGAATATTTGAAATATTAACCAACCATTGAGTGGTCAAGAGGAATTCCATTTATATCTGTCCGGCAAAGTTGTTGGACGCAGTAGTTTTTGTATAAGCAAAAACGCAACAAGGTAACGTGTGATTTACGGCGAGACGAGACAGAGAAAGCGGGCATGCGTATGCGCAGTGACAATAAACCAATGCACAATAAGCGTCTAGCCGTGTACACTGAAGAGCAAAAATAATAATACAGTAACGAGAGTAGATTTTTAAAGCTAGTCGTAATAGGCCGTTGAAAAGAAAAGTTTTTTTTTTTAATACTACTTATTTCAAAAACCCCACTTGACAGTTGTGTTGTGACATTTATTTAAGTAAGTGCACTGCTTATTATTTTGCTCCTCAATGTAGATCAGTTTAAATGCTCGTGATCAACGACCTATTACACGCTATTTAAGATTACGATAATTTTATTTCTTGTAAAAAACATCTTTTTATATAAGTCATTCACTGTGACGGCGATTGACTCTTTAATGTGGTAGTTGCTTATTACATTATTTTGATACGCCTCGTACTTAGGGCATTATAGCCAGTTCATTGTTTGAGCCGAATAACAGGTTAAATTATGATATTCTATGCCAAAAACAACAAAGAATGTCTACTTTCATAGACTTCTCATTTCTATGGTCCCTCAGTGGCAATTGTTTGCAATTTAATTTAATATTATATTTTAAAGTCAGGATTATGGTTACTATAAAGCTCTTTAAAGCCCTACTAATATAGATTGGCCAACCAATCGGCTCACACTTTAATTTTAGTTTTCATTCAGTATGTTTATAAGTGAGAAGTCTTAATTGACGTTTTAGGAAACACATATTTTATTACAATGACTGCACAGAAATGAACTATCTATTGCTACATGACGTTTATGACCGTATCGTAAATTCTCATGTTGAGTCTGTGTTTCGCCTTTACGACTGTTCTCTGAACGGCTTGTTAATGTGTGTTTATATATAAGGCAACTGTGTGTTACGATTGGAATAATGTCCATAAGTAATTTTTATTAATACAGGCAACAATTTAATAATAACCCAATTATTCATAAAACCCTAAGCAGTGATCAAGGAAACTTAAACATAGTGAAAACGGTCTAATTGGTGTTTTTTTTTATGAATGAGGGGGGAACACCATAGGTAAACATATTTTAATTAAAATTAGTGTTAATGAAAAAGCGCAACACCTCAGACACCCCAACTTATTTTTATTGTAAAAGAATTAAGTAAATTATTAAATTTAATTTTCGCGGATCATTTACGAAGATATTAGCTTTTTTTGTTTTCTTGTGTTTGTCTGCAAATTAAAAAGTCTATGGTAATAACGCGCGATCCAGTGCGACGTTGCCGCTTCGCGAGCCGCCGCAATAAAAGAGTTAAGTAATGATTAAACACGGCGTAATTAAAATATTTTTTTGGTCAAAATTTAACCCCTGTTTTTTATTAGTGGAATCAATTCTACTCTCGATTCTAAACAAACTATTTTCAGGTTTTGCGCTTTTTCATTGACACGTTGTATGTTGTAATATTTTTCGCCGGTCAACGCAAACGAAAAAGATTATTTTAATCTGATAATTTGAAATATACAGTGGAACGTCAAGAATTAAAATTTTTAATTTTTGATCACGTGCATGGAAAAGCCCAAATCCCAAAGACGTAAAAACACCGCAAGCAAAAATGTTCAAAGTTTTTGACTTAAGTGCAATCTTAGCGGTAATCTCGCTTTTGTAAATAAGTAAACTGTTTGTATGTGGCGAGTTGGTCTTGTTTGAGCTGCAAAAACAGCGCGGGGAAGAGCTCAACATAAATACGTGAGTAGTTCCTCGGCTCAGACGTAAGTGCGGCAAACGACCAAGGGACCTAATCCAGTGCTAAATTCACGAAGTTTCGTGAATCTTTGGGAGCGTAAAAAGAACACAAAAAGCACTGGGATATATTTGAACAAAAAATATTATAAATTGAAATACCACCATCAGTTTTGAACTCGAACCAGGCTTCTGTCACTGCATGTACTTGCGCGCGATAATTGCCTTCCAGCCGCCGGGTATTCCATGACTCATCCGGCAATTGGTTGTCAACAGCCGCGTAGAGCATTTGTACGCGAATTTTGCGGTTAAACTGACGCGATGACGTTCTGTAAGTACTGACAAGAGACCACAAAGAGGTGGCCCTGGCAATATATGTCTGTCACATGACAGCACGCATTTAGGATTACCTAAGAAATTTGTTTTTTTTTATGCATGTGATTACTGAGTAGTAACTTACTACGTCACAGATATGTTACATATTAAGTTATCACTCAGTAACTATTAAGTAAAAATCTACGCTACTCCGTGTTCAGACCAACGAGAGTAGGCCCCCATGGCTACAGCGCGGGGGGTGCACTTCGAAGACTTTTATGGCTGAGGTATCACTGCAATGCATATGTATAAGTGTGTCTGTTCTCAGTTTTGAGGAAAATTAGTACTTTCCAAATTTCATCAACATAAAACAGCAGGACCACGAGTTTATCCACCCATTGCTGACGTGGTGACCGGAACACTCAAAATCCGAGAAGACCATCACACTTAGTCAAGAGTTTTGAACACAAAACGTAGTAAAGGGCAATGAGGGGGGTTACGAGAGGTCTACTGGTTATTTTAAACGGTGCTTTCCATCACCTGAGAGTTAATAGTTAGGCGTTCTGGTCAGGATATAACCCAGGCCAAACACTAGCTCAGCTCTTGACTGCTAAACCGCAAAGCCAAGACACTCTCTAGTTTAGTTGCTCTACCCGTAGATTCGATCAACGGTTGAAGTACCCGAAGTTCTATGATTTGTGAGCACACAGAAATAACACAAAGAAGTTTTTCGACAATAAAGTATATTCTACCATGTTAGAGTCCTCGGTGATTATTTTTTTAGCTTTATTTGTGTATGTATACATACTAACTCGCAAACGAAAAGTCTCAGTCAGCCACTCCGTAATGGGATTCAAAACATCTATCATAGCATAGCACCCGGCCTATAATATTTTTATTATCAACAAAATGAATATTACGGACTTGCGCTCTGTTCCCGTAATACACGCCACATGCAAAAAGCAATATCGTCGATTTAATTTGTTACGAAACAGGAATTTATGTGTCGCAATAAAGTTCGGGCGCGTTCTTTTTCTCGACATTGCATGCATAAATTGAGTAGCGGCGAAAGAGCGAATTCGCCCGTTGCCACTCCCACGTAATAACATGCGCGGAGACCATCGGACATTTGGATAAACGTCCGCATTAATGGTGCAAGCGACGAGTGCGATCCGATTTTGTTTATTTAATGTAGAAACAGTTTGTTAACTATCGCCAAATAAAAGCCATATAAATTAATCTGTTAGGTAACAATAAGGCGCAAGTGCGTGCGAGTTAATAACATTTTGCTATAATTACGCCATAAATTAAGTTAAGAACATTTGATTTAGAATAATAAATGATTGTCCAAATAATGCGTGTACCTTCGACTGTTCAATCACTTTGTTCAAACTTAATACTACTTCTCAAAGCCTTTCAAGTGGCGATACGCAAGTCGATAAAGCTTGCAATGGTAAACTTAATAGGAGCAATTTCCTGGCTATTAGTTTCCCCGCACAGGTAATAATTTGTTAATTCATTGCTCCGTAGTGTGACTTAAGCGATACAACCGTAAGCTTAATTTGTAAAACATGCATTCGATACAAATTGTCCATGCCTGCAGTTCGGAACAGATTAATTGGCACGTGAGGAATACTATTGCAAATACGCTTTCTCAGGCTAGGTTTGGAAAACTGAGGGGCTAATCTGCTCAAATTCAAACTCGAATTCACATCAGTCTGTCTGCATCAGACCATACTACAATTTTCTTAGGCTTTTGCAATCACTTTTTCTTCCGACCGACCATCACAAGCTATCTTTTAGTAGCTGGCCAAAACCTAAACGGCACAGGTAGGGGACTCTAGGGGAGAGGAGCACTTTTTGATCGGAGGTTGGGTACTCCTGTTTAATTTGTTTTTTAGTTGATGTATTTTATTTACCCCTGTTATGTGTGCTTGAGTAGCTTCATTTGATTAAATTAATAAAGAGCTCCTTCTAATTACTCTACTCCTTGACGTGAATAGGTAGGTGTTATTGTTAAGCGAGGTATTTGAATATCTACTGAAAAGTACAGCAAGTAGATAACTGCGATTGTTAATGCGCATCCGATTTATTTGGTGACTAAATGTATGTGAGAATATGGGTTACAAAGCATTCCAAGAAAGATCAATAGCCGAATAAGTTCTTTTTCCTTAAGATACGGTCACAAACAAAAATTTTAGTCCGATAGTACCTTTTTAGTGAATTTTAATTCAATGTCACTGTCACTGTAGATCAAGTTTGAACAGAGTTAGCTTATTATAGTAGTCTTTTTATCTTTTTCTCACAATTAGTAATTAAATTACTAATGTAAATTACTGTCGTAAATCGACATTATATACTCTAAGTTTTCTACTCTGATAGTGTTATATTTATCACACATTAATAAGTAGGGGGTCTTCTCCCTTTTGCAATGATTTTGTATAGGATGACCCGCTATCGTCTATACATATACAACACTACCGCGACTCCTGATATTTCAAATCAGAATTATTCATAATGCGCGAGAGAGAATCATGCTCCAGAAGATTAGAAATCATAAAACCATTCATTATATCCTATAACCCGTTCGGCTTTATTGTGAAGCAGCCATTGAAATATGTCGCAAACCCGAATTGTGACGAGTTGTACTATCCAAACATTGAATAGCGCCAGGTGATCCTTGTTCTGCAAAAGAATACGAGTAAATATGAGTTCTATCACCTGTCGATAAGGTTTAACAAATATGTATGTTGGATAATATGGCAGCTGTGCGTGCCATAAGTAGCCCGATGTTTAATAAAGTACGGATTAGTATCGGAACACAGCTTATTGGACTGCGACTGTAGCAGTTTTATTGCTGAGGATATCTTTGTCAGGATCGAGATGGATAGTATGTTTAGTTGTTATTTGTTGGTGGGTTTTAATTTTAGCACGCAATATGCTGGTATTTTTTGTAGTAGGTCTAAACACGTGATTTTCTAACCGCAAGTAATTGTCCCTACAGTTAAACAAAATAAGAACTGTAAAGCTAAAGAATAAGTTATCAATATTCAAGAGACGAAATATACATAGAATTAAGTACCGGCCAATAATGAAGAAGGGATGGCCACAGCTCAAGTAGCTTTGGTAGTTATGCAATGAAAGCCATTTTCCAGCTGCTCTCGTGATACGCTTATTCTGCTGATACTACGGTTTCTATGAGGCTGAACAGAGTCTGAAAACAACGGCAAATAAAATGTAACCTGAATGTGCTGCATTGGAGAAAGCATATCACGAATATTTAGATTTCCGCTTATCGTTTGCGGCGCAGGCGGCGATATTGCGTCGATACAGTCGCGACTGCCGTGATTTACACGCCCGCTCGCCCTACGCATTTGGGCACTGCAATTTATCTGTCTGCATTCGGAACAATTATTTCACAGGCACTGTACGTGGATTCTTGTAATTAGAGAAAAGCCTTTAACTAGGAAAATGAGACCGGAAGTTTTCTGAAGTACCCAATAAATAAACGCCAAGTATGTATAATCCTATCGGTAAGGTACTCAAGTGTGATTATGAATTACGACAAACGTCAAACTGTTCAAGATTATCCTGATTATAGCCACGCTTCAAAGTAAATTCACTCGGAAACTTATGTTTCCGTCATAAATTAAGGACAAGTAGCGAGATAAACCCACAACTTCTTGCTTCAGACACGCAATACTTCGAAAGTAGGCCGGATCCACGCAAATGAGAACGGAAATAGTCGTTAGCCACGCTTCTTAGGTATTCCTGAAATCTTAGGAGGTTCGTACTAAGTATAGTTTTTGTTCGGTACTTAGTCTAACAGAAGTTTTAACTAATTTGTTATTGACTTCACTTCACTACCAGCTTCTGCGCTTGCTACGACTTTCAAACCTAAGATGGTTTTTGTTACACTGTAAACAGCTTTAGGAACGTAAGTACTTTTTGGAAATTGTTATTAAATAAATAACCACCTTCACAGAATTCACCATCAAAACATCCCCATTAAGCTAAGTCTCAGTGAATACATTTTCGCCTGGATTTGCTCTCTCAGCGACGTAAGTATCATTAAAAAAAAAACATATAGACTTATAAAAAGTACTTATCTGGATATGTCTTGCCTCCACAAACTAGTTAACAACCGCATTGATAGTCCCATCTTGCTAAACCGACCTACGTATAATGTACCGACCAGAATACCACGTTACCCATGTGGATTATTGAAAATAAGATGTGTAGAACAAGGATGGGTAGCAGTTCACCCGTTGTTCGGTTGGCTCGTCTATATAATGACCTTAGTAAAAGGTTGCCGATTACAGATATTCACCTTCAGAGCCTTCCAAAGTCCATGAAAATCATAAAGGATGGTGACGTACCTTAATTTGTAGTTATTTTGTAATTTTTGTACGTTTTTCATGTTTTGGTTAATCGTTGCGCAGTTAGTTATTTCTTTTCTTAAAAACTAAACAAATACAAGATGTCCTTGACTGTTAGTGTTGGGTGTACAACTGTACGACCAATATTTCTACAGATACAAACAATGTCTAAATCATTTTCAGTCTGGCATGGTTAAGAAAACAGAAGCTCGTAAAACTGACATACTGCGTTAACAAGATCAAATGTTTGTGCCGAGGAAGTATCCCGCTAAGAGCGTTTCCATTAATGTCTTGGAGAAAGTGAGTTAGTCATCTTCGGGGAATTTTGCGAGCATCGCCGGAAGTACAATGCCTCAGTAGTGCCAAGACGACGCTGTTATAATGCACAGTGGGACTCTCTGTCTAGACTGGCGTACGTTGGCAAGATTGCATTTGTCAGAGGTTCACAATATGAGTTATTCCATATGTCTATGTAACTCGAAAACGGGCGTCTATTCGAATAGACAACTTTTGTCTTTACCATGAAAATAAGGCTAAGAAATAGTCAATGGTAGCGCTGACTTTGATAGCGGATAGTTTTCATTACTCTCAAGAGAAAATACTCATGGGCTTCCTCCTCTACTTAGAGTGGCCCAAAAGAAGAAGATGATCAATTTTAATCAAATTACTGAGTTAATAAATAATTGCGAATTCAAGTTTTAGTGCCTAGTAAATTTAATTAAATCTTTCTGTGGCTTTAATTCTTTAGTTGTAGTAAGACGGTTATAAGCCGCAAACATATAGCCCAGAAAATGACTCATTTTCGGAGAATTAGTGAACACCGGCGGAAGTATTTACAAACAATGCATCATCATGACATGAGTGTCCAGATGCGGTTATAATTTACCGTCTCGGAATTCCTTGTCTAGACAGGTCGGTAAACCCTGATCGTGCTTGCATGCATGCGAGGGATCCCCAGCCTTTATATCTGCTTGTTTTAATAAAGCATCCAAAAAAATGCATGCCTAATGATGTCAGGGTTGTTTTCTAACAAACCTGTCTTATAAAAAGTGGCAAAGTTCAGAATAACACTAAAACGAATTTCACTCAAAACCATTTTTAACCCTCGTTTTCAGACATGGTTCAACTTTCTGGATGGTCATCGCTTAGCAGAGTTTATGTTTCTTTTCTTTACACTACGATGAATAGCCTTAAATACCACGCTGGCTGACTGTGAACTACAAACCTCGGTTCCTTCCCACAAATTCAGAAACAAACATAACCCGACATGAAAATTGAACCTAGAAACCCGAGAATCCGACCAATCATTCCCTCCCAGCACTCGGCCACCTAGGCGTCAGAGGCTCATTTGTAAGCGCCAACAATGTCCCAGATTGTACAGTACAATCATTTCACGAGCGCGCGCGCTGACGCTCTTATTACCGAACAATAAAGTTTAATTTCGTCAGATTCACGCGCGCTCGTGATATGCAGGAACTATACTAGATTAGTTTGTAACAATAGTCTTGGCGTGTTGAGTCCGACAGTTAGATAGGTGGGCAAGTGTTTGACTAAACACATTCGCTCCGAGCTCTATCCGTCTACAAATGAATGGGTCACTGTATATTTTGAATGCAAAAGTAGCTCGAACGAAATCTTGAATTAAACATAAAAGGAGCAAGATCTTCGCTTGCTTTTAAATCGGGATTTCTTAACTTTTGTTGAAATTGAGTCATTCTACAGTCGAACACAGCCTGCATAATGCAGTAGTGGGGAAATAGTGTTATTATGAGGTATATAAATTTATCAGATAATAATGAAAATTGCTTTTAAGCTGACATTGACTGTACGATGGTATGCATACGTGTGACTCACTAAGTTTGCATTATATATCAAATATCTCCCAGCCACTAATTTTCGTCTGTCTTGCTTTTTTCGCAAACTTAGAGGGATACCTCAAGTTTAGATTTCTTGACAAAACTCAGTTTTATCCGTATGCCATTCGATTTGCACAGATAAATTATGTTTAGAGCCTAAAAATGTTGATGCAAAAAGTGATAATTACTTGCTTTTGATAAATGATTGCTCTGATGTTTAAATTTACCCAACGGTTTTTTTATGAATTAAAAATGTATACCTTATAGAGAGAAATTATGCATGTATCGGAGGTTGCCTAACCGCCCATTACGAGAGCAAGTCGAAAAAATAATAAATACTCTGCTGCCACTTTCATCCTGAATGAGGAAATTAAACCTTGGCAGCTTTTCAAACGGGTAGTGCACTTACGAGCGCGCAAAACACTCGTAGTAGTCGCATATTGCAGATATTGCAACATTTGCAACGGTATCGGTCGTTTAACTGGCTGGACATTTGTCAAGAGTATCGATGCTGAGCAGAATTGGCACTAATAACCCTAAATTTTGACAGACTACAGCTCTTACGAGCAGAAACGATGTCGATATTACGGAAGTTACGACGAGCTTGAAACGTTCGGTGCACAGGAGTTATGAAGCCGGCTATGCTTGGTATTTCAAGATCCAATCGATGAGGAAATCCGTAGATGTGAAGGCTAGCCATGTAGCTCAACGGAAAAGTAAGAAAGAGGCAGTGGGTAGCGAGACAATGTAAAATAGGCGAAGTACAACGAACAAAGTGTGAATCCTAAGCTTTTATTTGAGCTTCTATGTGTATGGGGAAACCAAAAACCTGTCAGTTTAGCAAAGGGCGCGTAGTCATTATCACAGCCGCGTCCGTGAACGCGGGAGTATAGGCACGCAAACATGGACGCTATGTACACTTGTACGGCACGAGCAATACACTGTTAGTATAGGCTGGGCCTTCATCGCTATGAACTAACTACGAGACTACGAGAGTCAGTGCTATACTCTACTAGCTTTCCGCCCGTGGCTTCATCATCGTTACATACTATGGCCAAATTACATAAAATCTTTGTGAATTGAAGCCTATGTGTTATTCTGATGTATAAGCTGTTTTATTGTAAATTTTCATCTAAATCCGTTAAGTAGTTTTTGCGTGAAAGACACACACACATCCATACATCCTCACAAACTTTCGCATTTATAATATTAGTCAGAAGTAAGATTGGCATTGCGGCTCCAATCCACCGCTAGTTTCTTAATATAGGAAATGTAAGTTTCGTTTCAATAACACAATTGACATGAAGATGCCACGTTCAAAAACCTGCAATTATGCTGTAGTTGGCTAACGTAGAAAAAAATATTCGTCATCATTAAATAATATACGTGCAGCGCTAAATAATAAACTTAATAAGTACGGTAATCACTTATTAATTTGCTGAAAATGGAAATAATTCAACATTAGCATTCATTTATTTCGTACGTGACAGTGTCTAAGAAAGCGAATCTTAGAAAGTTTAACTTTTATTTTGAAAACTACTAGAAATTCCTAGAAATAAATTCGTAGCTCGTTATTGTTTTCATAATATTACGTAATCGCACAGTAGAAAGTGAAGACAAGTAAATTAAACTTAATGCAGTTTTTTATTATGAGTTTTTGTAATAAGTAATGTTACCGACGACGGTAAACAACGACGATTTTAAAGTGTTTTTTAAGTCATTGAGACTAGTTCATATTGAGATGCGACTGCTAAATCCTTGAGGCATCACCACCGCACCGGTGCCCGAACTCGCCTGTTACGCTTTATTATTCAAAGGTCGGGAGAAATAAATTAACCACTATCTACAACCTAATTAGACAAGAGTCGAATTACCCCAGAGTAAGTATGGGTTCTACGTAGTAAAATGTACGTCACACTCACATCCCCTAATTATCTGGTGACAAATAGACACTTACTTGTTTCATTAAGCCGGCGGACGGCGCTACAGGAACTTCGACCTGGAACATTAAGACACGAGAATTAGAACGTCGTCGTAAGCATTTCCTTAATAAAACATTGTTCCTCTGGTAAAAGGTGCCGGGCTAGAGTGGAAATCGAGGCAGAAGCACTACTTGTCACTACGACCGAGACCGGAGACAAGAGACGTTAGACGCCCTGTACAAAACAAATACAGTAGAATGTCGCGGTCGGTATCTACGCCAACCGGCTCCTTAGGGTATTTATTTTTAAACATAACACACAAATGGGAAAAATGTTACATAGATGATCTAACCGTAGGTTTCCTGAAATAATTCGCTATTAGCGTCAAAGCCGCCTATTTTGTGCATTGTTTTAAATGCTATACGTTTATATGGTCAATGTGCAATAAATAATCGTATCTATCTAATAAAATTACCGAGTTTTAAGATTACTAAAATGGCAAAACTTAGACAGCACATTATGGGTTACCGAAAGAACTTTAACTGAATAGTCTTGCAAAATATAAAACAACACATAGTTTTATAGAGGAAAGTAACACACCCAGTGGGTGGGTCGCACCCACCTGAACAGTATTAACATCTCTAAAGGACGTTTTCACTTAAACATAAATTTTAGCGCACGGCGACAGAGATGCGTAAATTAGCACGCATTACCCACTTCATGAATAAAACACACTTGGTAGGAAATAAATTAATTCTCGTTCTAAAGTGTACTTTAACGGGACCAATGAGAATATTTAACAAGATTTAGTCTTGAGTTAGTCTAACCTTTGAATATTAAAGAATTTATACGCCGCCCCAGTTAAGGAAAAAAGGTTTTTACAAAACATGTTTCCCAAAAATTACATTAAAATTTTCCAAGGGGTAATAATTTTTATGAATGGATAACAAGTAACTCTACTGCAACGAAAATTGTAATCGATAATATTCGAGCCGGTAGAATAAATTCAGTCTCGCTTCCGCAAATTGATATCTTAATATCCATAACAGACACCGCCCCGTTTCATCGGTAAGCTCGTTTAACAGAGCCATTTATTAATAGCTACCATAATTTTACTATCCCTCGTTTCTGCAGCTTTGTTCAAGGGATTACAACTATACGAACGCAACTAACGAGTATGAAATCATAACTTGAGTAGGAGATCTGAAACTGCGCAGCCGCGTCCAGACGGAAATTCACTAGCTAATTTAATGTCAAAATATCTTTCAGATTTTCGACTACGTGCTTTAACGACGATACCCATCATGAAATAATTTAATATAATTTCAAAATGGCGTATAAGATATAGCAGTGAAAATTAAATTGGCTATTGGCATTTCATAAGTGATTTTTTTACTTTAACTTGCTTTACTACAAAATTATACAAAAGGAACCAAGTGATTGAAAATGTCGTGCTATTCTTGAAAATAATATTTGTACTCGTACAATTCGTACATACATGATAAATTGTATATGACAGTCAGTATTCCTCCTTAAATGTTTTTGATGTGCCCTTCACAGTGCACAATGTTAGATTCAATTATTTGACAGATATTTGCGTTTCGTACTAGCCCAAACGGAGACCAAATTTGTTTTGAGGGTTCAACTGCTAACGCTTTGCCAATTTCAAAGCTTTTGTGGTGCGAGTTCCGACATCGGCGTTGGATGGAACCTTCTATCAAGGAGAATTCCTGGACAAAGGGTGCGGTTTACCAGGGTCTTGCGGAAGGCTGCCATTATTAAGTGTCACAGCACAAAAGCTGAGAGGCCCTATTAAAAAAATACCAAGACAGATTTAACCTATAAACTAACAAAAATATTTTTATAATTTTTCTTAGATTTAAAGTATGTTTCTGTAAGTCTTACATTGTAAGCAATTACGTTGTTTGTTGCCTGATGATGAATGATATAACGAACTCAGGAGATGGTGAAAAAGAAACCAACTGAGTTGAAACTAAAAAGATTTCATTGAAGGGATTTTAAGAATTTCATTCCTAATACGAATATTCATCTGAAAATCTTAATCTAAATGTTGATTAGTAAAATCTCATTAACACTTAAATAGTTTAAACATTATTCACCTACTAAGGGTGCGGTGTAAATCACCCGGTAAAAGTTGAACTGACGACTATTTTATACGAATATTGCACCTCATTGCGTGCATGAAGTCAAACGTTCCACGCGCTACACATACTCGAACAGGGAAACTTTATCCTTGCTCGTCGCTGCTGGTGCAGCTAGGGGTGCAGATTTTAGGCGACTTTTTGACGATCATTTTTTAAACTTTATTTTGGCACCCAACGTGGTAGGTAAAGCCATCTGCTGTTATTCGCAGTGTGAGCCAGGCAACGCTTTATTTTCCTTAAATACATCTTACTAATATTATTAGCACGTAGTAATATTATTGCCACTCGACACGATAAGAAGAAGAAGAATATTATAAATGCGAAAGTTTGTGAGGACGTATGTGTATGTTGTATGAACTATTGTTGATATTATTACTTTTTATTGGAGATTTGGATGAAACTTTACAGTAATACAGCTTATACATCAGGATAACACATAGGCTACAATTTATATGGATTTTATGTATACACGTGTTAAATAAATGAAGTTCATGCGGGCAAAGCCGTGAGCAGAATACTAGTATTTTATATAAATATGAACATCCAGAACAAAGACGACTAAATGACAGCGAAAACTCAAAGCAAATCCCCATTTTTAGTTGCAAAGTTCTATAATGGATACAACGGTTTCATTTAACATAGGGGAAAGCCGATTATTTTTGCGACTGATGCAGAAAAATTGCACTATGAGCAGTAGATGCATCCAAAATTGTTAAATTAGAACCCCTCGAGGGCCAAAAAAAGCGCGTGTTTTTTCGATTTCGATTTAATAACAGCGGACAATTCTTATGAAAATGGCCATGAAAACTTTGGGAGTATCCCCAAGAAGTGAGGTCCTTATTAAGGTATGTTCTTCAACAATAGAGGGCCAAGGAAAGAAAATTTTTAGGATCATACCCAACCCGACGAAACACAAGTCCCGATTCTCTGCCAGTCAGCCCTGGCAATACTATTCTGACCCACTTCAAACCAAGGGAGAACACGGGATAAATGTTTGTAATACAGTTCTAGTCACGTACGGTTCTATTATAAAAGTTCTTGCGTCATGCCGGCGGTTTATACGTATCATTCAGCCGTACGAGTTTCGAAACTTTACGCACATTGAAACATTCGATTATACAAATAATATTGGTCATGACCGAATTGCTTTTAGATTTAGAATTTATTGTTCGCTTACATAAAAACTTCTTGATTTTATGAGTATATCTATGCTAACTATCAGTACCACCACAAATTAAGCATGCGCGGCGCTCTGACAGATAGCCCGCTTAGAACAACACGCCAATTTTGACACACGCACACAAAGACGTGAGTTTACAAGCGAAGACAGCAAGTTTCAGTGAGTCGGAAAGTCGCGCACTGTCGAACTTGGTGCAATTTTTCACATGGTGAATTTTGTTTTTTGGCCGGTTCTGTCGAGTAGTTAATACCTACTTGACAGAACCGGTCAAAAACAAATAACCTACTTACTTCATTTTAAAAATTCAGAGCTAATATAGTAGTAACCCTAGGCGGTTCACGCAAGTTTAGGAATAAGGTGCGAGCAGTCCTTCTGTAAACTCTTTATTTTGTGGTACCACTAAACTGCGGATGTCAAACGGCGAACAAACGTTTGTTTTGGTTAGGAGGTACTCATGTTTGCCTAAAATTAAAGTACAAAGTACGTCTACTTGTCTACGCTTTATGTAAATACGACTGGCATTCGCTTTGTGTTATCTCTAAGCGTTTGTCTGGTTTCGAGGATCCTAGCTTCTGGTGCCTAGCTTTTGGATGCAAGTTGAGAGCATATTGCTTGCTCGCTCTAAGGATATAAAGATAGAAAGAGAGAACAGCTCTCGAGATACTGTGAGCCAGCGCTGATACTCAAAATTAACATAATGCACATGGTTCTCAACATTGCCGACTGCGCGAATTGGCTCGCTTATCGCTCACGCCCGAACCAACGTTTAAAAGCTCCTCGCATATTCACACAAAAACTTTCGCAATCCCCTTCAGTTAGTAGCGCCGTGAAATTTATGCTAAACGCTTTCTAGTATAAATAAGCAACAGTTTTTTTTTAATTCTTGGAACGTATCTCGAAATACCTATTAAATTAGATAATGCCATGAAATTTTATGACTACATAAAGAAAACGATACTTTGGAGCTGAAAACAAAGTTATTATAGGATCAATGAAATTGTATCTTTTAATTTTCAAATAATTTGGTTATTAATTATACTGGTGTAAGTGGTGTATGAAAACAATAAATTAATTGGGCAATCAATTTTACCGTCAATTGGTTTAATTGGTGCCTGGTTCAGCGGCTGTTATCGAAATGAATTGAGAAGACCATTAGAAATAAATTGAAAACGAGGGTGCCGATATATGGCGGACGGTCCTTTGACGCACCCGGGTGTCCAATAAAGGCAACTACGAACTTGTTGTAGTCGAGATAATTTTTTTACTTTTACAAGAGTAGTAGTATTTAGTGTTTACAGTCTTTAGAGTTTGAGTGTATTTAGTGTTTACAGTCTTTAGAATAATATAATATCAACTACACGTGGAATGGAAGGAGATGATTAATTAAAATTGTGATAGTGTTATCACGTTGAGTTCTTACAACTCAAAACTTACATAATGGATGCAATTTAATTTTACAAATTAAATATCATTGAGGAAACTAGACAACAATGGTAATACCCACTGAATTGATACTAACCAAAATCGAGTAACAATCCAGCGAAGCCATTTGCTCTAACGGCCCTGTATTGCCTGGAATCCTAACTGCTACGGCGCCTGTGTCCGCAATTGAATCGAAATTGCAAAACAATTGTATAAATGTGCGATCACTTTGCCATGAAGCTGCGATCAAACACCGAGCGGGTCGTTCGTTAGTGAACGACCCGCTCGGTGTTTGATAAATACTTTTTTTTTTGCTATCGAAGTTAGCTTCGATAGCAAAAATATCTTAATTATTACCGTATACGTCAAAAACTGCATCGAAATCGGCTGACGAGCCGAGCAGTCAAATAGCGACTACTACATCGTCGCATTGCGAGTAAGGGGAATTGATTCTAAACGAGAGAAGATATTTAGCGCACTGGCCCTATAACAAGACTATGGAGTAGGAATATGAGTAGTGATTTCACATAGATTCCGTCACAGCTGACATGAGAATTTTATGGCCCACCGGTAGAGGTCAATGTCCAGCAATAATTTAAACTGGTAACTGATCTTCGGTCGTAAAGTTTATAAACAACAACAGTTTAGATCCTTCTGTGTTATGGTTCAGAATACAACCACAATACACAATGATGTCATCTAGGCCGCTGGTCACTTGTACTGTGGCATAGTTGCTAATGAACGTAAACCAATATGGCATTGCCTTTTACACGATTATTAACCTATTTATAGAAATACATCATTTTATCACGTCGTCAGTCGATATATTAGAATTAGATACTATAGATACAACAATCGACTGAAGAGGTGTTATGCTACACATAACCCCAACCGAGAGCAAATCCATCATACATAGACACTGTCGAAACTTTCAAAGAAGTTACAAACAGCTTTCTCAGTTCCATAATATTGATAGATGATAAAACTCTGACAATATACGATACAGACGTTACAAATAACAATGGATTAATGAAAAATCTTCGTATGGTTTACTACTACATAAAATGGTAAAATGCGCCTTAAAGAAGGCTGAAAATTTGACCAGTAAATAGTAAATTAGACTCTGAAGTTTGTATTGATGATCCCTTTTGAAATGCGAGATTATTTCAAAGTCGCAACTGACTAGACGGAGTAACATGAACTCGCCGTTAAATTAGCAGAAAGTAAGTCAATGGCAGACGTTGATTGGCAGAACGGGAGTGTGCGACAAAAGCTCTACTAAATAAATAGAATCATCTGTCTATTTGTGTGTCTCGTGTTATAATCACAGGCATGCAAGTGGCAGTCGTTTTAATAAAAAATAAATAAAACCAGTCAATCAGACAAACAAAATTATTTAATAATTATATAATTATTCCTTACTTTAAAGAATATCCGGTATGATCTTTTCAGTCAAATATAGGCTGTTAATAATCATAGGTAATGTTTAATTAAATAATAGCCTTCTTGCTTTGTTCACCGATTAAATAACAAAAGCGGCTTAATACAAGACGAATGCTCACAATCTCACATGAATATGCGTTGGCAAAATTTTATCGCTAAGCCGTATGCATGCAAACGTTCAAGGGGCTGCTATTGTTATGGGAAGTACGCAAAGGATACGAATGGTACCGGTCTCTTCATATCAACGAACTGGGCTTGTAATACGTGGGTGTGCGCGGTCACGAAGCCTGGGACAATAGATGTGTGCAAATGTAGCCAAACATGAACCTTCGGGTATTGACATAAGCGCAAAAATTTACATTTGTGGAACTCACAAATAAATCTGTATGTATTTGACAGATTGTAAGGAAGGACTAAGCATACATTGCAAAGGATTGTTTTTTCCTTGTAGTCTGCTCGTGTACAAGGTCTCGGTACAAGTAACTAAACAGAAAAGAACCGAATTTTTATACCGAAAAGGAAAAGTAACATAAAAATACCAAGGAGCGTCCGAAAGTCGATACGCGTCACGGACAATGTTCCTTATCGTACCAAACTCGTTTTATGGTAAATGTAACTAAATCCCTTTTCAGTCGTTATTACTCATAAATAGAACCATAATAAGAATTTAAGATACCGTCACCGTCATCTCAGTCATATAATACCAGTGTAGATTTCACAGTAATAAGTAGGTGACGAGGAAGGCGCGTCGTCACGCGTCGATAGTCCTTTGGTCTCCCGTGCAGTAAACGTTGCAGCGCAGCCAGGGTTGCGTTGTAACAATTAAAGAAATATAAAAACTGAAAAAGAAAAAGAATAAACGCTAAACTTAAAAAATGAATAGCCCTTGTCACAAAAAGAAAAAATACGGTTACCTTTTTTTTAAATAGAATAGGCTAAGAAATCCTAACCTTTTATTTTGTATAACAAACTCATTCTAAATGGCTTAGTCCTAGTTTCACCGTGTCTTGAAATGCCATTAATATTTTCGAAATTCATTTGACTAACTATACAGGTCTGCCCACTAGGAATTGCTATCTCAATCTTGGCTGCAGTTACCAGCTGGTTCACCCACCATCAAGCCGTGAATAAAGTTAAAGAAAACACATCGAGGCTTGTACTATTTGGCAATACAGCCAAATGTCCATAATCCGGTTTGCACTACTAACACATCTGGCAACAATTGTCTGGGTGATTCAACTATACAGCAATCATTCTGACGGTCATTCGCTCGACTTGGATAACTGACTTCACAAGTTGCTTTCCTAACAGCCAACATTTTATGCCCATCACCCAGCATCTTCATCTCTTTCTGAAACTCGTGACTGCCTGGATCCAGTTTTATTTTCTTGTATGGCTATTTTCATCACAGTTAAGGACAGTCCTTTTTTTTACATAGAACTACTGTATGGAATTCTTTAAAGTAAATTCAATATCTTATCTTATTATGTTATCTGTCCATTTTTGTTTTGCTGTGGGTTGCTTGGTAGAGATCGCTTGTTAGAGATAAAGCCGCCCTAATTGTACAATGTGTTGATTATTTATATGTTAATGTTTTTTCTTAGTGTGCAATAAATGCATATTATTTACAGTGTATAGTGGTGTGTAAGTGTGTAGGATAGTGTTATATATTATTTACTTTACTTACTTACTTAAGAACAGTGTTTAGAGCAGGGTCATTCATTTATGGAAATGAAATGTTTGGACCACGTTAAGATCAAAATGCCAATCACTTTCTGATTTAAATTACATCATGCGCCTAATTTGAGTTATATGCAACTGCCACACAACCCTTGCAGTGCGTGAACCATCCTGCATTCACAGTGACCGCGATTCGTCATAAATAACGCAATAACTGTCTAACCACGGGTTGTGTGACTTCTTTCATGCTCTTTGTCAATATTACGCATGGGCACGGCTCGTCAAGAAGACCCGATGGATTATAAGCATGACGACTTCTGGACTTCTTAGGAAAAAACAACTGCGACGGTGTACTACATTACCACACTAAATTACCCCTAGGTAATAAAAGAGGAAAGAGCATTCTTTTTTGGCACTACATTGTATTATTAGTTATTATATCTGGCTATACATTATCCTGTTTTACTAATTGATGCTTCATGTTAAACAATCCCAAGGGATGGCAATTGACAATCCATGATGGACAAACAGGCCACGGAACTATCACTGATATATACCTTTCCAAATCTCTACATCTGTTAAAATACTTTTTAGTATTTGTTCAAATGGAGTCAATCAACACAAGCACCTACAGTTAAATGAATGAATTAAAAATATCATGCCAATCCAAATACATCGGAATACAAGTTTGTCGATAGAAGCTTTCAAATATCCCTTGTAATTTCAAGAAAATCTGCAACACATAACATATACGTTGACCTGAATTCTGTTCAATTCAAAATATTCAACAATGGCCATTTGACAGGTAGAATTTGATAAACGACGAAGTAGATAGTCACGATAAGTCTTTATGCCGAATTACTAAAGTGCATGGCAAATGGTAAAGTTTATAAGATAATTAAACTTGGGTTCATGGAGGTTAATCGGGTTAGAGCGTGCTCTACTCCATTGTACTTCGAGTAAATGGTGCGTGGATGTTCAATGTACGATCATTTACCTTCTAACGAGTAAACTACGAAGACACATTTGATCATCAGCTTTTAATTTTAAGAAACTATCTATATTGAACTCGAAGTCAAGCTGCATTTCTTGTAAGTGATTGTTAGTTCTAATGGGATGTTACAAGACAGCTTCGGATGAAAGGGCTACGTATTCAATGTAGATCGAAATGTTTGCTAAATAATGTTAGCAAAAAGGGTATGTTTTAGAAGTTTGGATGTAATGAGAATGTTTGGGTCCTGATTCTAGAAAAGAATTCACCAAACCACACCAAATTGGCTTGAGTTCACTCAACTTCACAAGCCAAGCATGTAGGGAGACTGCTGATTGCACGCTGGCTATTAAGCCTAAAAAAATATTGATAGATTCAGATTCAGATTCTTTATTGCTAGATAGGCACTTACAACTCTTTTCAGAAAGAGGTCACAACCTGTGATAAAGTAGGTACTAAACATGACAGACTAATGGTTTCCCCTCATAAGAATATTAATGCCAGCTTCGCTCATGGTAAAACTTTTTCATCGTGTATTAATTGTAATGATAAAATTGCTTTGGTTATGTATCACTGACCGCGTGATTCATTTTACTTATTACTTACAATAGTGTAACAGTGAATTAATTAATATCATGAATCAATATCCATACAGCGCATTAAAGCCATAAAACCTATTCATAGAATGGTGGAACACACATTGAAATGTTTGTTGTTCAAAGATAACCCGAATCATTTTACTAGTATTAATATTAGCTATATTTGCATACTTACTTTGGGATATTCAGATTATTATTAATTTATTATTTAATAGCTTCCGCTCGGTCAGTCATTAATTTTAGTGCTCAATCTACTGGGATTATTTTTCGCAGGATACCTTAACAATATGCTATGCTTCACAATACCCATTCATATTAATATTATGCAAAACTTTGGGTTTAATAATTGTATGGCAGATATGTTTTAGTGGCTTAAAGGCAGTCATTAGTACAAAGAACAAAAGCGAGAGATAATAGAATGCAAAGTCGGTTATTTACGTGATACGGTTTATTTGCAAACCGCGCAGTTCTCGTAAAAAGAAAAGCGCCAGTCGATATTTCTTTGGGATCCGATGAAAATGTAAATATTATGTAGAAATAGCTGCAAGGAATAAACCGGAGATTATTCCTTGCTCTCTCTATTTCTGGGTTATTATTTGCTCGGACAGATTTGCCACAAAGCGCCACTTTGAATACTGTGTCGTCAGGACTGACTTTAAAGCAAAATAAAAACTGTTAGAAGTGGCTCCTTTTTCGTTGTTTTTTTTTAGAATTTAATTTTTTTAGTGATATATTTTTGAACTTTGAATTTATACTATTGGTCTTTCTATAATGACGGTACAAGATGCTATCTTTAAAAAAGCGAGGGAGTCGCTTTTTTAAGATGAAACATATCGAATTCCTTCTTTACTGTTTAGTTTTGTTAGTAGCCATGTGCTGTAGGCGTATAGTGTAGGCGTAGTAGTGAACGTATAGTAGCGTACTGAGTGGTGTAATGTTATGATGAAACAATTGACTTATTTGTTTACCGAAGAAGACTTGCTGACCTGTTTAAAAATACTTCAGTGATGTTCGTTGCGTTACGGGTTAAAGGTAGCACGCGGGCGGGTCAACAGGAAGGTTTTTTTGACATGAGTGATAATGTTTTGGTGTGTTCATAGGTCGTGAGCTCTCAGAATGTGTACAGTCAAGAGCATAAATATCTATACGTTTACAAGGCTTCAAAAATATTTGAACAACTACAGATAGCTACGCTCTCGACTGTACCCTATGTTCGTATAATTGGCAATGTTACACTCTAGCTGTGGTTGACTGTTATGTAAGAATTCAGAAATCAACCAAATGAGTTGATAAAATTATGCCTTCATGAATTATATACATCACTTACAATTAGTGTTCCTCAGACCAAGCAACATACCTGTAAAGATGAAACGATAAATTAATACAAACTTACTACTTGTACTTTCACTTATTGGAAATTGAAATAAATCAAATAAATTGATACTAATTGCGTGACAATTAATCAGCTGTTCCTATTTGTATAAATTAAACTCATTAGTGCCACATGCTGTTCAGTATCGGTATGCTATCAAGCTAAACACCTACGCGAGTTAACACAGTAATGTTTTTCGCGGTAAGTTATTTATACGGTTCAAAAATCACTGTCTAAAACTACTCAACAGTTTATCCCACGTGAAGTTGGTACGTTAGATAAAACTGACCCAGATAGGGAAGCCGATCAGCTCATCAGCAAAATCAGAAAAACATTTTGAACTAGCAAAAAAATCTCAGGCACGGTAATTAACAAAATAGCAAAGACAATATTTCGAGCTGATGTGCCAAATTACAAGTAAAGTTGGTACGTTAGAAAAAGTGACCCAGATAGGGGAGACGCTCAGCTCATCAGCAAAATCGGAACATTTTTATCTAGCAAAAAAATGTTCAAGCCCGGTAATACTTATACAAATCGCAAAGACAAAATTGCGAGATGCTGTGCAAAATTAAAAATTGAATTGTTCAAACGTAGCGGACTGTAAAGTGTTTATTTCGACTGTGCGATCCAACATAGTCGAAATTATACAGTCTTCTAGACTAGGGACAGGGCAAGAATGTCTGACATAAGTACCTACGTAATTAGTATGTTGCGACAGCGCTCTCGGAGATAATGCGATTACGGCTAACTTGTTTAGAGATAACATGGAGACGCTGGGCGTGGTACTAAGTAATTATCGTACACTGTTCGTCTAAGTCTAACACAATGCCAGATAATTCGTTGTGCTTGCTGATCTTGAGTTTGCTGGCGCCTGACGTAATTACTCTAGAATTTCTGACATAATAAACGGAGTTATCATCACGCAGAACACGCTCGTGTCTTCTAGACTTTTAGATATTTACGAACATTAGAATGCTATGTTGAGTTCAAAATAATCTCTAGATCATGTTTATTCCTTAAAGTTAGAGTGAAATCGCTGCCAGCTCACATAATGTTTCCAAACCGTTATAACTTGTGGGTCTCTGCGACACAAGATTGAACAGGTGTTTACTGTACGAACACTGAACATGTGCCATATTATCACTTACCATCATGAGCATCTGTGATCTACAGAATGTCTCCTCCCAAAATTAAGTAGCCCAGGAAGCCTTTGAAACGAACAGATATTTATGGTTTTTGTTATACCGCAAACTCGCAAAACCAGAGTGCTAACTTCAAGGAAAAGTGATTAGCAAGGTAGTCTTAGTAGTCACAACTAAATCGACACTTTTCACCTGGTCAAGTTATTTAATTTACCACCTGCCAAATGTACAATTAAACCGATGCCAAGGCTATTTCGAATGGTATACCTCGTAAAACCTAAGTATTCAGTAAGGATATACCCGACCCTGCAGATTCTAATCTGAAGAGCACATTATTGTGGTTAGAGAATTCCAGTCCCTGGTGACTACATTAACTTTAATTACATCATATCTGTTTCTCATAATAAAACGGTCAGGAGACAGTAATTATTGAATTCCTTGGTATGATCTTAGGTATTGTATATTGTTCATATGATTTGAATTTGATTGATTGCTGTTGGGGCAGAAAAATCTGTAATAGAAATGTTTAGGAGGCTAAAGCTACTTTTGATTTATTTTGATGGTGATGGTTACGTAAGCACTAACTAACATTTCTCGTACAATCTTAGAATAAATGAGGACAAAAAATATGTTTTCATACCACATTAATTAAGAGACTAGTTATTGTGAATTGGTACAATATTTTTAATCGATGAACTATTGATACAAATAATGTAACTGTAGGATTAAATTGTGAGTGCAATTCATTAATTAACAACGATTGTTATTGTCGATACTTTTATTGGCTTTACTAACCAAATTGCCAATTAGGATAAAAACTGGCTCCATTTATGCTGTCGCGACACGTTGCCGAGAGTAAATTGCATTTGCAGTTACCCTATTCATTTGTTTTTGTTTTGGTTTGGTTTTCAATAGTCACTCGCGCCAATGTATGTTTTGATAGTGTTAAAACTTTTGGTACGAGTAGTGATTTGTTTAGGAATTCTGTGGTCGATTTATGAAAAAACACATCGTACATGTTCCTAAAATATTAGTTATTTCAAAACCGTTGAATTCTATTGTTTTCACAACAGCACTCCATGCTTTTACTCTTTATTTTATTTGCAAATTAACGTTAACGAACACCTACCTAGTCACCAACCATGTCTACATACTGTAACAAAAATTGAAAGAAAACCTAGACAATAAACAACCGGGTCTTGAAACCAAAACGTTGCTTTTGGAGAAATCGCCTGCTACTTTCGGGTCAGACGATCCTTTGTGGCTCAGACCGTGAATAAACAAGCAAGGCCACCTGTTCCGAAATAAAATAGAATATTTAGCCGGGCACAATCGATACTGCGATGCGTGGCTCGCGGCTTTACGGCCGGAAGACGGACAGATTTTAACGATTGTTTTCATCAAATTGATGTGGACGCAGACACTATAGTTTGACGAACGTTAGGTTTTATGAACATTGTCAAGACTGTAAACTACCCGTTGGATCGCACTAACTACAACAGTAGAAATGGAAATAGGACACCTTGTGTCACTTCGCTAATCTGCATTTTAATTTATTGGTAGACAAATTATTTATTGAGTGTTAATATTCTTGTAATATGTTTTTTATTTTTTATTATTTGACAATTAAACACGTTGTTGCTGAAATATCTCTCTTCTTTCTATTAACATGTTCCAACTGTCCATGCAATACTTACAATTACAGAAAATCAATGTTATGAACGATACGTGGTTCATATACCGCGTCACATGAAGTTGCTATCATAACAGCAGGCTCGAATCTTAACCCTTGCAGATATTTACTCTGATGAATTCTGGTTGGTGGAATGTGTAGACATCGAAATGCCTTGGCGACAAATGTAAATCCATGAATTCATTTTGTTTGTAGAAAAAAAATGTTAATGGATGCTAAACGATAGTTTGATGCATACAATGGGTGATTAGCATGACAGTACGTCTACCACGAGTTGCCACTTTAAATTTCCATTATTTCACGCGAAAGATAATGTAAATTTAAAGTGGCAACACGTGGTAGACGTACAGGAACCTTAAAAGCCATCGCTTAGGCATAAAATTCCAGACCTGGATTTAAAAATAACATTTATTGACAAAATATTTGCATAATGTAATGAGATTGTGGAAAATTGTATGTTTGTATTTCACCGAGAGCTGATCAAAGAGATTTCCTTTTCAATAAGTGTCTGTCAGGATCGCCGGGAGGGAGGAATTGTTGATATTCAATATAACATGCTTTGTTGGGAGGAAACGACAAATGGACGCAAAATACAATTTTCCTTTTACATTTGCTAACACAATTTAGCTGAATCCTTTTAAGCACTATTTTTCGGTTTTTCGAATCTGTTATTTGAATTTGAAGCTTATACAGTTTTTTTAATCAGAAAGAGAACATAGGGGTTTTCATTCATTGCTTCAGATAGGTTTTCAATTGTTATGTAAAATACTTACTAACTTGAATTTTAATTAGATATTACCCATTACAAAGCACTTCAAACTGTGGATTTTTGTTAATATTCTAGATAGCAAGAATCTCATTTAGAGTTTTTAAAACAGGCCCTAAATATTAAAAAAAAAAAACAATATCTAGTTAGCTCAATGGTTATGGCTAAAATACTACTGATAAATTTATACGTTTTTGGTTATGCAGTGACAGTCCATTGGTAAGATTGGGTTTGTATCAAGTAAAATTGCAAATAAATCTTCCAATTCCTTGTAACGTTCGTTACGTCTCATAAATTTTGCCTTAGATCTAGACAGTAAATAATAAGTATAGACAGTGTGTTACTGACATGTTCATGCAAGCAAAAACTGTTATGGAAAGTAATTAATTAGGATGCAACATTCTGTAAAAACTACACGAACAAGTGTGAATACCATCGACGTTAATTTCTTAGTTAATGTGCCATGCGAAGACACTGCCGGCAGCGGCTCGACTCGACGGAGGCGAAGGTGACATTTTCGTATAAACTAACATTGCATCTGTCACGAAAGCCAAGTCTAGGTTAACGGCGTGTTTAACTATTCAAGATAAACACCACAAATTAACTGTAAGGTTTCTCGTTTGATTGCTTTCTATCTCGTAAGGTGAGCAAATGAATGGTTTGAAAAGCAGAAAATCAAATACTTACTGCCTTACACAAGTATGTTCATTTGATACGATTTGTTTTCTCTGCGTAATTGTAGAACAGTATGGATCATTTTCTATAGATGACAAGATTTGCCTACGTTCGATTCTAAGAACAAAACAGATTCAAACAAAGTCGGCACGAGCTGATCTAGAGAGAACGCCTTCGTTGAATCTAATAATATAATTTGCGTGTTGGATAAAATTTACAAATAAATTGGGTATTTTTGTTAGAGAGATAACTTACCTTAAAAACAAAAGCTTACAAAGTTCTTTCTTTATGTGGTCTTAATTTTCAATGCCAATGTCGTTTTACTGGTGATTTTATGTATTTTAATAATTTTAAATTGTTATTTCATAGCATCGCATATTTCACAGCATCTTCCAAATCCTGTTAATAAATATTTTGGATAATAATAACATATCAAATTTTAATGTCGATTTGAAGTTCAAAGACTATGGACCATTTTTTGAATACCACTCGTATTTTGAATTTTAGCTCATTAACAATTTACTACTAGGGGAAGCCTTGATTAATTTTAACTTTCTACAATTCCATGGTTTAGATCCACTATGCCCTACTGTATGTATATCACGTCTCAGTCATGATCCTTTCAAAAACTAAAACTGTAAAGATTATAATGATAACCAAGCCTTTTCAGGCAAATAATGTTGCTATTTAACTTAAATGTAAGCACAAGTGAATTTTACTATTTCGACGTAGGAGCTTTTATGCATAAATAAGTTTATTTATTTTATTTATTTTTCCTTTTCTTTTATGCATACCTGGAGCTTATTTCCTATGGTGGTTGGCTACAAACGTTTATAACCACATTTTTTCTTTTTTTAGGCATATTCCCTTGAGTTTCACCTTGCGCTAGACCACTTTTCCGTAGAGTACTTTGTTGAGTGTCGAGCAGTCGAGTAGTTGGCGGCGCCAGCTCTGTGAAAGAGGGAATGCTTCAAATTTCCTCAATCTTTTTACTACTACGTGTTAGTCTATTGCATTCACACTATATCATCGCAACTGCGAATTGTACGAGTATAGTACGATTTCTTTAGATACTTACATAATAAGAACTCGATAACGTCACCGTTTTTTCTTTTCTGTAGATTACGTTTGGTGTTGAATGAAAAAACTAAAAACAACATTTTACAATCAAGTAATTTAATGAGATAGGCCAACTCTTTGAAACGCTGAGCAAACCACTGTGGAATTTTGGTTATCAAGTCAAGAAAAATAAAATACTAACCAACCACAATGTCATTACTATCATTAGGCCAGTGAGGTAGGTAATGACCTAATTTCGTTCGGTGTTTGAGGAAGGATTGTAACGCTGAAAGCCGAGCAAAAACAAGTTCACCCAGCAAACAAAATATTGAGGTTTATGTAGATTTTTATTTCTTTGTTTTATACGGTTTTGCAGCAATGGCGTACAATGATATTGATGAAAAAATAGGACAAGGTTTTTGAATTGCTATTAGAATAGATACATTAGAATAGGAACACATCGTCTATTGTCAACATTTGTGGGATTGTGGGTTGTGGTTTGCAGTTATTTGGTCACGAAAGATTCCATGTTGGAATATACTCAGTCACATAGCAAAAAATATAAACGAATTACCATAATATAAGCATGAATAGACCCTGCCACGGTAGACTCTTTAGCATGCACTCGACATGCTTTGCTGGAAATGCCTGGCTTGCGAAACTAAAATGGCGAATCGGAACATGCACGACGTGCTTTGAACCCGGGCTGAGACCGATTGTTCTATAAATATTCAGTGATTTTACGATCTAATCACCTTAAGAGATATGAAACTAAGAGTCAAGTCATGTTCATCGTTTGCAAAAAAAGTCATTTTGCTACCCAGACTTAAGGTTTTTAAAAGACGTTTGAAACATCTTTACGGACAATAACGTAAGAGTCTTGCGACTTAACTTACTCAATTAAAGATCTACATGAGGTGGCGATGGCGGAGCACTGGGCTGCTGTTATTTAGTATTAGCGATTAGATCATCGACACGAAGAAGAAGAAGAAGAAGAAGATCTACTTATTATTTGGGTACTCTCTTTCTCTTATATGAATATCAGAAGCTGTGTCCAGACTCACCAAATATATATAGTATTATTCACAGATCATTTTACTTTACATTTTAAATCAATTCAATAATTTTGAATATTTCGGGCTTTGGAATAGATGAATAAGTATAAAGATTTGTACTACCAACAGACTTTGAGACTTATAAATTTCAATCCATATGGCAGAAACCTCATCTCATGTTAGGTATAACGCAATTGACCATGATTTGGTGAAGTTTGGTCTCGCCAAGGGAGGTCCAGAACTAAAATGAATTACACCGACCATTACGAAACAAGAGAATGATAGAAGAATTTTAAATTAATTGAATTATACGTAAGGGGTGCATATTTCAAAATAGTGAATAAAAAGTGCTTGCAAATAAGCAGTTATTCTATGTATATCTTTACGGCCCATTGGTCACACTGCTGGCATAATCCCATAGTTATCGCCGTGTTACGCTCAAGTTGTGATTGGCTTAACCTCTGCATAAAGATGTTTGAAAAAGCATCCCAGCACCATCAGAATTAGCCCTTTGAAAATAGAGAGGAAATAAAGAGGAAATCATATCGTAAATGTTCCGGCACACTGCGCTGATTCTATTCAAATCTATTCAGTTATTCAATCCGAGGAAACAGGTTGTATGTAGAGGGTTTGGTATTATTTGGAAAGCATTCTGGATGGACTTCTATTTAAGTGGGACTGACTGATAAGAACGAACACGAAACACACAAAATGATGATAATAGTACCTAAGTACCTATATTGGATCAGGTTTACCTAATTTTCAAAGCATTACAATTTATTGATTGCCACTTGGATTCTCAGATGTATCAGAGGCTATAATTAATCCGAAAAGTTTTAAATACGTCTTCAGTTAACTTCTAACAAACTTATCTAAACTGGTTTGGGTTTCTAAAAGATCATTACTGCTTATGTCTTGAACTTAATAATTGCAAGCCCAAAACAAAGCAATTACGTTAATTATAATACAGTCAAACTTACTAATGCCCCTATCAAGTTCAAAATATGTCGCCATATCACCAAGTTTGATGAGAGCAAATATCTCCAAGACAACACTCGTTTGTATAATTACAACACAACACGCAGATAACGATGTGATGTGTGCGTCTTGAAATTTGTTGGAGAAATTTCGGCATACCGAATTGCTCGCCCGGAAACGCACACTATGAATTGCAAGTCGCTAGTGCAACGAAACAGTAATCTAGTACCTACTTAGTTGAAATCAGCATTCGTCTCACAACAGGAATCGTATTCCAGCTGCAACAGCTGCAGGGTTGACAGGTCACATAACAAGTCAGGTAAATAACACCAAATTGGCTTAGGCGGGCCGAAATTGCAAACGTCGATTGGTCGGAAACAAACTTCCATCTGAAAATTGACTATCGGGAAATGATGCGTTACTTTTGCTCTATTTGTTTTTAGCATATTTCATTCTTTGGTACCATAACACCGACTGTTGATAAGTTACATACTATATTATTATGGGAACAGTTCTTTAGTTATAGACAGACGACCTGATAAAAGGGCAGGAAGAGGGAGTGACTAGAGTTTTACATAATTTCCCTGATTACTGTTCCCATCAAGCCGGAACAGGCCATCTTTATTCTTACGAAGACTAACCAGTACGATATAAGAATGATACTAGGAATTGAATGTCGCTAGGTCAGAGTGAAGCAATTATAAAAGCTAGTCAAGTTAGACCACGTGTAGCCAAAACAGACTCTGAGCAGGGTATGTCCGGCTTAAGCAGCCCTAGTTGCATAGACCGTGCGCAGCGGCGCATGGCGATATTGCGTGCCTTAGATGTTATGGATACTTGGCGGTTTCTAACGCACTCTTCACGCTGCAGAGTACAGGATTAATGGCAGAGTTATTTTTGAACATAGAAGCTGCACCATTGTGGTCTACTGTTTATGGATTCTATAATCACAGAGTACTCGCTTTTGATTGTTTTAGGTTGTTTAAGTTACCCATAACAATAAAATGTATGTACCTCAATAAGTAGTTAGGATTTTGCTATTATATCACATTTATGTGAAGTAGGTGGCGGTGCCTTTTCTAATAAGCGATTGATATTCCGTTTTCGAACCTCCATCGGCATAAGATTTTATGGAACCTACGTGACATGTGCATATTAAAAGATCTACATTGTTCAACGGAAACGCCTGCATGGGCATACTCAGATAAAATAGGAGTGTATTATACAGATACATAAATCATCAATCGATCATCAATTGATTTCTGCTATTATACCTAGATTTAGCCTATTTTCGTGCTCAGTCGTGAAACTCAATAAGTAGTTAGGATTTTGCCAAGGCCACTGCTGTTCGACTTTATCAGTTCTGATTCTGGTGACATCACCATATATCGCACCCGTGTACAAGATTGAACAAGTAATCAAGTAAAAGTTAGAAGTATCATTAATTCATTATTAGCATTAATAGGCCACCTACTAAATAAGACATTTGTATTTTTTTATTGTGCTTTAGAATGTAGTTGCATCTCGAGAAAAGACTTGTTAGTGCAATGAAATAGGATTACTAATAACTCAAAATATCATTTTTTCAAGTCATTCAAAAATACGCTGATAATAGGTTAGGAACAATTGTATTTCATTACTAAATCATTTGTAATAGTACGAGTAAGTGTCATGCGATCGACACACCTACCACTGTCATTGTGAAAGGTTCCTACCTGTGATAATAATGGGAGAGGCAAGCTGTAGTTGAGTTATTATTGGCCCATTAACCTCATGATATGGGTTCCGAGGGGGACCTGTGTAAGTGAAACGTTAGGTAGAACAGCCAGTCGTGATATCAGTCACTTACTATCAGTTATAAAAGGCTTTTAATGTTATACTCATTAGTAATAGCTGGGATCCTATCCAAATATATAAATTATAGATTTCGCTAAACCAATCAGTCTTGCCGGTCTGAGAAAGATCGGTATTTTCTATTACCCCGTTTCATATTTTGAAGCGGATTTTAATTATTCGCTGTGAAGAAAGTAGGTAGGTGAGAGTTCTTGGATGATAGTTTACGTACATTGCTGGAGGTAAGTACCTATTTACACAGTCAAACTTTATTAAACGGCATTTACCGGATGCAGCGAGGGAATTGTTGTCAGGAAAGTTTTATCCTAATCTTCAATGTCATTATTACAAGTAAGTATGTTAAATAAAGAAGTGATTATAGTGATACATTATGTGGGAGCTTTTATGTAAGTACTTTAAATGCCTTGCTAAAATTTTAACCCTGCCTGACGGATTTCATACGCACCACGAGGCAACTACCGCGTTTCCCTCTCAATATATATGAAACAAGGCATCTCTCGATTCGCGAATTTTATTAGGGTTGCGAATCAATACCGCATCCGGCTTGTTGGACCCCTTGTTAATGTTATGACGCCAATAACACTAATGTTTATTATTGAGAATATGGTATTAGGGGTTTTTTATTAAAAAATACAGGAAGGCAATTAAAATGAGAGTTGAGGATCGGATTTATTTATACAAGTATGAATATCTTGCTGTTGACAAATTAAGAGTGTTTTGAACATTTATTCTACCAGAAGCATTTTTAGCTGCGAAGTAATAAGCTTACTAGACAAACTACACACATCAAAAGTGTCTAGGGATCAACATATATTTTTGCAATAACTTTTCTCCTGATTGATATTAATTAAAATTTTCTTTAAGGATTCATCAAATTAAGTGTTTTCGTTTGTCTACAGTAACGATAAACCAAGTCACCTTTGCATTAATAAAGAAATTTGCCATTTTCCTAATAAAAGGATTTTTGACATTTGAACCACTAACATTAAAGTTCGAAAAAAAGACTGAAATAACAGTTTTCTTTAAAATTTTATTGGGTAACTTAAACAATTAATAATCCGTGTTTCTACCGCGAACACTAACAACACAAGAACATCGGTTTGGCATACTCAAAATGAGTTCATCCAATTCACGCTGTGGAATGGCCGCCCATGTTCGTTGCAACAACAAAAAAAGGTCTTCTTGCGACTGGATACCCTCCATATTCGGCAGAGCTCTTCTCTGTAGCATATCCCATGCATGCTCAATCGGGTTCAAGTCTGGCGACTGAGCAGGCCAGGGCAGGACATTGATGTTAGCTGCGGCGAGAGTCTGTCTTACAACTCTTGCGGTGTGCGGTCGTGCATTATCATGCATTAACTGAAATAAGGGACCGATTTGCACTTGTAGAGGAACGATGACGTTCCCGAAGACCGCTAAGGGTACCACCTATAGCAATGCACAATCGTAGGATTCGATATCAATGGGCTCTTGAACACAGAAATTGGGCAGAAGAACAATGGCGTTTCGTGTGCTTTTCTGATGAGTCTCGTTTTGGTATGAGACCGGATACAAGACGTATACGACACTGGAGAACCCCTGGACGCCAACAGCGATTAAAATCCTGCCAGGAAGTCCATCCTTATAGTGGTGGAACCATCATGGTATGGGCGGGTATTTGGATCGGCGGAAGAACTGAGTTGATTTGGATCAGAGGCAACCTCAACGCTCAAATTTATGCTGAGACGATTGTATCAGACGTCATCGTTCCTCTACAAGTGCAAATCGGTCCCTTATTTCAGTTAATGCATGATAATGCACGACCGCACACCGCAAGAGTTGTAAGACAGACTCTCGCCGCAGCTAACATCAATGTCCTGCCCTGGCCTGCTCAGTCGCCAGACTTGAACCCGATTGAGCATGCATGGGATATGCTACAGAGAAGAGCTCTGCCGAATATGGAGGGTATCCAGTCGCAAGAAGACCTTTTTTTGTTGTTGCAACGAACATGGGCGGCCATTCCACAGCGTGAATTGGATGAACTCATTTTGAGAATGCCAAACCGATGTTCTTGTGTTGTTAGTGTTCGCGGTAGAAACACGGATTATTAATTGTTTAAGTTACCCAATAAAATTTTAAAGAAAACTGTTATTTCAGTCTTTTTTTCGAACTTTAATGTTAGTGGTTCAAATGTCAAAAATCCCTTTATTAGGAAAATGGCAAATTTCTTTATTAATGCAAAGGTGACTTGGTTTATCGTTACTGTAGACAAACGAAAACACTTTATTTGATGAATCCTTAAAGAAAATTTTAATTAATATCAATCAAGAGAAAAGTTATTGCAAAAATATATGTTGATCCCTAGACACTTTTGATGTGTGTACTTTGTTTTATAACATAACATACTATCACGACTTTATCCCAAACGGGTAGCCAGAGGCAAGTGACTGTTGCCGTCATGGTGAGCGGAACACTCAGAAGTCCACTTTTCACCAATGATATTAGAACCCAACGTAGTATGTGGTGAGCCTCCCGCCGCTATCCGGGTTGATTTGCTTTGCTATCGATGTTTTCCATCACCGGAAAGTTAGTCGGAAATTAAACAATGAACACAAGGTTTATATGGTTCTGGCCAGATTTGAACTCGGGACCACACGATCCGCGATCCGAGTTCCGCTTTGTTTTATACCAACTAGAAATTTTATTTAGGCAACAACTATGAGTTTGTTACCCTAGCCCATGTAAAATTCACACGAGTTTAACAAAAACCGCATATAGTTAACTGTCTAAAAATCAACATAAAACAAACGTTGAAAACATTTTTGTTAAAATCATTCCCTAAAAACAAGTGTTAATTATGCCCCTACAATGAAAATAATAACTTCGAATTTACCTTGAGTCAGTCGGCAAGGAACGCTTCCGAAAATCAAATTTCTAACACAAATCACATTCAAATCCAATGTTGTCGAGATGCACTGCCTACGGAGTTTCAACTTCTTTCAAATCGAAGAGTACACTGCGTTTGACAATCTTTTTTTAAATTTGGTTATTACAACAGGCAATGGGACAGGAGAGAGTGGCGTCAACCGGCGGCGGTGACGCGACGATGCCGACTGCAGACCAGCCGCTACTCAACCCGCCCCTCGGTGCACGCACATCTGGGTCTGAGTTGTGAGATCAGCTGATGCTAGAATTGTATTTTGCAATAAATAACTGTCCATTTCTCGGTGTTTCGGTGATTTTGGACGTTGTACTTTACTATCGTAACATACGCCATATGTTTGTTTAATTCGGTAATTTAACTACACCAACCGGTTGTGGCATTATAGTCATTTATGAACATAATACTGATACCTTATATACATTTATTAATTATGTTCTGAAACATGGTAGCAGGAACACCAATAGACTTTACATGAGTACTTAGACAGGAAGTTCATGCATGATGTGCCGTATCGAATATTAGTATGCTAGTCATAAAATAAATGCTGATGAATTAATGCACAACCTTTTTATTTTGCAAACTCATCAACTCACGTCCTAACCGTGAACAGGTCAGCGAACCCGATTACAATTACAATGGGCCAAGGAAACTATTTAAAATAATCGTAAAGAATGACGAACAAACACAATTTAATATAACAATGTCTTTATGAATGAAGGTCTAAAGAAGCTTTGAGGTGAATGTGACAAAGGAGTATTTTATAATAGTGTATTATCAAAGATGTAAGGTAAAAAAAACTTAGTTACATACCAAATGGACTTACTATATTATTTTCACTGTAAGATGACATGCCTGACAACTCTTATTGTTCCATATCACGCATACTATTTCAAACTGAATTAAAAGAAACTGGCAAAAGAAAATGTTATAAACTATTAAAAAACTATTGTTCTCTCGAATCTTATCAAGTAAATTATTGTTATTGTTATTAACTGTTAATAAATGAAGTAATTCAAATTAAATTAATATATCTTTACAGTGCCTGATGCGTGAAAAGGAACACCATTCAATAGTGTAACGACACTACTGTATCGACAAAAAATCGATAAATAGAAGCGACCATTTTGTAATTTGTAATCACGTCATACGCATCAGTACCAGTGCGTCTGCCTTGTGTGCTATTTTTTAACTATTATTTTCGAGATACCGCGTTTTATTCTTTAACTTATCAGCCATAACCCGTTTATTAGGAATTTATTTTAAAATTAAAAATCGGTAAATCCGATTTCATTTCTTTTGCCAACTCGCTCAAATTACATTCGTTACAGCACTATAATTGACAATTATGAACTGTCAGGGATATCATCATACGGCGAAAGCAGTATAACAGCAGGTCGAATGGACTTGTGTGCACAATGCGACTAATTATTTATGTAATGATGAATGTTGGTTTAGTCCAGCCCATGAATTAAGGCGGCAAAGCACGAAGTATTGACAGTTGAGGCAGAAAAGATATAGAATGAAGACTATTCGATGGCAAAAGCATCATGAAATGTCAATTATGATGGGCGACCTGCTAAAGGTGACAGGATTTCGTTGGATGCATACTTTAAGCCTATCCATGGAGGCATTTGTATAAAAATGAAAAAATAAATATCTGGGACAATTTACACCAAGATCATCTGACCCCAAACTAAGCAGAGCTCGTATTATGGGCGTCAGAGACTGATAAACATGCTTATATATTTCTAAATACAAGGTTAAATAGATAATAACACCCAGGCACACAACAAACACAAATGTTTGTCATGGGTGGTCATCGAACCCACGACCTCCGGCGCTAAAGGCAGGATCGCTGCCATTGCGCCAAGCTAAGATAAGTAGTCTAACAGAAATATTCTCGCTCTTTGCTCTTTTTGGCATGATGCTGTCGCGTCGCAGTTCACATTTTTATTTCGTCGGCTTTTGGAACGTCATCAATCACTGCCGACAGGATCCGTACTCGAGTCGGACCTTCGAGTAAAAAATACGGCCACTGTCATTACGGATTTGCTTTTGTTTCACCGGCGACGTTTGGAGCGGAATGATGAACTGCGCTGTATGTTTTTTAATCAAGTGTGACGTATGCATATTTAATAAAGTATTAATCTCGAAATTTTAACCTTGTGGAAAAGAGCTTTAATTTTTACTTGGAATTAAAACGAGAACGGTAAAAACCTGATACAGGTGAGCTGTGACAGTGCTCTAGCTTAAAGTTAATCTTCAATAATAATTTGTACTAAATTGTTATTTCGTTTATTTTATGATTTTAATTTTGTCTTAGGTGATTTGCTAACCTAGGCTTGGAATTTTCTTATTGGTTTATTCCAGTCTGTAATATTGAGAGTATTTTTTGAAATATTATGAAAAATAAATACTCCAAATATTACTCCTAGGGCCATTCACATTAATATCATTCTGTCTCTTTTACCGTTAGTTTTTATACAATACAGATTCAAACTGAAAGATTGACCAAATTACATCTTCATTAGTGGAAAAGGCACAAATTGAAGTGCTAGTAGACATATGAATGTCTGCAGTAATGAATGAGGACGAAATAACAGACACGGGCTTTGAAGTGTAATCATGTGAGGCAACGCTTTTCATTATCAACTTGGAAACATGACAGAAATGGGAACGCAAACAGCCTGGAGTTAAATAATTAGTCGCATTGTGCACACAAGTCCATTCGACCTGCTGTTATACTACTTTCGCCGTATGATGATATCCCTGACAGTTCATAATTGTCAATTATAGTGCTGTAGCGAATGTAATTTGAGCGAGTTGGCAAAGGAAATGGAATCGGATTTACCGTTTTTTTAATTTTAAAATAAATTCCTAATAAACGGGTTATGGCTGATAAGTTAAAGAATAAAACGCGGTATCTCGAAAATAATACTTAAAAAATAGCACACAAGGCAGACGCACTGGTACTGATGCGTATGACGTGATTACAAATTACAAAATGGTCGCTTTATTTATCGATTGTTTGTCGATACAGCAGTGTCATTACACTATTGAATGGCGTTCCTTTTCACGCATCAGGCACTGTAAGGATATATTAATTTAATTTAAAATACTTCATTTATTAACAGTTAATAACAATAACAATAATTTACTTCAATAAGATTCGAGAGAACAATAGTTTTTTAATAGTTTATAACATTTTCTTTTGCCAGTTTCTTTTAATTCAGTTTGAAATAGTATGCGTGATATGGAACAATAAGAGTTGTCAGGCATATCATCTTACAGTGAAAATAGTATAGTACATTTGGTATGTAACTAAGTTTTTTTTTACCTTACATCTTTGATAATACACTATTATAAAATACAAACAGCCTGGAGGGAGACATTTTTGTAGGGGAAGCTTATAAAACTTTTGAAATACCAAAATGCGATTATTCGTAATATCAGGTGATGGTATTGCCCCTGCTCCCTAAAAGCATTGCACGGTGCTCCTGTCTGGGGGTGTCCCCATAAAACCGGGATGTCTGTGCTGCGTGAGGAGGCCCGGCGTGAAGGCTGGGCCGTCCGCCAGGGACGGCATGGTATTCCGACCTAGGCACCATGTCGTCCTGTCAAGGCGATGAGGTATACCGGGGGTCTTTTTAGTGGGTATGCCGTCACCTTCAGTGACGGAGAGTCCCACACTCCCCCGCTGCCCACCCAGGCAGCGGGATAGTGCGTAATGCATTCTTTCCACCGCAAAAAAAAAAAGGTGATGGTATTGCAACGCGTCTGTCCCAACGGTTTTCCATGAAATTCAATTTTGGTGTGCACTTACTTAATAACTACGATTTTCATAGAAAGGGAATAAATAATTCATATAACCACAGCCGCAATGTTACACACTTTCGGCATATTCTGAACTTAATTGGGATTGTAGTTCAGAAAGTTTATTGAAAACTACGCACAGACGAGACGATGTCCTCAGTGTTACGCTTGAGCTGATCAGGTTTTATGGAAAACAGTACAGCAAGAGTGCAACAGGTCGTAAATGTTGCGGTTTCGAACTGGAATTACATCTCTTTGTTTTCTTAATACGTAATCCAATAGCGTTTGGTTTGAGCAAAACAGAATAAGCCACGGAACTACCGGATGGCAGTGCCTTTGTAGTAGTATCTAGGCGTACGGACAACACAAAAGACGTACATGCAACAACTCGAGCGTATACCCTTTGACAGTTTTAGGTACCTTGTAGCATTGCAATAAGGGTTATTTCGCACTGCATGTCACGTTTATCCTGTGGTCAAAAATACATGCTGAAGAAAACAAAGCCTAAAGGAAGATTCTGTAGGCCCCAAGCCGTCATATTCAAAAAACAGTTCTAAATGTCTTTATTTATTCCATAATAAGAATTTTATCGATCTATCAATTTGAGAGAGATTTTTTAGCAACTTATACTCGTACATATTCGCAAAAAAAACCTTTTTTTTCTTTCGTAAATTTTTAATACACTTTAAATCTAAATTGAACCATGCATGCTCATAAGTCCTGAAAATTTCTCCCACAATAATGTGTTTGCTACATGGGTTTTAAGGTAACTTTGTCTTGATGACTTAATTAATGAAATTAAATTGAATCGTGAAGCATCTTTATGATTCAACTTTGCGAGCTAGGTAGTGGTCGTAATTGATGACAAAAAGTGCGTAGCATTTGACACAGTAGTGCAACTAAATGAACTCAGAATTAGGTACGAAATATATATATAAACACTGCAAGCAATAGTAAAACTAAATGTCGACTTTGGCTTTGGTTATTTAGGATATTTAATTTCTTTTTTTTATTCTGGGGTAGAAATTCCAAAAATATTCACTCTGTGGCAGTCAGTGTCATACTTGAAAGATAAATAAGGCTTTTTTTGTACAAGTAAAAGACAGCAAAAGTATCATAATAATAAAATACTCACCTCTGAGACATCTCGAAACTTCATAAGTACTGACTGAGGAAGTGTCCAAGACAGAGAGCAAAGTGTAGTAACTTTAGAACGAAATTCACTGCAAAAACTTCATGACGACAAAAGTTCCGTATTTGATGAAATAGCTTAAACCCAGTTAGGAACTAGTAATTAAGCGGCGAGGAGGTGCCTTTGGCTCAGTGGCAAAAGCTACAAACATCCGACAGAAATGAAATAATATTCAGGCAACTCCGTGCTTACCCGACTCCTGGCTGTCATTGCTAGATGTTAGTCGTTAAGCCCAGTCGGCCTTAGGGTAGCTCGATTACATCTGACAGTACGTTTAATATAGGATAAGGATAGATCCTTATCTGCATTGAGTCAGCGCATAGTTCATACCACCTCATAGTTGAGGTGAGGTCTATTCCTTGTAGTTAGTTGCACGAATGAGATTATGTCCGACAAATATGCGCCAGCATGTATCATTTCAATTATTTCTTAAGGCAAGAGATTTACTATGGCTCTTACCTGTAGTCTGATGTTGAATTCCTGATACAGAAAACCTGATAATCAGCTCTCACAGTTCGCTGGGAAAATTAATTTGTCTGTTTGCCAGGACACGGGAGGACCTACAGAAGACTCGCCAATTCAAACGGTGAAATTCAATTAACAGAATGATATTCAAACTGTGAATTTAAATTCAGGAAGCAGCTGCACTGTAAACGTTGATGCACGTTTGGCTTCATTTTAATTGTCTTGTTCGTTATTAGTTTCAGTGCAGCTAGTTTTGATTTGATTTATCTGTGTATATTAACATGTTTAATGTTCCTAGCAACTAGTAGGTAAAATCGTAGGTATAAGGTCGTCTAGGTATGAGAAAAGTTGAATCAAGTTACACTAAGATGAAATAACCTTCATTGCACGAAAAAACAATCACAGAAATGAAAACATTCATCATTAACAGCATAAAGTCAATCACGGCTGATCATAGATCTTCTTTCCAGGGAGATAGGGAGGAAAATCGAGCTTTACAGTGCGCAAACTGTAATGTTACAGATTGAGCATTACGTTGGTGGGAAAAGCAACGAATTATGTTCTAATGAAATATTCCTCAAAATCTGATCTGAATGGTACAATATAAGCAAATGTTGGTCATGTCAGGGAGAGTACTGTGATGTAATTCTCAAAATGGAATCTGAAACGTTACATAACAGGCGATTGCTCCAAGTAAGGGAGCACCGTTATATGCCCACTTTCATTGTAATTAGAAAGATTGGATGCATAATGCGAAAAGCAACCTAAGAAATGTTATTCTTAATGATCATAAGAACGTTTCCTCAAATCAATCAAGAGCAGCTCAGAATCTTTGAGGAACCGTTCAAATAAACTGTTCTTTCACGCTCCAAAGATCAAAGCAACTGCGGAAATTAGAGATAGTTTTAATTCATTCCCGTTCCTAAGTTCAGCCGAATAAACAGGGCTTATGTTCTTTTCATTTCTTGTCATTTAGGCAGAATTAGGCACAGAATGAGCATTTCTCTTTCGAACAGTGAATCATCTGTAGCCGTGGCTAATTAAATAACATCGTGTTTAGAGCTAATGGCCTATTTAATATTGTGATAAACCCACAACAAACGAATAATAACAGCTAAAAAGCCAGATTTATTACTTCAAATACGGAGAAGAGTCTATGTATTATTATAACAGAAATTTCTCCGCCGCGAGGTAAATCAATACTCGCGCGGCAACCAAAAGCGGCCCACTTTAGGGCTGACGAATGTAATGGCTTCTCACAAAATCCTGTACTTTTAGGGTAATTGGATGGTTTAATCGATTAGCATTAAGAGATATTAGTAATGGTCTGTTATAAGAAGCAAAAAATAGCCTACACTTACAAAATCAACATTACCCGAAGTAGTGAGATAGCATCTTCAAATTAAAGTATGTGAAAAAAAAGGTTGTCGCATGACACAACACTTATCACAATTTTAATGTTACTTTTCACGGCTATGGCTGGTGTTAACGAGTTTATCTATGGGGCTACAGCAGCAATTATAAATAATTTTAACCATTATAAGGACACAATACAATTCAATTAAGCAATGTTAAAATACAAACATCGATCGGGAGATTAACATGTAGTTTAAGAACTCATAAGGCCTGTCAACCCTGTTCCTAAAAGTGAGAATAAACTGACGGCCTTCCCAAACATTGTCGGCTCGTTTCCCGACAAATTCAAACTCGGTTATGGTTCGAGGAAACAACTTTTGAAATCAATGACTTCTTTGGAAAATAAATAGCAAGCATGTGTTTTTAATCTGAGTAGAATATGTATGAATACGGCCGATGACAAAAACATTTGTTACGTATCGAATGTATGAGGGCAGCTGGCTATTTCATGCCTTCTTTGAACTTCTTTATCACATCCATTTTAGAAGTTCAAGTTAGCTTTATTTCTTAATACTCACCATTGGCAACAAAAGTAAATTACATGAACTTAGAAGTAAATTAGATAACACAACATTTTATAATTTTTCAATTGTAAGGTTAGAATGAACCTAAAACTAATCGTTTTTAACCAAAGTGGTTTGAGGGCACGGAACAGTTTTGCTTTATTGGATTTTACAAGCCCACCTGATCCAGTAAATTGCTATTTCAACCTTGAATCTACGAGTTTATTATAATACTACAAATCCTAGTATAATAAAAAAAGCTAACGCTGTCGAATTTAAAGGGAATAACGGAATCAGCACCCAATGGCCTGACCAGAAACATAAATTGTCCTCACGAACAATCGCACGGAGCACATTGTGTTTAAACAATAGGCACATGGGTCCTACCGACCTCTGACGGACCAAAGGGCTTTTTCAGTCAAACATAGTTACGACATATTTGCGGGATTGGGTACGCAATAACGAACACACCGTAGTAACTATATCATTTGAAAAGATTCGGAGAAATTTGTTATTATTGTGAAAACATACACAATCAAAAATGATTTAGTATTAGATAGTAACTAATTGACACCTCTTAATACGATAACCAGAAGAACTGTGTAGACCACACTTTAGATACCAACGCTGAAATTTCTTTGAAAGGCGGCAATATGTCTTCATAAAATGCATCCAAAAATGCACGGTAGCAGGTCAACGTCTTTAGCCAGATATAGACTGTGGCGAGCGATCCGCCCCTGGTCCATGTCTATCATCACGATCGCTTAGCAATTCGTTCGAGCATCTCGTTAATATGTCAACAAGGTTATCGATATACAATATCTACGGTCTCCCACTGAACTACTGTTTACATTAGATATAATTGAGGGTACACTCAGCCGAGCTTTCGCTTCAGTGGCTACAATAGGCGCGGGTCGTCGACCGACTGATGGCGACCTATTTTTACAAATTAAATAGGCGGTAACAATCGACTCGTCAACCCATTTGCCTCAGATGATATTCAGTGCACATTCCTTTCAGCTAACATAATGCTTTGTTTACTAGCTCCATGTTGAACGTACCTAATCAGTTTGCACAACTTCTGCTTTTTATAAATTAATTCCTGAAAACCAGTAGTAGTAGCTGGTTGGGTACTGACTGAGAGTTCCGGAAAAGTTATGTACATTAAACTTAGCCTTTGCAACGGTATAACTTCTTTAAAAAAATAAACAGATCCCACGAGCTTTAAATGTTCAAAAGGATAACTGTTTTTGTTGCCTAAAAAACAAATTGTATATTCAACATTAACAAATCGGTTTACAGTTTTTGTTCGAGAGAAAGGGTTAAGCAAAACATTTGGTCCAAACGTGTTGTTGGCTTATGAATTTATGATGATACGTGTAATAAGAGAAGTTCATGCTATTCATTTAGAAAGTAAACAAATTTTATTCATGAAAAAGACTTCACATTCGATATTAAAGTGCCTAGTATTTTTACGAAGAACGAGTAAGTAAGGGTAAGACAAAAAGAAAACAAACTTGCAAAATCAAAAATAAAAATCAAATCAGGATTATGTCTTCTTACCAAAAAACTTCGAATGAATCATATAGAACCTGGGGATTAGAGTGAGTTCTAGGTGATATGTACCATGTACCTATTAGCAGATTAAACGTTCTCGCAACCAATCGATTTCCCCTGGGAACGAAGAGATGAGTCAAGACGCTTGTGTTCTGTTCAGGAATGATGTAGGACCGCTCTCACACTGCTGCTTGCCGCGGACTGAATCCTTAAATTGAAAAAGTAAGAAATGCGAGAACATTACGAAGCTAGGATGATGGATCACGCGCGAAGAGAAATTGGCGTTTTGTTCTACGTATTTTTCTTCACTAGCGACATTTGGTCTAGCATGTTCATTACTCAACCTAGCTACTTGAATATAAAGTATACTTGCTTTCATAAATAATAGGCGTTCCCTAGAATTCTTGAGCTAAATCTTGACCGAGAAGACAATTAGAGAAAGACGTCATACGGCGTGCATGTTGAGCGTACAGTTCATAAAATGACTAATGAACCACGAATGTGAGCCTTGACACAGTTTATCATAAAGGCATTTTCATATTTTAAACAGTTAAAATCGCCGATCTGATTACTATAGCACAACGTGTGCATGCCGGGTAATAAATTAACCTTATCTAGACGGTTAGTCTATATGGTTTCAATCCATCACTGTCGCCATACGGGCACGTCTGCCGAGCATTAGCGAAAGTGAATAGATTGTTGCAAAACAATAATTTCAAGTTTATCACTAATCCTTCAAGATGACAATAGTCATCATAACGTGACTAATTGTAAAGGTACGACGAGTATGAATCCCAATAAACGAATTGACCTTGCTGTATTAAATCTGTTTGTAATATAATTGTACGAATATAACATTTTTCATTGATGCTTGTTTTGATGGATTTAAATTAATTTAAATTAACAGCTGGATCCGGAGAAGATAATAATAGCGAAATATATATTACAAAAACATAATTTAGCCTCAAGCGTAAGTTGACTAAGGAATATGAAGAGCGGTTGAAGCAAAGTCTTGAATTATGGAAAATGTCCGGAGAGAAACGCAAATTAGGAGTTGGTCTTGTAACAATGGGCACAATAGTGAACAGAGCATTGATCTAACCAAATTCAGATAATTGCGTGTTCGAGCAAACAGATGAATGACAATCTTCCCGGGAGACATTATTACCGTGGTTAGCATAGTCATTATGATAGCTATTATCTTCAAGATATCCCTAATACATTTCTGTAAAATATCAGTTACGTATATTCTAATCTGAAGATTATACAGAGTCTGTCAATACAGACACTGGAATCAATGGGCACATTGTGTAGTATTAACACATTATGATTCCGAAACTGTAATGAGATTCGAATTTGCTATTCCATTACACCAACATAATGTGTTGTTCGAGAACATTTGCACGCTCTATAATACGTTCAGGGTAGACTAATACCTGCAGGGATAAGGCTAATATTCGTACCAGCTACGCAGATTATAGCTTGGGATTTGAAAACCCAGTCGTCTCATCAGTAACACAATAAGAGAGTGAAAGCGAGGTTACGCTACCCTAGTGGGTCACTATTTTCAATTTAGCGGGGTGATTGCGGGGTATAGCAATCAAATAGCAAATATTGCTATTTGATGTCAAACATAGATCGCGTAACGTAGAAAGAAGCTAGACGACAGTGGAAGGGATGGTCCTTTGCACAGGTACATTATAAAGGGGGGTTTCATACCACTAAGTTTGCCCAGAATTCACTCACTGCGCAGGTCCTACTCCCGTCCGCTGAAAAGTTTAAGTATCTTTCGGACGAACAGTACGTCTACCACGAGTTGTCACTTTAAATTTACGTTATACGATAACGTAAATTTAAAGTGGCAACTCGTGGTAGACGAACTCGTCCCAGGAGTAGGCCTCCAGTTCGAAATTGATCTAGTTTTTTTGGGTATTTCAATAATTAGATTTGACTCTACGAAATACATGGAACCTATTCATCTTAGACCACATTTTCTGTGTTTGTCATCCAAATCCAGTTTCAAATTACTATGGAATACTTGCACCGGAGTAGGCCCCCTGGCAAGCTTTCTTTTTAGATGATGGGGACTATACATTCATCATAGGCTCTAAGCTGTCTTAGGGTGCGTTTCCATCAGATATGTGCGGGGATGGGTTTTGAGGAATGTGTTTATTAAGAACCAATAGAATCGCGAAGCTAGGTGAATAAAACAATTCTATTGGTTCTTACCTCACACATTCCTCGCAACGCATCCTCGCACATTTCTGGTGGAAACCCTTAAGAGCTCGTCTTAAAATTCAGTTGCATTGCGAGTTACTGAATCCTTCATTAAATAAAATAAAATAATAAAATAAAAATATATATGCGTCAGCCAACACACCTCTTGTAATGGTCTCGAAGTAGGGATTAATATCCCTGTGGTACCAGGTACCACACAAGGAAATAAGCCAGGGACGTCTCCCAGCACACCCAGACCCGAATCAATTCAGAAAAGATCGTTTCCTGAATTGAACTGACCGGAAATCGAACCCGGGAGACTACGGAAATCGAGGCGAGAAACCGTGCTACAGCGCACTACGCTAACCGTGTCGTCAAAAACGTCATTAAGAGTGCCCGTTCTCTTGACTGCGCCAATAACTTCGTTTACGTGCGAAATTCGCCAGCTCTTCCGCCACTTCCCAGTGACGCCTCGCGCGAAATTTATTTGCGTTCTCTCTTTTCTTACAAATTAAATTCTTTCGTCAGTTACTCCAAATCAAATCAAATCAAATCAAATGTTTTATTTGCAAGAATACAGTAAATACATCAGGTGATAATGATAGAATGAGTCCAATGCATTCAGCCTAATACTAGCGTGCAAATATACATATTACAATAATAATTATTAATATTAATGAAAATTTAATTTATTATATTTTATCTTTAAATTCCAGAAATTCTTTAACAGTGTAAAAACTGTGGTGTAATAACCATTTTGTCAGCTTTGATTTAAATGTATTTATGTCATGAATTAATCTGAAGTCGTCTGGTAAATTATTGAACAGCACAATACACATATTATAAACATTTATCTTATAAATTCGTTTATGGCAAGTAGGATGATACAATTTGTTCATAATTCTAGCTCTAGTTTGCCTGCTATTTATTTCAGCTCGTGTTTTCCAAAATTGTGGATTGGAGAATACAAACAAACAGACTTCCTTAATGTAAAGCGACGGCAGAGGTAGAATCGCAAGTTTTTTGAACAGCGGTTTACAGCTGTCGTCAAATTTCGCGTTGCAGATGGCTCTTATACACTTTTTTTGGATTTTAAAAGCCTGATGAGCGTTTACTGAGTTTCCCCATAATATTAACCCATAACTCAAAACGGATGAAACATAGCCGTGATAAGCTGTCAGAGCCGCCTCTACAGAGACTGTTTGTCTCAGTTTTCGCAATGCAAAAACAAATCGGTTAAGCTTATTACACACTTGCTCTACATGTCCTTTCCAATTTATATGCTTGTCAATAGTAATGCCTAGGAACTTATGATCATTAACCGAGTCTACTGTGTTATTTTCATATTTAATTTGAAGCGGTAGAGGATGAGAATTATAAGATAGAAATTGAATTTGCTTACACTTATTAACATTAATTTTCAAGTTATTACTCTCCATCCATTTAATTACATTTTTAAAAGTATCATTTACCTCTTTTTCAAAATTTTCCCGATCATCACATTTGATTATTAAAGAGGTATCGTCCGCAAAGAGAATGGACTCGTGCCTGCTGGCTTGTGGGAGGTCATTAATATACAATAAAAAGAGAAGAGGACCGAGTACACTTCCCTGCGGAACACCTGTTTTGTTATATTTTAGGTCAGACCGAAAGGTGTGTTTCGCGAGAATATTTTGTGTTATAACAGTTTTAGATATCTCTATATATTGCTGTCTGTTTTCTAAATAACTCGCCACCCAATCCAGTGCTCTACCCCTAATACCATAAATATGTAATTTGTTTAAAAGTTGAGAATGATTAACAAAATCAAAAGCCTTACTCATGTCCAGAAATATGGACACAAGAGGTACACTATTATTTAAGCTGTCAGTAACAATTTTCAAAAAGTCGAAACACGCAAGTGTCGTTGAGCTACCTTTTCGAAAACCATATTGTTGTGGGTGTAAAATATGGTATTTGGACAAAAAATCATTTACTCGGCCTAGATACGCCTTTTCAAAGATTTTAGATAGAACAGGGACTAGTGTTATTGGCCTATAATTGTTAGGCTCAAGTTTGTCTCCTTTTTTGTGGAGTGGTTTAACAAGCGATAATTTTAACCTCTCCGGGAAAATACCATCAACAAAGGAGAGGTTAATTACGTGAGCTAACACGTAACTTAAGTGGGCAGCAACATTTTTTAAACTTTTAGTCGTGATGTTATCGTAGCCGCATGATTTGCAATTTTTTAGTGTCATTATAATATTATATATTTCTCTTTCATTTACTGGTCTTAAGAATATCTACAATCTTTTCGATGTGATTTATGTTTAGGTGTACTTGTCATCTCATGGGGTAAACCATCCTTTTTATTTGGCGTTTTTTTGGGAATAGTTCTGCAGATTCGTGATAAGTTCTCAATTTTTTGCTCATTATCACCTAGTTGTTTCTTAAGCAGCGAATTCTCCTGCAACAGGTTACTGATTTCATTTTCTGCCACTTCGAGTTTGAGCTGTAGATCGGATAGTGCTTTTTGCATTTCTGCCATGGTTTCTGCTTGGTTTCGTCCCAATACTGGACAACTCCTATTTAGCATACTCGAATCGTCACCACTTTCTTCTTCATCGTCTGTGCTTAAGGAGTGGAAGGAATTTTCAGTAGTTACGTTAACAACTATCTTCTTTCGATTGGTAACATTTTCCAAAGGAGAGTTTTTTGGTGAGTCTAAAATTCTGGATGTGGATGATGAAAGAGTACTATTTCTTTTTTGGCAGAAATCACAAATCCATTTATTCTTTTGCGCTTTATTGAGCGCATAAAATGAATTGTATCTATGCTGAGAGACTGATGTACATGCTACGTGGAATGTACTTTTACATTTTAAACAGCTTAGGTTCTGTTTGGCTGTAATTGCCTTCTTACATTTTCCGCACGGCGCCATCTCTTTCAAAATTATTGCAAAAATTCGACAATGGTGGACAATTAGTTCTGTATTTTTGGACTAGATGGAGTTACGTGCAAAGTGCGCTATTGGTCATAGTGCCTCCAGTGTTGAGTAGTGGAACTGTCGGCTGTCAACTTCTAGTCAATCGGAGTATACGAGCGGAGTGACCTCTAGCGGCGGATGGATTGTGCGTATCCAGGAAAAGCGTGTGGGAAATCGTCACGTGACTTTAAAGCAAAACTGTGTAATTCCTCTCTCGTAGTTAGCAGACGTACCGCGGCCGTTCGCAGCCGGTTATTGTATGCAAATTAGGCAGGGACATTTTTCAGTCCTGGATTTGTATTTGCCGCCGCCTGTTCACTTAATGTTTTCTGCTTCTATTTATTTTGGTTCGATATAGCGCTGTTTGCAGTGCGCGAGCGTAATCCCTGATTTGGTTAAAACGAAAGATCAGTTATAAAAGTCTGTAAACACTTTCTAGATAATATGTAGTGTGTATTTTCAGGCTAGTTACATACTCAGATTACTCAGGTATTGAATTTCTAATGTATTTCAGTTTCTTTTCTCGCTATTGGCTTCGTTATAAGCAGATAATGGTAATGAAACTCAAACAGGTGATTGATGCTTAGTTGCTGATTGTTTCTTGCATGTGGTAAATAAAACATCTGCAAGCACCGTCTTACAATTTTAATTCTAGGTTGGGAGCTAAACCGCAGAAAGACATCTGATATCGGTACAAAGGAGTACCATGGCTGAGCATTTCGCTTGGAAGCCGGGCACTGCACAAATCAAGCCGACCTAAATACCGCCGGAGCACGCGAACCATTATTACGGCATTTTGTATAAACATCGCTACTATCAGTGTTTTGTTTTGATTATCTAATCCTTGAAAGACAATTTGAATAAATTTGGTTATCTTTGACTTACCCTTTTAAATAAAGAATCAGTATCAAGCTGTCTTAACTAATGTACTGTTTTGTTATTTTCTACACAGCTTTGCTTTCAAGTAATTAGTACACTGCTTTACGTGAGTTAAAAAACTGTTTGTATTGAAGGGGTGAGTTTATTTTTTTTTGTTTAGACTTAAAATTAGAGTCTGTCGCTTGCTGTAGCCTTAACAAACACCATTTATCAAGACACAAAGCTTTTAACCACAAGATATTACTATATTATTAAATATATTATAAAATTACAAAAACATTATTGACAATAAATCCCTGGCTACACTGACACATCAGTCGTAATTAAATAAACATGAGAGTGAAGTCCAAACCGACCCTGGCGAGAACATCGCTAATTCCGATACATCGAGGCATCTGATTAGCACAACTGTAGCGTGCGCATTAGCAACTTTATGTAACGACTGGCAATGTAATGTCAACGACCTCGACCAGTTGCTCGCGAACAAATTGATTAAACGATATTATGATACTTTTCACGAGCGTTGACTCTGTCGATGCTTTAATTGGCTTAATTGATACAAACGCAGCAAGAAACTTGGCGGCGCAGATATAAATAGAAATAGGTGGCGCAAGCGTTTGTCCTACGATTCTCAAAATGGAGTACGATGTTCTTTTTTGAATGACGCTTTATTTCGTTTGCGCTCTACCGCTGTGGCAACGGATGTCAATTAAAGAAAATGTACATTCATCATTTAATTTTGTCTATCTATGAACTAGATTAAAACTGATAAAGAAAAAGAAGTAGATATTTCCCAAAATCTGCAGTCACATTACAATTGGCGCGTTTGGTTTCCATACTAGAGTGAATATCGTGTCAAGGTGCTCTCTCACTTGAAGCATTCACCTGTAGTGTAACGTTACAGAGTCGAGCATTAGATCAGTGAGGGAGGAAAACCGAGCATTACAGTGCGAAAACTTTAATGTTACAGATTCGGGCATTACGTTGGTGAAGGAAAAGCACCGAGCATTACAATGCGCTACTTGATGATACAGTGTGTAATATTTTGATACAACCTGAAGTATAGTAATTCAGTATTGTAATGTAATGCTCAAAATCGAATCTGAAATGTACATTACAGGTGAATATTCGTCATGTCAGGGAGGAAGTACTATAATGTAATGCTAAAAATCTAATCTGAAACGTTGCATTGCAGGAAAATGCGTTGCGTTATTCATTTCGTTTCTGTTTGTGTTTCTCAGTGAGCACAGCGCGTCCCGCCTCCAATAACAGTGCGAGCTATTTAGAGGATGCCAATGACTCGGCTGGGTTTGATCTGCTTCTGAACCGTATGTCGCGTGAATTAGACGCGGTTACACTTTCCAAGAGCAGGCGGTAAATGCTGGCACCGGTGCGTGCAAACAACCCAGAATAACTCCTGACTCACCGTTGCGTTGCAAGCCCGTAGGATCAGTATCAGAAATAAACTTGCACCCAGTTTGTAAATCTGAACTTCCATTGTACTTGAAATAGACATTAGCCACACCCTGTTAATTTATTCATCATTACTCACTCATGCAGGAAGACTATGCAATGAATAAAGTTATCTAATACAGTATGCAAAGGAACAGACTTGTCGTTACGAGAAATCGTAAGTCATGAGGACGGAAAGCTCTAATGGGTCTTGATGCCATATTTGTCCGAGTCAACAGATGCCGGCAGAACCTAAAATGGAAGGAGCAAACGTTCATAACGAGCGACCGGTGGACTACGGAGGTAACCCTTTGCAAACAAAAACAGATTCCAGTTTTTATCATGCACCTTAAAAGGTGAACGAAAGAATAGAAGGATCCGTCGAAGGGAGGCTTACTAACTCGTTACGTGAAGCAACTTTAAAAGTGTCATTAGTCACCAGAGAATATTTTTTCAAAATTACGGTGTCTATTTTTTGACATGATGGATTACATGTAATTTCTTAAGAATAAGTTTATTAGACTCCCTAAATCGAGTGGCTTGGTGAAACTTTATCAACTGAATTTAAATATGGCAACCATGATTATTTTTAATTCAACCATGAGCGGTGGATTAGTGTAGTGCAAGGAAAAAAAGCATGGAATAGAGGAGATGCTACTGCCTATAGCCAGGGTTCCCAAACCATTTTAATGTCACAAACAATCACGTTGTTCAGTAAATTGGTGTATAAGTATGTACGGTCGTACAAGTATGAATATTTGGATCAGATAGGATGTAAATATATGTATAAACCCCACAAACAAATTGTAAATATATGTATAAACCCCAAAAATTTGATGCAATTTTTGCTTCCCGTAAGTCGCTATTTGCTCGTCCTTTGTGGGTATAAAAGGGTCAACACGGGGTCACGTGGGTCATTCGCTAATTAAACCTGAAAGAGGACACCAAAAGGAAGGAAGGAAGAGGAGGCAAAAAAAATACCTCGAAGATGGATACCACAGCTGATGAAGCCGCCCAAGTGGTAGCACTACTGCGACCAGGGATGTGGCAGCGTGATGTCGCCCGGCAAATAAACTTGAGCCGTTTTTCGGTTTGAAGAGTGTACCAGCGCTTCATAGAGACCGGTGGCTACATCCGGAGACATGGGTCCGGCAGACGTCGCTGCACTTCGGAAAGAGACGACCGGTTCATTGTGTCGAATTCTTTGAGAAATCGTTTCTCCAATGCTGTTGAATTGCAACAGCAGTTCCAGGCAGTGCGCAGACGCACCGTGAGCGTCTCTACGGTTAGAAGACTAAAGGAGAAGAAGAAAAAATTACCATGAAGGTTGAGCGGGCATATAACTCATATAAGTGCTATGTGGCAGCTAAGAAAGTAGACGCCTTTCTGAGTGACAGCCTGTGGCCAGCGGGAATTACGTTCAGAAGATTTGTTCAGTTTAGACATAGGGGTTCTTTTGATAAAGGCCCTCTAAAGATCATGGAGAACACTCATACAAAACATGGAACATAAGCCCAGCACTTTTATAAGTTACAATTGTAAAAATATTAAGCGTAGTTTGCCTTGTGTGCAATCTCTTTGTAAAACAGCGGATGTGGTAGCACTCCAGGAGACCTGGTTGCTGCCGCATGTTTTGGCAGTTCTCGGCGACATTAGTGCAGATTTCAGTTTCACTGCGAAGTCTGCAGTTGACCTGACAGCGGGAATTCTGCGTGCCAGGCCTCATGGAGGGGTTGCAATCTTGTGGCGGAAGAGTGCGTTTCGGAATGTGTCAGTGTTACAGTGCATTAGTGATCGTATTGTAGCTATTAAGGCAACTATAAGTGACAGTCATGAAATATTGATTATTTGTGTGTACATGCCCACAGACCAAGTGGAGCACCTTCCAGCTTTCACACAGTGTCTGGGTGAGTTGAGTGCAATTATACAGAGTAATAATGTTGCAGCAGCTTACATATTAGGGGATTTTAATGCACATCCATCTGCCCCTTTTTGCAATGAGCTCCTTGACTTTGGCGCTGAGTGTGAGTTGATCTGTGCTGACATAATTAAACTGGGCATTTCGTCTGATACTTAAGTGAATCTCATGGTAGTAAGAGATGGCTTGACCATTGTATGGTGACTAAGGCAGCCTGGGATACTGTAATAAGTGTTAGAGTACTGAGCGATGTATATTGGTCAGATCATTTTCCCTTAGAAATCACTTGTAACTTAGGATTAATTCGGGCTAGTATATGTGTTCAAAGTGGGGCTAGCAATGGTATATTTTGGGGTACGAGAGACATTACTCAGGTAGCTGAGTATCAAAGTGTTTGTAATAAATTATTAAAAGATATTGATTTTCCTGAATCATTTCAGATGTGTGCTGACAGCATGTGTCATAACTTGCAGCATAGATCTGTACTGGATAATATGTATAAAAGTATAGTTGCAGTGTTTAGTAAGGCATCTATTTATTTTTTATCTATTTCCGATTGGGGTCGGGACAATTTAGTCCAGTTCAACCCCACTAAGACACAAGTTTGCGCGTTTACCACTAAGAAAACTCCATTTACTGTAGCTCCTCAGTTTCAGAACACTTCCCTTACCATATCAAGTAGTATTGGGATCCTTGGCGTTGACATATCTAGTGACGTACAGTTTCGGAGTCATTTGGAACAAAAGGCGAAGTTGGCATCCAAAAAGCTCGGTGTGCTAAACAGGGCGAAGCAGTACTTCACTTCTAGGCAAAGACTGCTGCTGTATAAAGCGCAAGTCAGGCCACACGTGGAGTACTGCTGTCACCTTTGGGCAGGAGCGCCTGGATATCAACTCAGTCCTTTTGACTCGGTCCAGAGGCGTGCGATCCGGATTGTCGACGATCCCAAACTGACAAGGGGTTTAGAGCCGTTAAGTCTGAGGAGAGACTTCGCCTCCTTATGCGTGTTCCACCGCTTGTACAACGGGTTTTGTTCTGAAGAACTGTTTGATATGATGCCCACGGCTACTTTTCATCACCGCACCGCTCGCCACCGACAGGGCATTCATCCTCACACTCTGAATCCGCAATGGTCTCGTACAATTCGGTTTCAGAGATGTTTCCTTCCGAGGACGCTTAAATTGTGGAATGAACTCCCTGCCGAGGTTTTCCCGATGAGTTATAGTATGGAGTTCTTCAAGAGGGGTTTGAAAAGGTTTTTACAGGGTCGACAACGCGCGAGTGATACCCCTGGTGTTGCACGCGTCCATAGGCCGCGATAACCGCTTACCATCAGGCGGTCCGCGTGCTTGATTGTCACCGACGTAGTATGAAAAAAAAAAAAATATCTATTGAGAGTAGGACGTCAGGCAAGAGGCTTTTTAAGGGGAAGTGTGTATATGGGTGGAATAAACATGTCAAAGATGCTCACAGGAGGGCTAGACTTGATTTTCAGAATTATGTTGAAAATGGGAAGCCCAGTAATGGTCCCATTTTTGAAAGAATGCATGACAGCCGTAAGATTTTCAAGTCTCGTTTAAAATTCTGTCAAAGCAACCAAGAACAGATTAAAATGGATATTTTGGCCTCACAGCATTCCTCCAAGAACTTTACTAGATTTTGGAAAGGAACAAAAAACCTGAATGGGAAGTTAAGCTTGCCTGTGAGTGTTGAAGGCATCAGTGAACCAAAAGACATTGCAAATATTTTTAAGGAACGTTTTCAGGTGAGGTCAGATCTCCCTGGGGTGGTTGGTGTTGGCCCGTCTGCATCGGTGACACAGCCCATAAGATTTTCTAGTGCGGATGTGATAAATGTAATTAAAAACATGAAGAGAGGCAAGTCACCGGGGCATGATGGGCTTAGCATTGAACACCTGCAGCATGCAGGTCCACACTTGTATAGAGTGCTTTCTATGTTTTATACTTTTTGTGTGCGGCTATCTAATGGTAAGTATGTATTACTTACCATTAGATTTAATGAGAACTATAGTTGTACCCTTAGTAAAAAATGCTACTGGTGATAAATCAGATGTAAGTAACTATAGGCCCATATCATTAGCCATTGTAATTGCAAAAGTGTTGGATGGATTGCTTAATAAACAACTTAGTGAATGTATGTCTTTCTGTGATACACAGTTTGGTTTTCGGGAGGGGCTCTCTACTGAGAGTGCTATTCTTACTCTAAAGCATACAGTACGATACTATATAGATAGAAAAACGCCAGTGTATGCCTGCTTCCTAGACCTCTCAAAGGCATTCGATTTAGTATCATATGAGAGGCTATGGGCCAAGCTTGATGAAGCAGGTGTCTCAACTGAAATCAGAGATATCTTTTCTTTTTGGTACAGAAATCAATTGAATGCAGTTAGGTGGGGGACTGTCTATTCTGATGAATACTCCCTGGAGTGCGGAGTGAGACAGGGAGGACTGACTTCACCAAAGTTGTTTAATCTTTATGTTAATAAACTCATGGAAGAGCTCAGCAGTATACATGTAGGCTGCTATATAGACGGTTTGTGTGTTAATAACATTAGCTATGCTGATGATATGGTACTGTTGAGCCCTTCGATGGGTGGACTTAGAAAGCTATTAAAAATATGTGAAAACTATGCAGCTGAGCATGGACTGAGATACAACCCCCAAAAAAGTGAATTTATGTTGTTTAAAGGTAAAATTAAGGGGCCTAGGATTATACCTCCAGTTTTGTTAAATGGAGTTCCATTAAATCATGTAAAGAAGTTCAAGTACCTTGGGCATATTGTAACTGAGAATCTTACTGATGATCTAGATATTGAGAGGGAACGCAGGTCATTGGCTGCGCGGGGTAATATGTTAGCTCATAGGTTTGCACGCTGTACAGCACCAGTTAAACTGACCCTGTTTAGGGCATACTGTCAAAAATTTTATACATGTAGCTTATGGGCTAGCTTTACTAAAAGTACCTACAATGCCTTGAGAGTCCTGTACAATAACATATTTAGGGCTGTGTTCAGGCTCCCGCGCTACTGCAGTGCGTCCGGCATGTTTGCTGACGCAAGCACTGATGATTTTTATGCCTTAATGCGTAAGAACGTAGCATCCTTAGTAGGCCGCGTACGAAGAAGCCCTAACACAGTCCTAAATGTGATAGGTGAGAGGATAGACTCAGCTTTGCTTGATCGGTTCATCAAACTACATATTCGGTGAGCAGGTCAGGCCAAGCTTGTCGAGTCTAGTAAGATAAGTTAAGTTAAGTTAAGTTAATAACATAGAATTAAGAAATGTGTACTAACATCCTATGGGCTTATGTGCCTGACAATAAATGTTTTTTTTTTTTTTTTTTTAAATTGACTGCAGCGCATCGGCGAGCCCGCTCACATTTGCTCGTGACCACGTCGATTGGACCCTTGAGCAGTGGAGTGCAGTTCTTTTCTCAGACAAGACGAGAGTGTTTCTCTTCTGCAACGACCGACGCAGAAGAGTATACCGAAGACAGGGTGAAGGTTTCGCCCAAGCCTGCATCCAGGAGACGGTGGAATATGGGGGCAGATCCTGCATGTTCTGGGGCGGCATGTCGGCTGCTGGCAAAACCGACCTTGTCTGCGTCTCCCGGACTGAAGGTGCTCGCGAACAAGGGTCGCTGACTGCTCGCCGCTATGTCACAGAGATCCTGGAAGTGCATGTGATCCCTTTTGCCGATTCTTTTGGCGAGGGGTTCACATTAATGCACGACAACGCTCGCGCTCACACTGCAGCCATGGTGGGCGACTTTCTGCAGAGGTCCCAAATCTCTATGATGCAGTGGCCAGCGAGAAGCCCGGACCTGAATCCGATAGAGCACCTCTGGGACCATATTAAACGGAAGGTCCGATCTCGGGATCCTGCTCCTTTGACTCTTCAGGAGCTCCAAGACGCGGTGATTGAAGAATGCGAGCTTATCCCTCAAGAAGAACTCCTGAAATTGATGAGGTCCATAAGGGAGCTTGGAAGCCGTCATCAGGGCAAGGGGGGGTAACACTAGATTTTAAGTAAATTTTAAGCCACTTTTTGTGTCATTTTTTTTGTAAATTATCTGTTGCTAATTAGAACTTCATTGAGGATTTTTGTTATTTTTTAAATTTTAATGTTTTTTCTGTGATAACAATTGAACAAAAGTTAAATTGAATTGTTTTTTTGATACTCCTTTTTGTTACCTTTCCGATGATACCCAACACTATCCTCTAAATAGGGTTCGAGAATTTTTAAAGAAGATTTTTAAAAGGTGCGTTTTTTTTTGACGCCGCTTGTATATGTAATTGTATGAATACTAGTACAATTGAGTAAAGTTCCTAGTTGAGATGAGATGAGGCCTATGCACAGCAGTAGGACCTATATGGCTGTATTCAAGTAGGCCTTGTATTATGTAGGTTGTATTTGTATACGATTCTTTTCATTGTGTTGAGTCATGTGTTGCTTTACATTGCATTTTAAGCAATTTCTTTTCGCGACTATTTTGAATGAAAAACTGCATCGCCTTAACTGGGTCCTTTTTAATTCGTAATTAACCGCAGCCATTTGTGGTTTATCTCGCTTATTTATAGCAATATGGCACGCAGCGTTGCCTTATCTGGCCAGTCTGGTGCGGGGCCGGCGACTCGACGTATCAATGTCAAGTAAACTCTCTTATCCTTATGCTTAATGCCGTCCAGTGATTCCATACAACACGACGCTTTGCCATTCGTTACGCTCATTTGTTTTCTTCTTTAAATTCAATAAGACATCGAAAGGTCTGTTTGGTTGGAGTTGGAGAATAGCAAACGCCGAAACCGCTTGCATCGTATCGACATGTGCTATTTACGTAAATTTGTTGCCACAAGAACTGTTTCCCGATACAGCCAAACAGAATTTTTAAACCTCACGAATACGGCAGTAAAACCACTTATTGATATAGATAGGTCAATAGAAGTAAATAGAAAATAGATCCTTGCCATCAACAATGTAAAGATGAACATAAGTCAACAATCATACACATTGTCCTGGTCTCAATGTGAGTTTTCCATGGACCATGAACCCAGACAAGACTTTCTTCATCAACAGACATGTACTTTTTCATCTTATTTTTATCATTCCAACTAAGCGACCACTATCAAAGAAGTATTCTAACTTCCTTAGCCGTTGTATTGTCTGTGGCTGCAGAGGACAGACGTTGATCGATCGACCGTTGTGATCTCAAATTCACCGATAGAAGCGTGCGCGGGCGCCGGTGCCAGTTGCTTACATCCGGCGGCGGCACGTGGCGCCTTGGTATTTACTAAATCCGGATATGATATTATCGCACATGTGTTATAATAATGTTTATACTGTTGAACAAACTAAGTTAATTAAATATAATACAATATTTGTGAATGGTAAAAATAAATCACACGAAATCATTGATACTCAGGAGTTTTGTTGTAAAAAACCCGCAAAATCATTAATATGAAAAAAAAAATCGTTATTGCTCACCAAAAAGTACAGTATTGGTAAGTAGGAAAATAACATGGTGCAATTGTATTTAATTGGGCAGTCTTATCGATGACAATACTAAAACAAATCCAAGTTGTAAGTGGTGACGTTTGCCTGTATTTGTATACTATTCGAACAGTGATAATATAACATAACAGGATATGCAAATATTATAGTTATACATTACACCTTAAAAAGTTTTGAACTTCCTTTTAAATAAAGAACATAATTGCACAAGCAACACCGGAAACGAACGGCCGCCAGCAAAGAAAGTGAATGACACTAAGACGTTTTCGATGTCAATTTCCGAATTAGGTTTTGTTTAACTACGACATTCGAAAACCGATTTTGTAAACAGGAATCATATGCGAAGCATAAAGACTAAGGCGAACAAACATACAAGAACTTTGTTTCATATTACATAACTTGGCAAATATAAGGCTGCTCCTAACCATTTGGAGCCTTTTGAAGTTTGGTCGTTATTATTAATGAAGGACTTCATTCATCATTAATTAAAATGTCAAATGGGGCTTCTTATCTTATATTTGCGGCAGAAAATAAACTTTTTGAACTTACAGCGCTGGTAAAATTCACATTGCCAACCAAAGTATCTCAGATGTCCCAATTTAAATGTTACCTAACCTGTGCTTCTTTGGGACAAAGCCTACTTAAAGCTGTAAACCAAAATAAGTACTATAACCCCAAAACAAGCAAACTTAGCCGAAGTAGTTTTCGCAAGTAAAACCGGGTAGTGACCGGGTCAACTGAGCGTAACATAGAAATACGAAACCAGCCCTTATTGCAGTTGAAATAAGGTACGCAAACAATACAAAAATGCTGCGGTGCGGTTAACCCTATAATATAAATGAAAGTTTCAGAAGCTAACTAGCCAAGTTTTTGTTCGCTAATCTACTCAACAATAGCTGGATGGTTCAGGAATTGTAGCGTGCCGGCGAAGTTGTTAGCTGGGCTTATTATGTTGCGGAGGTAAGCTTTTTTGTTACTTGTTTCGGTAACAAAAGGTAATTTTTCACAGATGTGGTTTACTGTGCTATAAATTTCTGAGCCAATTCGTAGCATTAATAAATAATAATAATAATAAATATCTGGGATCTTTACACCAAGATCATCTGACCCCAAACTAAGCAGAGCTTGTACTATGGGTGTCAGAGACTGATAAACATACTTAAATATTTAAACATATTTAAAAAGAAAGTACATCACTTACTAGTCGAAAAATGTTATTACGAAGTAAGTGAGTACCTCTCAGATATTTTTTTTCTTTGATTGGGAGTCCGATCTGCTAGCTAGGTTATGCAATGCTATTTAATATTCAGCTAAGTTTATAATATTATTCCTAATTTATTGACATGTGTTCATTTTAATAATTTTATTGCTATTTTTATTTGTATTTTTATCAATCTGTTATGTTTTTCGTATGCCTTTGAAGGCGCGTCATGGACCTTTCTTATTATTTTTCACCATACCATCTTGTACTACCTGTGATGACGAATAAATGAATTTCAATTTGAAAATTACTCGATACGCCCATAATAGCAAATTTAACGTCATGTAACGTTAACCAACATATATCATTATTTCAGTCCCTAGTTAATGAGTGAACCTACTCACGATAGCTCGTCAAGCTTTACATGGAAACGCGCGCCACCTGCCGCTGAGCGTGCCGGACCGCTACGGGGGAGAAGGCGTCGCCCGCAACTGCTGGCTGTGCCCGTGGCCAGCACCAATTTGTACAGTTAAACACCACTTTTACGAACAATCCTCTCCGTGAACAAAGTTCACGAGCGGATTGATGTATTTTCGGGCAATCTGAGTGAACTCGCAGGGGTAGTGTTATCCCTATATAGCAAGTTATGTTAATTAGGAATTTAGTCAATAAGATACCATGTAAATAGCCACACTATCGCATTAGGTTTTGCCTGTAAGGATAGATTGCAAGGATTTCGAATAAATAAATAAGACCCATATTGTAATAGTTTTGAATATTTGTAGGTCCACTTGCCATCGTCCATACATTTTAAATTTTTGATTAATGTAAAGGATTAATTTGTAAGCATTGAAGCGGAAATAAATCAGATCTCATTTAAGCGTACCAATGATTAGGTATTACTTTCAGCGTAAGACCAAATATATCTTGTTAGATTATTTAGCACCTGCGGTGAGCAAGGGGCAATAACTCTTCAGGCCCGTATAACTGGACCATTCAATTACAAAGCAAAAGAAAATTCCTAAGTGAGAGTAACGTAGCGTTAGTAACGACCGAGATCCTATTAGTGAGACTCACATCGCTTTTGTAGTTGAGACAAAAAAGGGGGCAAAGGAAAGTTTGCTGTCTCTGCTGGTTAAGCAGTTTTACATATTCATTAAGAAGAGATTTTGAGAAGCCGTCAAAGTCCATTAAAAAGAACGATAAAAAGCGAAGGCATCGAGGAAATTCGTTCCCCACAGTCCATTAGACACGTAACTGTAATCCCGAGTTAGATAACGCGGCGAACACCGCCTCAAAGCTTGGGTTACACGACAGTCTGGCATTCGTTCAGTCCACTACGAGTAGGACTTTGGTGACAACGAAGCAATCGTGAATGGCATTACCATTCATATTCAAATGTCCTTAGCTATTTTGCTAAAAGCTGGCTGGCTTCTTAAAATATAAGTGTAGTAATTAAGAATTTATATATTATTTTATAAGCTACTAGCTTTCCGCCCGCGGCTTCGCCCGTGTTACGTTATATATTATGGCCAAATTACATAAAATCTATATAAATTGTAGCCCATGTGTTATTCTGCTGTTTAAGCTGTATTACTGTACAGTTTCACCCAAATCCGTTCAGTATTTTTAGCGTGAAAGAGTAACAAACATACATACATCCTCACAAACTTCCGCATTTATAATATTGGTAAGATTCTAACAGTAAAAGATTCTTGAATTTGAAAATAAGTAAGGATATTGAAATAAGTTAAATATCACTAAGAGAAAAGAAACATTATTGTGTATTAAACTATGTACTATTATGTGACTCAGTACACAGTTATATACACTACATTGTTTATTTTTTCTTTAGCGGGCCCTCTTGTTGATTACTTAGCAGTACAGACTATACGGACTTAACAACTTATTTAAGTTATTTTGTGCTCATCTCTGAACCACTACAGTTATTACGTGAGTGAGTGGCAGTTCTCTTGAGTGATCTTATATTGAATTCACGAGAATATCAGCTATGCGACAGTTTTGCCAGACTGATGCAAACGAGACTAACAGTGTGTACCCAACTTAAGGTTATCTCTATTTAGGTGTACAAACTTCAGTCGACTTTGCAAGTTTTAACACAACTTATAGTTTCAGCAACGAATTTAAAGGCGGACTAAAGAACTTTAGACGAATTATAGGCGTAAGTAGTTTTGAAGTTCTTAAAGACCGTTAAGTTAACGCTATATTGTTACCCTCGAATGCAGATGCTGGATGTGGACTTCTGAGGAAAAGTTAGGCGTGCTAATTTAGAAACTAAAAACTTGAATGGGTTAACAAATTACATTTTATTACGTGATGCTGCGACTTTCTTCAACGCTTTATTGTATTATTAATAAATAACCTATAAATAAAATAATTTATGTCGGAAGCAGCTCTATCTTAGAGCTTATTAAAAGCATAAAATTAATAAATAAATAAAAATGCGCCAGACAACACACCTCTTGTCATGGTCTCGAAGTAGGGATAAATATCCCTGTGTTACGAGTTACCAGACAAGGAATAAAGCCAGGGGCATCTCCCAGCACACCCAGACCCAAGCCAATTTAGAAAAGATCGTTTCCTGAATTGACCTGACCGGGGATCGAACCCGGGACACAACGGAATTCAAGGCGAGAAACCGTGCTACAGCGCACTACGCCAATCGTGTCGTCCAATGAAGTCTATAACTTATTTTTTAAAAGATCTATCCATAGAACACAATCTGAAGTGCATTTAAATCATTATTTCTACGGTAAGACTAAAGAGATTTTTTTAAATCCTCTCAAACTATGAAACTTATGTTTAAACGTATGTTTTTTATCCACATCTTATATGAATAAAGGACCATCCTACTCCAAGTTTATTGAATAACAGAAAATGAATACCCAACCACCCATAGAAAACTCACGCTTAAGAGATTGTAGACGCCATTATTTATTCCACCAGTAAAAAATGGCTTTCGTTTTATTTCACTTTATTTTAGCAAAAACAAATTCTATTCCCAGTGCGTGACCTGAGTTTAATTGAGTTGTGCCGCGCTGTGAGTGGTACTCAAATATTCGTTTAGTTAAAGGACATACAAGAGGATAAAAGCTATGTACACGATTCGCCCCACACTAATATACATTTAAATGGAATGTACTATTTGGACTGTTATACTTCTTCATCAGGGTTCTTTTTAAAGTAACATAAATTCTGTTGACTTGGGGCTTAGCCTGCAACTCCTGCAAGGCCTTCCGGGTAAAGTTCTGACCAGAATACCTTTGAGAGCTCAAAAGAAAGTTTATAAGATCAAATAATCTAACAATACCTTGATATAAAGTATCAGGAGTCACTCATCAGGCAGAATAATTGACCTGGAACAAAAAAAAACAACGATTAAAGAATTATCAATGATGAACCTAGGATTGAGATGCTTTTTTCGCCAGTTTGATCCAGGTTAGGCGGAAGCCCCCGTTTGAAGAGAGACGGAAATTGAAAGTATTAAGAGTCCTACTCAAATTATTTTACCGTTAATTCCGATTGTTCAACAATATTCCGATGCAAAGCCGTCGGAAATGAGCCTCAGATCTCACGCTGACGTCAAACGGACGTTCTTCCATTGTATGTAAATACCAGCTTACGTAGAATTTAACTCAGTTCAGCTAAGTCTATTTCAGTAGGATATTGCATAAATAAATTTATCAATAGACGGCACGGTTTGGCAGCAATGGTTTTTTAAATAAATATTGGTATAGTAACTCTTTCACCTAATTTAAGTAAGTTCAAGGGTTTCTAAAATTGTTAAGTAATTCTACCTACCATTAGCTAAGAAAATTGTATCATTTACATTATTACAAAGTAAAGTAAAGTAATTAGCCTATATGCTGTCCCACTGCTGGGCAAAGGCCTCCATCATTACGTACGTAATATACTTACTAAATTTTCAGTATGTATTTATGCCTGATATCAATAATTTATTGTCAAAGAAGTAGAAAAATAAAAAAAAAGAATTAAATAAACAACAGGTAAGTTTTCATAGTAAAGAAAAACAACATGCAATTAGGTACAATCAGCAATTCCGTGGTTTACCTCAATAAAATAACATGATGAATCACGCTATTTTCCCCAACAATTATGAACGCAATAATACAAATTATTTTTAGTATACAATTAATTATTAAAATCATTATTCAGCAACATAAATTGAGCTGCTCAAATTCTGTAACAACCAGATTAATGCGAGCTAAGGGGGAGTCGATACGGCATTAAGGTATCATTTTACTAAGTAACACTTGGTTTACCGTATTGAAAAATTACACCTGGTATTAGTATAGGCTTACAGGTTTAACTTTTAGACTTCGCTACTTTTAGCTCCGACTTTGTATCAGAAAGTAATAATAAATACCTGAGAACTCGGCTGGACAGTTTTTAATATATTCCACAGGTATGATATTCTTTAGTTTCATAAAAAAACCAATTAAGTACCAAATTTGCCAATAGTCTATCGAGAGCATGTCACATGATTTTTAAAACAGCAGCCATTTTCTCAAACAGCTTGATATAGCGAGATGCTCCTAGGTTTTCATAAAACAACATAAACTCGGCAGTGCCTGTTACTACTCATATTCCTTTTTTATTAAATAAAAACACCATGAAAGCACACGAAACGTAAATTGAAAGATTTAAAAGCAAGGCAAGTTAGATTTGAAAAGCCCAAGGTTTCCTCTGGGGTTTGCCGTAAGATTATTTAAGGGCTGCAAAATATAAAAAAAACCAATAAAAGCTGCCATAAAAAACTTACAGCATTGTTTCGCAAAGTTTTGTTTTGGTTTTATAAAAGCACCAATAAATTTAGGCCACTCCACTTAACAAATTTCTTAGACTTGTTACGAAATAAACTTGTACGTTGGTAATTGATGCTTGGACAGTTTACTGTATACAAGTTTTTTTTTTGATATACATATTCATTTCGTGTGTTTTGACAATGTTCGATTATGTTTCAAGTAAAGACGTATGTAAACGTACGTAAGTAAACGTTAGTTTTCAGTGTTATCTCAATACATATTTCGTGTACGTCGACCAGTATTAAATTTGTTTTTATGGACTAACTATTTACCTACAATAAGTAGGATTTCCTAAGTAAATGTTGATAAGATGATATTGTTTCAACAATGCATGCCTGCTCAAACTTATCTGGCACTATTTCTATGTGTATTATTACTAAGATATTTATCTAGGCTTAGATTTGCAAAGCCAAAACACATTTTGTTTGTTAATAAATACAAAATATAGGTAAACTGGCAAACGGTAAGAACAAGTCAATAAAAACCAGATTTGTTTGAAAACGCTTGATTATTATATATTTTTTTACATGTTAGATTGCAATACTGAAAGTAAGATCTTTGATCTCCAATATCATCGCAACAAGCGCGATTTTGGAAATCAATTTTTTTCAGCTCATCGGCTAGTAAAAATCCCTATATTATAAAAGTAGAATGAACCCAATGTGGTGCAGAAATACTTTGGAAATGAGTGATTTTATTGTATTAGCTTATGTAAGATATGTAATTAACTAATCGTGAAAACGGCTCGCTATCGTTATTCTTATTGCTATTAATAATTTCATCTTCAAATATTCGATAAAATTTCATTTCGTGATCGCCCACAAGAACCCCCAGAATATTTTTTTGCAAATAGCTAAGTATATTATTGATTACGATTATTGCGACCTGTTTGTCCAATTTTTTTAAGCCTCGTCGATGCACAATAAGAAAGAAAAATGCTTTTGTTTGGTGATAAATATCTATGGCGTGTAATATTTATTAAAACTATATGGTCTTAATCCTACTTTTCTGGAATCGGGCCGAGTGCTAGGTGTGGAAAGTTGATTATCCGTCGGAGGAGTTATGATTGTAAATGATGCAGAGAGTAAAGAATGTAGCATGTTTAAATGGCGCTGCGTCTAGCTACCCTATATAATCTCGCACATTACACTGTTATCCCTTGAATATTTGATCGGAAAAACGTGACTGGACTAGGAGTCAGCTACGAATATATTTCGGCTTACAATCTCTGTGATATCTAGGGTAGAGTTTGCTTAGTAGTCTGTAGTAAAGTTCCTATTATCGTGGGGTTTTCCGGTTTAAAGGTTATCGGTACTGGTAAAGTTGCCAATGTGTTGAAGCCAAAACTGGTCGTCATCCCATTACCAGTAGCAATGCAAACGAGGTATCATCATCCTGACTTAGGTACGCTTATGATCTACGTTATACTCCACCGGACAGTAATCCGCTGAATATTTAAATCTGATCGTTTTAATTATGAGGGATAGCCTTGATCTCCATTAGGGATAAGAGCCACCGTTCATAATTGCGTCGCTCATTAGTCGGGGCTCGGCAAAATTAGGCTATATTTACGACGGAATTCCTGGACGGCTATTATGGCTCGATTCAATTTTGGGTGCTGCGAATATTTAGAGTGTTCTAAAATCTGTGAATTGTTCTGCGGATTTCGAGATCAATACTTTTTGGATGCGTAATCTTATACCAATTTTAAAAAAACAGTGTTCAATGTTCGTTATTGATCTTGACTGATAAAATTACAAGCTGTGGAATGAATTTAATCAATAATTCGTTTTGGGAGTTGTTCCAGTAGTGAACTATGAGACAATTGGCAACTAAACTGCCTTTACTAACTACTTAATAGTTCTCAAAAACATACTCAAACTTAAAAAAACTAACAAAGTGTTTATTAGAGTTCTAAATTCTTCACTATATAGTTTTCCGCAATATAAACTCAATTCCGAGTGCTACCGTACAGACAGGTAAATCTAGTATGAAGTTCTAAACATCAAATGACGTAACACTGCGTATAAGTTTAGCTATGGCTGCATTACAGCGTCTGAAGACTAACCCTCACGCGTCGCTATCTCAGAATTTAGGCCACACGGCACTGTTAGCATAACATTATGAACAATCAAAGTGGTGCAGAAAGCTCTGATATGGATCTTGGCATTCACGCCACTGGTTTCTTATCTAATCTCCAATTCCGGCACATACTTACGGTTTATCCCGTGATGCTGAAGCGTGGGTGTTCATTTCATCTTTGAGATTTAGCTCGTTTTACGTCGCAGAGACGCTAAAATTTAACCGCTGAGAAACTATGAAAATGTTGAGTAAAACAGTTTCACCATTCAAAAAACCGGCCAAGTGAGAGTCGGACTCGCGCACCGAGGGTTCCGTACAAACCTGTAGGTATAATAATAATTATTATTATATGATGTAACTAAAAATGTACGGTTTTCGCAATTTTTCCTTTATCTGCGCTATAAGATGTTGCTTCGTACCAAATTTCAAGATTCTGAGTTCACGGGAAGTACCCTGTTAGGTTTTGATTCCCTTGAGTGTCGAAAATTTGCGGCATAAACGGCTTTATCTTTTGATTGCTAGGCTTAGAACTTTGATTTTTTCACAGCTACAAGGGACAGTAGACCTGAGCATTGATATAAGTTCCAGCTTGATACCTAAACGCGTTCCTGAGAAAAAGGGTCTTGCTTGACAGATAGGCAGACGGACGGACGGACAACAAAGTGATCCTATAAGGGTTCCGTTTTATTCCTGTCGAGGTACGGAACCCACCACTATAAAAAAAACCTAAGCATCTTACCTAACTAGTGTGGAAATGTTTAATCTTAAAATAGTGTTTCTGAATGCAATTCGAGTCACACTTCCAGTGAAAGGAATTTGTCTTTAAAATAACTTCTTTGCTCCTCTAAAACGTGCCTAAAATAGAAGTTGTCGAAGATATATTCTCGAATAGCGACCATTTAATAAACGCCTTTGACTACCACGTTTGGGATATAGTAATGATGGTATGTTATGTTATCTGATAAGCAAAGCAGCAGCGTGGGACACCGCCTTGCAAGGTGGACAGACGACCTAATAATTTTCCTGTTCCCTATGTTTAAAGAAATTAATTCGCAAACACAAATCTCACTCAAGATATCTTCAGCAGCAAATGACTTACGATGATGATGATAATGACTGCAGAATTTAATTATGTTAAAGATTTAGCAGTTAAATCTATTATTGTTTTAGTAAAAAGTTACTGCAGTCGACTTGAATTATTCGACAATTGCGCTCATTCGCACTCAACTGCTGAGACAAGCTCTATTCGCAATTAGATCCGACGCAGTTAAATGCCAGGCTCAGCACTAACTGTACGCTACTATTCAACTTACGACGCAGAACATGAACCTAATGTCGACAGTTGTCAAAAGTTTACGTCCGTGTAACATTAGCATATGGCCTGAGCGGTTTCAGTTTCGACCTCGTATTTTTTGCTTGCTGAAGTATCACGCCACTTTGCACCTATTGAAAAAAGGACTGTGTAAACAATTCTCTATTTTGTGCGTTTTTACATACATACATACTATCACTATCACTTTTTCTCAAACGGGGTAGTCAGAGGCAAGTGACTGTGTCGTCATGGTGAACGAACCACTCGGAAGCCCACTTTTCACCAATGGTATTAGAACCCAACGTGGTATGTGGTGAGCCTTCCGCCGTTATCCGGGTTGATTTGGTTTTTTATCGATGTGTGCGTTTTTGCAGTTTCTAATAACTTTAAAAGGCAAGCAAAGCATCGGTGACACCTCTGGTGTTGCAGTTGTCCATGGGCGGAGGTGATCACTTTCCATGAGGTGACCTTCCAGCTCGTTCGCTAAAAAAAAACTTTAATTATCATAGAGGAGTTTTACTAGTCTCGTCTACCAACAATAATGGGGAACATTCTTGCAATGATTTCAATGACTATCAACTTATTTATCTAAGTCCCAAGTTTTTTGAAGAAATTCTAGCTAAAACGAGTAAGTATAAAACATTTTTTAAATTATTAGATCGCCTTAATAATTTTTTCCTGGTACACGTTTTGAGGCCCTCAAAATATTGTTCATTTTATAAATACGATCCGCCAAACCAAGATTATACTAAACTATGAAACATTAAATAATCATGTTTGCTATAAAATAGTCCGAAAACGTTGATGACGCCTTTAGAGTAAAAGATCGGCAACTGACTCACGCGCAGGCTTGCGCAAGCGCACGCGTGTGGTCCAGCGCTAACACTCGTGTTTGTTTAAAACTTTAAAATTATTTTTACTTTAACCAAAACCTTGGCCCGAGATAACAAATATTGTTTTGCTGACATAAGACACAGACATGGTTGACATGTGTAAACTATCAAAGACTCTAAAGATATGTATAACAATTTAATACGACTCGATACAAAAGCATAATCAAGTCTCACCGTCCCGTTCACGTCCTATCGCCATTACTTTAATATGCCCTAACTAAACAAGGCGGCTGAATGAAGGAGTTAGGAAACACTATGCGTTATTGTCACTAATATCAGCAGAACGTCTAAACACTTAGGCCAAGCTATAAACAAGGTGGCCTTTGTTCCTTAGCTCGCCGTCGGTACCAACGTGGCTCCGATTGCCAACTAACACTTGTGTTTTGTTAAGAGTTTGTTGGTTGCTAAAATGTTTGCCAAAAAAAAGAGCGTTTCTTATTATTATTTTTTGAAAGTGGTAAGACATATTGTTAGCAATCGAAGCCTCGTGTACCGACGGCGAGATAAGAAACAAAGGCCACCTTGTCTTCAGCTGGGCATCAGCGTTTAGACATTCGGATATCAGTGGCAGTACCGCGTAGTGTTTCTCCATACCTTTATTCAGCCGCCTTGTTTAGTTTAAACATATTAAAGTAATAGCGTCCCGTATTTAGATTCTAGCATTACCTTTGTAATTCGCTGAGTGAGTTTGTTGAATTAGAATACACGATTATGTATGGGGAAATTGGACGGGACAGAGAGACTTGATTAAGGTTTTGTATCGAGTAGACGTACGAGTCGTATTAAATTGTTAAACATCTCAGAGTCTTTGATAGTTTACAATATAAGAAATCAAACAATACACGCTCACGGGTATTATCAATCTCGATCATCCCAAATGGACCAGTCTGAGACAAGTTGTCTGTTTCCGAGTAAACAGAACATTCAGAACACGAAAAGTTCACATTTTACCAGTTACTGTTGCTATGTGGGATGTGGGTTTACCAAAAACATTACACGCAAGACTGATTTGGACCTGGGATCTGGTGGGCTCCGTGCTGAAGTACGATCTCGAAGAATTCCATATCGTAGGTTAAATTAACAACTTTTCACCGCTCCGTACCAGCATCCCAAGAGTAACAATCCATGCATTCATTTACAAACGTTAATAAATGTATGAATGAACTGTAAATAAGGATTTAACGGAGTTGTCACACATGTCGGCCAACTGTGAAATGTCTTTGGGCGAGCACAATAAGGCAACTTATGAAATGTCTTAGTTTTATTTCTTTGTTACTGAGATGGCAGAACACTGAATTTTAATGTATCCTCGAATGTTTAACTGACTTGATATTTTTATGCTTTAGGTTTTAATTTTTGATTTACATAACTACTATTTATTCGAACAATATGACTACAGAAGAACAGTTATATGTCTTAATATAATATTTCAGTCTTTCACAATAAGAAACAAAATCTGCATACAAATTAAAGCTATTATCACTAAGAACAAACAACGTAATTCACGTGAAAGTATGTAAATGTAACTGCTCTCCAACATTTCTAAAACACAAATTATCAAGATGAATGATGAAAGTGAAATTAGTAGACAAGCGAGTGATTCTAATTAGTTTAATTGTTTTAGTAAATTTGCGAGTTCTGACGGCGACGCTTTAGGCTCCATTTACATACTAGCTACGCATCTAAACATATTTTATTACAGGGATGGCAACAACACCTGGTTGAAAAAAGTAAAACCTGTAGGCTCTCCAGTAGCAACAGGGTCTCTCAGGGTGATTTTTTTTCTTTGAGGTGCGAGAGGACAATCTACTAAAAGTATATATTTTTTACTAGCGCCACTCACTATAGTGGCAGTGATAAAAGCAATTTATTCTTATACAACAAAGGTATTAAAGGTAATGAGTGTCGTGTCTAACTTCCAAAACCCACTCAGGATTTTTCGTTCATTTGAAGTTTTAGGGATGTCAAAACCATATAAGTACTATAAAGTATATAAAAAAAGGTGTATTGAGCGAAATTTCGAATGTGAACCTTCCTTGGAAATACGAGTAGCCGGACTCGGCAACCCTTGTCATAGTGGGCTCAACCTAAGTGTAAATGCTCCTTTATGGGCTATTCTCACTTTCATTATAAGTGTTTTGGTGAGAAACGCCAGTTGATAAATAAACATTTCAGTCCGTCTACATTCGCTTTAACGCCTAACATATTGAAATTACATTTAAATCGTAAATTCAATTGCAATAAAATCGAATAACCTTGAAATAAAACCTAAGCTATAGAATTATCTAAAGATTGTGATGCTTACAATTACGTATTTCAAGTAAAGCAAAAAATAGTATATAAATATACTAAACCACTGCTGGGCTAAGGCCTCCAGCTATAGATGATAACGTATAGAAGGATAGTCTTCATAAAACGAAGATCTAATACGATCCACATTGACATTGAACATTGCGGAGCTGTAACGAACACTGCAAGTCCGTTTGGAGCCATTTATGGCTCCAATTAAGGTGCTTCAAAATGGGCGAGCGGTCTTGGTTTCCATATGTAATTATTCTAAGCCTCCAGCATTGAAATCGAGTTAGGTATCACTGTTTGTTCCGAAAAATCCGAAAACACGTCAAATTAAACACAAGGTGTCCTTTTTCAGGCTGAACCTGAAAGATTTATGAATTTTAGTATATTTCTATGCTAACATTATACAATTAAAGACATGTTTTTTGTTTACAAATAAACTTAAAAAACTTGAACCGATTTTAATAATCTATTACTACTCGCAATATAAAGTCAGCGAGTAACATAAGCTAAGTTTTTATTTTAAGCTACATTACCAAGAGAAATAGTCCACGCGGGCGAAGCCGGTGGCAGAAAGCTAGTCATTTAAATTCGAATACCTAAACACAGTTTGAAACAATATCCGGTTTTCGGTTGACTTCCGAAGAGCGAAACAATTTTGCCGGCATGTATTTTACCTGGTAATTAAATTACGTTTTGCCTGTACCCGGTTCATTAATTATATTGAATCTATGTAACAATTTGAGATCTCATATTACTCATTAAACAATTCCCGCTATGGCATTATCATTCGAAGTATCTAAGTTGACCACAATTACCCGTATTTGTTTATCGAACCTCTTTTTTATATTGCCCTTCACTCCACCTGATAGATGGAAAGCGGTCGTGAGGTTCAGATGTGAGGCTGACAAGCGCAGTCATGCAAAGGAATCACTGCGCTGGCCATCCTCATCTTGAACGCCTGCAAAATCATGCAGGTAGTGTTATTACCCAAGTTTGAAAAACGCTTGTTAAAAAAGCAGAGCTTCTTCTATTATAGCCTAACAAACACCATTAAGAACTTCTTAAAACACACTTAAATATACAGGGTGACTAGGGATTTATTGGCATCCTTTAAAAATAAGAGCCTACTCATGATATACAGTAACTACTTTACCCAAGTATGAGGCTATTTAATAGGTAAAAAATTGCATAATTTTAAATTATAAACAACATGTTTAATACTTGGAATTTGTTTATACGGTTTAAAAATAGGGAATTTGAATATTCAATAACCTCATGTGATAAATACCAAACTGCATATTTTTAAACCTTATAATCATCATGTTTAATACTTAGCAATTGTTTATAAGGTTTATAAATATGCAATTGTGTACCTATGAAATAGCCAAATACTTGGAAAAAGTACTGTACATATCATGAGTAGGTTCATATTCATTCATTCATTAATTGCACGTCACATGGAATAAGATGACAATTATAAGGGTTACAGAGTACATGTGACGCCCTGTACTAGAGCGTTGCCATTTTATCTAATTTTATACATTAATTAATATTACTATTACACATTTTTATTGCACAATCCAAACTTAGCTTATAAGCTTGGTTATAGTAAATGCTTGTGTGTTGTGTTGTTAATATTTCAAAAGAATGCCAATGAATCCCCAGTCACCCTGTATAACCCAAACACAAACTGTACTAATTTTCGCAGCTAGGTGTTGCATAAATTGCATCGCATCCGAACTCCTAGTCTTATCTATGTTAAAACCAGTTAAAGTAACACTAATTATTACTTTGATTATTTTAGCATTTTACAATGCTTGCGTTTCATATCTAAAAATAGAAAAACTAGAAAAAATCGATTTCGGACCTTGATGATCTCGAGCGGGAATCAAACCTGCGTCTTTCACAAGAGCAGTCATGATTGTGAAAGACGCGGGTTCGATTGACGTTCGAGATCATAAATGGAAACCTACCTATTTATCGTAGCAGCGGCTCGACATGCTCATGCATTCACACTAAATTAACTCAAGTACCAACCATTTCTTAGTTTTAAGTTTCCATGTAAGTGACATGAATTGTCTTAATGGAAATAAGATTCTTTAACATAAAAAAAAATATATTCAGGTTTTTCTATCTTTAGATATGAAAAAGTAACACTGGCTTGAAATCAATCATCATACAATCCAAAAACACAAGACACGTCGTGGTATCTTCTTAATACATAATTGGTCAAAGCAGAGCTACCATTTTGGACGCGCTATCAACATTCAATCTGTGGTATCGTGTTGGGTTTCCACGTGTCTACTTGCTATGCATTTTATTGGAGTGGCCTCATTACGAAACCGAACGAAATGTAGGCTCGTTAAATATTAAAGGTACTTACTTATGTTATGACTATAGACTTGATGTTATTAATATGATGGTTTCTAATGATTACAATTTTAATTGTTATCTTCTTACACTTAGAATTTCCTACTTAGCTTATCGTGCTTCAAATGGTTCATCTTTAGTTTATTAGTTGCTCTCCATAAAGGCCCGTATTCACTTTGATTAATGCGAGTGCAGGTGATTAGTGCAGGTGCTTAGTGATTAGGAGAAAACACGTGTAGACAGCGATTGATGAGTGCGATTGAATAAAACACGCTTCTAATCACTTCACAACGCAGGTTACTTATCACTCGTAATAATCCATGGCTGTTTGTTTTCTCCTAACACTAAGCACCTGCACTATCTACTAAGCAAAGTGAATACGGGCCCCTAAGAAGAAGAAGAGGTCAAACTAAGGTGAGGTAAGTAAGTACTTATAACATAACAAATCACAGAGATGAGTTTGTGTGCAAATCATTTTTGAGGATCGATGCTACTACATTTCATCAACAGGATTGCCAGATATATGAGATGTATATGTTGTGTGAATGGCTTATGTTTTAAAAGACTACACCATCTTCCAAACTAGCGATAAAATATCTATTCAATAGAAGTGCCTTAACAGCACAGGGTCTATGATATTTATGTTGAAAAAACAAACATGATTTCTGCTTCGCCCAGTAATTAACTGGTAGAGAATGCCATTAGGCATTAAGTCCGCTAATAGTTCTTTTCTTTGTGCAAAAAAGAATAATTCAATAAAAAACCTTGTATCTATATCACAGAACTAGCTAGCTACCGACGCGAGCCGGTCATAATTATATTATATTGGATAGGACTATCGTTATTCGTCTAGAACGCGGCAACACTAGTTTACATATCCACTACTATTAAGTGCCAGGCTCATCCAAATAAAGAAGAAATGAAATGCTAAGTACAAAATGAACTGTTACTAACTGAATTCCTTCCGATAAGATTTATAAAATTGTATAAAATGCAGTGACCAGATTACTTTTACTAGTTAAAATTTCAACAAATTCTACAATCTTACAACCCAAATCATACAAAATTGCTCAAGAAAAAAAGTTTCTCACGGAGCTTTTAACTTGTACATGAATTAACAGCACAGCCCTTCTCAAACACCTGGGGCGAGGAATCATTTGAAAATTAGACATTCCACTGACAACATGTGATATAAATATCATTAGAATACAGTATAGATGCAGTATTAGTTTTAAGCAGGATTACACAATTTCTCAAAGTCAAACTTAGACGCCCACACTAACTTACAGAAATGATTAACATTGTGACAACGTGACTTCCTTAAGCGACAGTTTATCACAGCAAAGGTTTAAAGGTTTTTTAAAATTCTTGCTCGTAAAGCAACGCTGTAGAGTTCATTGTATGCATACAATTTTATGATGATTGTACTCGTTGACAAATCGTGTGGTGTTAGTTTTAAAATACGGCTTATTTCATCTGACATTGACAAGATTATTATGGTCGACGCAGATGACAATTTCAATTGGGACAGGATTACGCACTTTAATTAAAATCTGACAAACATTATCTAGATGTTAACAGTAAGCATTTGGAAAGAAGTTTTTGTGTTGGGAAAAGCGGTTCTGACCTGAACCATTTTTTATACATTGTAAGTGGCAAACAAGCCTAATGCTATTCGAAAACCGCAGCCTATAAGACCATTTACAAAATTACAAAAAACATTCAGAACAACAAGCCAGTTTTTAGCACTTATAGCGTCACGCCACGATATTTTGTCTTACATAAATAATAAATAAATAAATAAATATCCCTGGACATTATTCCACACAGCGCCATCTAGCCCCAAAGTAAGCTAATTAAAGCTTGTGTTATGGGATACTAGACAACGGATAAACATACTTAAATACATTTTCTTTTGTAAATACATACTTATTATACATAGGAGACACCCAGACCAGTACAAACAGACATGTTCATGCACATAAATGTTTGTACTGTGCGGGGATCGAACCCGCGACCTCTGGTGTAGTAGCCAACTTCTTAACCATTACACCAAGTCGGTCGTCAAATATATATACATCTGTTAATTTATAAGAGATTCATGCCTATTTGAAGAAGTTTGAACTTCTAGTTCAATTTCAGCAATCTACAAATCAACAATAAGCCCGATAACTTTTACAATAAAAATGACAACCGAGTTCAAAAACTGAACACGTTGCCCAATATCTGAATTAATCCAAAAAGACTTCAAATGAATCCAAAAGCGGCTATTTAATTTTATTTCATTCTGATGAGGTTATTGCCTATCAAGATTGGATCCTCTCCGGGTAATGCTGTTATATCCCCTTCTGAGTAGCTTAAGATACCGGTATTTTAGAATTAAATTCATAAGTAATACTTATTACTCGGTTACGTTACGATGCAAGAAATGGTTATTCATTCATTATTTTTTGGGGTAACTCATGGGAATTCTTGTTGTGACTAGTTTTAGTGTTATGAGTTTGTGATCACGGCGTGTGCTAGAAATCAGACAAGCTGGGTGCGTGGGCCTATGCCGTGGGCTTGGTATGTCATAGAATAAAAAGCTTGCATCGGAGAAGTCAGAGGATCGACTTTTGCCGTCTGGTGAACTGGACGAGAAGTTAACAGATTTAATCATTACCCAAAAAATATTTATGCCTAAATTAGTGATCGGTTCATTATTGGAGCAGTAAAAGACGGTACCGCCTTTTTTATATTTGGAACTTGTCTCGAAAAAGATGGATTTTTAGCTGTTTGTGTGACAAAGTGAGCACTTCGTGCTTAAGTCAAGGCCAAGTAAAAAAAATCTGTTCAAAACAGTAGCGGAAACCTTTATGCTGATATGTGAACAGTAAGTAAAGGTCAGTGTTTAGGATTTTAAATTATCTATGTGATATGTCTGCAATGACTAACCTATATGCTTATATCAGCGCAGGGCTATTTTATGTTCGTCGAGCCTAAGAATAGCGCATAAACAAATGTCAAGTCTATTTCGAATATTATTAGTCTATGACCGCCGCAAGCGCACTCGGTTTATCCGAAGCCCTCACAGTTCGTTGCACTCATTGTCACTAGTTAGAGATAAGTTAATGTGAGAAAACATACATTCTTTAAATACAGCTATGATAATACTTGTCTGGTTTACTAATGATGAATAATGTCATGTAGCGATGTCTGGTACCTACTAACGGTCTCCTTAAAGGTTTATTCAAGCAGTGTGATTATTTTTCTTGGATATCTTACACCTAGATCATCTACCACTGATGGGTGTCAGGGACCGAAATCCATTCCTACATAAATATTGTAGCAGTAGGTATAATCACTAAAAACGAACGTGCTAAATAAAATAAATCAACTTCACTGAATGTTGTTCATTACAATTTACTGAATTGTTTCATTTCAAATTTATTGTGTCGTTTGTGTCCAATCACGGCCGTGTCGATACCTACTAACGGTCTCCTTAAAGGTTTATTCAAGCAGTGTGATTATTTTTCTTGGATATCTTACACCAAGATCATCTACCACTGATGGGTGTCAGGGACCGAAATCCATTCCTACATAAATATTGTAGCAGTAGGTATAATCACTAACAACGAACGTGCTAAATAAAATAAATCAACTTCACTTAATGTTGTTCATTACAATTTACCGAATTGTTCCATTCCAAATTTATTGTGTCGTTTGTGTCCAATCACGGCCGTGTCGATATAAAACATCTAGTCCCAATTGTCTGTTGATGCAACGGCCAGCTGACCCTAATTCGTAATGGGTTCGCGGAAAGCATGAGGCAGGGTTGCCATGTGTTTAATTCGGTCCTAATATGATGCCTTATTAGAGTCTCAAAAACGTTTCAGTTGAAAAGATTTTTAGAAACAACTTTATCATTGACCTAATGTTATTCCTACTAAGTTCTGCAAAATACATCACCTATGATTTCTTGGTTACACTCTGATATTTTGGCCTTGCATAAGAAATTACTGCCAACTCCCCCTGCCTTACCACATTTAGGGTCCTTAATTCTGATATACTAATGAGCCAAAAGTTGACACTTGAGGAACGATCTGATCTGCCCCCCTGATTCAGAACGAAGTTATCGACCGATTCAGTAAGTTTGTTTTAATTATAGTAAATGAACCGCTTAACGGAAGCAATCAATATTTTTATATGTTAAAGCCAAAGGCCTTAAGTTTTCATAAAATATATTATATAAAAACTACACATATTAAAAGACTAATTAAAAATAAATGAAAATAACCGAATTGGTCGTTAACTTTGTTCTGAATCGAGGGGCTGATCAGCGATTTTTTGAATGTCGTTATTAAATCTCTATTCAATAAACAGATTGAGGAAATTTCTAGGATTAAGCCATATACACACATCAAAAGTGTCTAGGGATCAAGCATTTTTATGCGGATTTCTTGAGATTGAGATGTGGCTTTGTAATAAATTTATGATTTTATAAATTTATATGGATCCTTTTTGGTGCATTTCATAATTTGAAACAGGAACTGTCAATCAAATTCGAGTAAAAGATGAAAATCAGCTGTCAATATTTTCCCTATAAAAACATACAACGCATTGAAGACATTATTAGTGCTACTGTTTCCCTACTACTGATTGAAACCAACGTTATTATGGAGCGGCGACGTCATTTAAGCAGGGAAGAAATGCTCAGAGCCGTGGGAATGATAGAAGCTGGTTCCCGACAACGTACTGTGGCTCTAGCTCTGAATACAAGTCAGAGTGTTATCAGTCGACTTTGGACACGTTACCGAAGCACTGGTACCGTGGCTGAGCGCCATGAAGGACGGTATCGCTGCACCACACGGAGACAAGACCGATACATTCAAATCACAACTCGAAGAGCTCCAACAATAACCGCCATGATGTTAGCCGTGAGGCTTCATCACTCTTCAGGGAACTTAATTAGCGACCAAACAGTCAGAAACCGCTTGCATGAAGTGAACCTTCATTCCCGAAGACCGCTAAGGGTACCACCTATAGCAATGCACAATCGTAGGATTCGATATCAATGGGCTCTTGAACACAGAAATTGGGCAGAAGAACAATGGCGTTTCGTGTGCTTTTCTGATGAGTCTCGTTATGGTATGAGACCGGATACAAGACGTATACGACACTGGAGAACCCCTGGACGCCAACAGCGATTAAAATCCTGCCAGGAAGTCCATCCTTATAGTGGTGGAACCATCATGGTATGGGCGGGTATTTGGATCAGCGGAAGAACTGAGTTGATTTGGATCAGAGGCAACCTCAACGCTCAAATTTATGCTGAGACGATTGTATCAGACGTCATCGTTCCTCTACAAGTGCAAATCGGTCCCTTATTTCAGTTAATGCATGATAATGCACGACCGCACACCGCAAGAGTTGTAAGACAGACTCTCGCCGCAGCTAACATCAATGTCCTGCCCTGGCCTGCTCAGTCGCCAGACTTGAACCCGATTGAGCATGCATGGGATATGCTACAGAGAAGAGCTCTGCCGAATATGGAGGGTATATAGTCGCAAGAAGACCTTTTTTTGTTGTTGCAACGAACATGGGCGGCCATTCCACAGCGTGATTTGGATGAACTCATTTTGAGTATGCCAAACCGATGTTCTTGTGTTGTTAGTGTTCGCGGTAGAAACACGGATTATTAATTGTTAAAGTTACCCAATAAAATTTTAAAGAAAACTGTTATTTCAGTCTTTTTTTCGAACTTTAATGTTAGTGGTTCAAATGTCAAAAATCCCTTTATTAGGAAAATGGCAAATTTCTTTATTAATGCAAAGGTGACTTGGTTTATCGTTACTGTAGACAAACGAAAACACTTTATTTGATGAATCCTTAAAGAAAATTTTAATTAATATCAATCAGGAGAAAAGTTATTGCAAAAATATATGTTGATCCCTAGACACTTTTGATGTGTGTATTTATGTGCATTGGACGCTATGGAGGGCATTTACAAAATAGGTCTTCAAGCAAAAGGTGACTTCGACCAAATCTACCACTCATCAATTGAAACATTGCCTATCCCAAAGTAAAGGGAATGCCAGCCCTGGTGTAGGCATGAATTAATCACTTTATTGGCTGCAATAACCGCCTCACAACAAATGAAGTGGGATGGACAGGGATCGGCCGGAACGATTACAATTTGAATCAAAGTGATTGCCCGGTGCTGGTTGAACCTAGTTTACAAATCTACTAGAAAGTAGAACTAAAATTTAGCTAATTACTTAAGAGGGTTTGCTTTTTGCGGTTTTCGTGATTATTTAGCTGAATTCAAATTAAGTATACATTATCTCTCTAATATTGAATTCACCTTTCAATTTAATAATTATAACTTTAAATGTGTACACATTGAATTTTTAAGTGTCTTATCATTTTTTAAAAAGAAAAACGGTTTTTTATTTAATTTAGCAAATAATTGGCAAATACCTAATTTTAGACAATTCAGTGTGTTATTAAAGAGTATTATACACACAATAATAGCAAAATTTTCAGTTTGATTCAATTCAAAGAAATAATCACGAAAATCTTACTAAAATGCAACGTTTTTGATCCACCCCCAGCTAACGCTCTTAAGTTCTTTTTTTAAAGAGCAAATTTTGATAATTTTGCGAGTATCTCTGAACTCCATTGCTGCAAGCGAATTCCCGCCAGAATCTCGGAAAAATGATGCTCATTCAAATAAAAATAAAATGTGTGTTCTATTATCAAATATATCAATAAACAATCAGCCTATAAGATGGTGTATAACTTGCCAGTGTCAATCAAATGAGTAAAGAGTATCAAACTTCTTTTGGCATGCCACTCGTATTGTGTATAATGGAATACATCTATCTGCAGAGGCGTGGCATAGGCAGTAGGTTTAACTATACTATAACTAATCACAGTTACAGGTCATTGCTATCGATCTTTTTGCTTTCAATAATATGTAACGTACCTAGTTTTTGTCGGACATTTTTTGTTAGGTAGTAGCTAGCGAAAGTATTAGGGATTATCATCCGATATACTTCGATGATTCATGATTACGTCTTTGATTTGCTGTTAACGTTTGATTTATGATTGAAGTGTCTAAAATGTTAAGTTCAACATAGAAAAACGTTTTCGCAATAGCAACAGCAATTTGTAACTATAGATGTCTAGTTGGGGGTCAAATACAATACTATTGTTGTATGATTTCTAAACTGTTATGACGCGGATAGAAATACAGTCTGCATGTTGAAAGTGCTTACAAAAGATAGAACTTATAGACATGGTTTACCAGAAACTTCTGTAGATGGCTCTTTGACCTAGTAATATTTTGAATGGTTCGCAAAATGTTTATTTCAAGATACGCAATTTTAGCCTCCCATTCAAAGAATGGGCTTTGGGCATGGGCCCAAAGGCCATTCTTTGAATGGGAGTCATTTCAGGCAGGCTCTTAATAAGAAGTTACGAGTAGCTAAAGACTCACAGATTTAACTACCTATGAATGATGTTCATCTTTCCAAAATCAACGTACACAACTATTTCATAATTGTTCTGTGACCAAAATCAGCTTTATACTTAGCCGAAGATAAGTGGGCTGCTTGGAAAACTAAAAGAGATCCACGCCAGTGATGTAGGGAAATCATTTTCTGGGGCCTTATTGCAAACCCTTTTAGTATTTTGTCAAGTTCATTCTCTAAACTGAGCGTAGCGAGCAATTTCGAAATATTATAATCTTTGATTTCCAGCCAGTGAGCATCTTAGGCTTGATATTATTTTTTTCACACCAAGATCATCTGACCCCAAACTAAGCAGAGCTTGTATAATGGGTGTCAGAGACCATACCATACCTAAATATTTCTAAATACATACTTAAATAGATAACACCCAGACACACAACAAACACAAATGTTCGTCACATAAATGTTTGTCATGGGTGGGGATCGAACCCACGACCTCCGGCGTCAAAGGCAGGATCGCTGCCATTGCGCCAACAGGCCCGTCAAAATAATTTTGATATAACGAGGAAATGATGACTTAACGAGTTTTAGAAAATAAGTTTTGATGTGTATTATGTTAAACGCCAATTTTTTTTCAAGTAGCATTTTATCTACTCTAAAAGTACCCAAATTTAACAAAGTTTAGCAAATCACTTCCTAAAATCACTGAAAAGTGATTGTTTACGAATTAGTCATACCGACTAATACCTACAAATGAATAGTGATTAACAGGACAACTGGAAGTTAATAAACTTTATTTGCCTTGTCCTAACATTATTTAATAATTTGTCAATGTATGTTCAATTGTTAAATCCGAATGAGCTTAGTCACCTTCAAATTTAAATACCTTTATCAATATCATAATTTAATTGTATTACTCGTAATTATTGAACTAATAATTGCGATGATATGTCCAATTTAAACGATACTGAGTACGAAAAATTTTTTTTTAGTTTTTGTCTATCTCTTTGTATGTTGGATTGCAACTTTGTACACTTTACAAAAGCTGGATTAATAATAATATGGTATAGTGACTTATGATTCATATACCTACAGGGTGAAAAGTTATTAAAACTAACTCCACGCGGATAGAATCTTAAGTTAACCAATTATTGAAATAAAGAGTAAAATCAATGACATTTAGTTGACTCAATGAAAGGGTATGCATAATTAAACTGATTTGTTAAACCCGAACGAGTTGCCTTTTAAGTTAAATCCCGAATGGCAAAACTGTTGCCAGGTTTTTCAAAACAGTCTCAATGTTACAAAACTTTTTGACTGCAGCTGGCATTGCGATGCACTGACGTAAGCTGGCTTTTTAATAAAACCTTTTAAAGCGCATAAGCATGTGTTGCAAGCCCTCGATTTCGAGGCGTTTTAAGCAAGGAGTCCTAAATATGCAAATGAAAAGAAGTGGGTCAAGCCGCTTTCGAGACGAATGGCAGACGATGCCAGCAGCAGGGCGCGTGGTAAATGTGCTCGATTTGTGAGGTTCTTTTATTTAACACTTGAGGTTTCAGCATAACAAATCCAAATAATTTCATCAATAGGCGGAAGCGTTTAGGGAAAAGCTTGCTATGAATTCGGCCGCTTTTTTGGACATTGTCGGTGGCAGGACTGGCAGGGCAGCGCATAATGCGAACTGGTAGAAGCTGGTACAGCTACGGTCAAGTGTATATAGATGCATATATAGGTACGCGGTGCTCTAAAATGTACCTTATGAATGGGACGACAATCATACCTTGCCGTAACTCAGTCAAGTACTAGCACGGGTGGTAAAGGATTTCGTTACTAATTCGTACCCACCTTAATTTAGAGTTAGTGTTGTTTGTTTCTAATGTGTACAAATTAATGTGTATTGGTATGCACAATAAACGATTTTTGATTTGATATAGTACCCGTCGTTTAAAAAAACGCTGGCGAAGTGAGTGAATCAACCTGGATTCTGTGTTTATACGAGTGTATAACTGGCAAATTAAAAATATAATTTTATTGGAATATCAAATTCTTGCCAGGCGCTGGAATGTGAAACTTACAAACGGAATTCTGGAAATAAAAGCTGAAATTCCTAGTAGCGCGATGAAACAGGAAGTTGTGTTGCAGTTTTGTGGGCTGGCGTAATGCTTACAATCGATTTGGTTGCCTCTTAGTAGCCTGACTATCAAACAATACAGGAAGCCGAGATACAGCTCTCTTTGTGGCTATGTAAGCCGATACGCGAGCGGCAAGATCTGCCGCTCACGTTGCCGCCAAATTTAGAGCACATTTGGCTGTTTATAGACGGATAAACCGCATCAAAGACATTTGGCTCCCTTTTGAGCTGACGAAGCAAGCAAGCCCTGGAATCTGCAGAATACTAGTGATCGTGACGAGCTCTCTTGTCACCTCTACTGAACGGAGACGAATTTGGTCTGTATAAGTTAATTTTAAGCTGTTTTTAAGATTAAGTGTTGTTTCTTTCCTTACTGTTAAGTACTTAAATTGTTTTTGTTGTATTTTTTGTTTATACTACTGGTCCCAAATAAAGTTTTTTCTATTTTATTTGCATATCAGGAAACAATATGAAAAAAATAGGTTTTAACAGGCTTTTCGGCCTACTGCCGATTTACTCCTGACTTTAACTATGTGCTGAAATCTGATACATTTACAGGTTGCCCACGAATAATTGCATGCAACCCATTTTTGCACTGGCATTTGTTTTGCCAACAAATGAAAATCACTAAATTCCACACGGATTATTTCAGGTAATGTCGACGACCCCGCATGATTCAGACTTGTTACGAGTCGTAACTTACGACACTAGTGTTTTGCTGGTTATATTTATTTTCTCTTATGCGCCCAAAACAATAAGACGCACCTGTTAGATACAATAGTGGTGTTCTAAGAGTCTATTTAGTTTGGTTTTGTTCTTAAGAGGTATTCTCTACCTTGACTGGAAAACATGAAATAGCAATGACCCAAACTGTTACTGAATAGCTAATCCTCAAAATAATTGCTACCAAACCTGTACCGTTAGGTTTGTCTTGTAAAATAGCTACAAGCTTTATCCGAAAGGAACACACTATGAAAACAGAAGACAATCTACGGCTTCCGCCTATAGTGGCGGCAGTAAACATTCTGCGTTGTACATACCTATTTAGCTCGTTGCTACCAAAAGATAGGCATTTCTACGGCAAAATGTGGGAAACTTAAAAAGATAATTGACTATAGGTACCAACAACAAAAGAATGAAACAGCATACAATGTATTTTTTACAAATTCAATAACTTCTATGTATTTTAGCATTTGTGGAATTGTTTGTTGTCAAAAACACTCTCATAGTAAGAAAAATTTAAATACAATTTTCCCTCTTAATACTTACAAAAAATCAGGAGCAGAGCAGGCATAGCGATCCTTTACATGGAAAACTTAAGCTCATTATAAAAAAGAAATTTAAACATTATCTAAATAATAAGACAGGAGTCTATTTCTAGTCCATTGCATGAGACTACTTAACAAGAATCTGCATAGATACATTATCTTTACGCATTTTTGTCATATCACAATATTTTACGTTAAATTTCAGAAGAATTGCGTAGAAAATCCTGATAAGTTGGCAGTCATACTAAACTGTTAATATATTTTTTCACTAAGTGTAAATACCTATACTTTCCTTTTACTTATAAATTCAATGAATCAGCTTTATTAATATAATATGTTAGGTTTCTTCTGTTTTCCCGCTGTCAACTTTAACAAGATAGTAATAGAGGAGGAAGTACAATTGTTAAAGAAGTTAGTGTGAGTTATCAAGTATTGCTTTCTTTTTATGAATATAAGTACATAGTGAGACAATGAGTTTGTAATAATAAGGAAAAGATGACTAAAGTGCCTTACTTAACTTAACTTAACTTAGAAAGTCTTATTATTGAATCACAAATGCAAATTTAAATATTTTATTGATCTTGATACCAAGGTAAACACAAAATGATCATGTCTTTAATTCAGAACAGGGTGTATAGGTTTCAGAACTAACAAGAATTTGAACACTACCATTGTATAAAATGTATACTAATGTTTTACAATTAACTGTAACCCAAGTTAAAGTTAATTGATGGAAGTTTCAGATTTGACACTTTATTAAGATATTTTTAATATTTCACTAAAAGTATATTCAACTAGATTTCTCAATTTAAGCTCAGCTTATGTTCAGCTGAGTGTATTTTGTTAGAGTAGTACATAGAACCTAAATTACCATTTACATCAATGACAACAGAGTTAAATTAATTGTTTTATTACCAACTGAAAACTATTTTGATAAAGTTGGTACAACCTTTATACTATTAATAGCCCACTGCACCAACAACACCCAAAGTCAGGCAATTTCCAGGTGAACTGAGCCATAGACGGTTTATCTTATTTTGGAAAGATGAAAGGTAAATATCAAGCATTTACCTAAGTTCTTGAGCTTAATAAAATAGGATAGGACTACTATGACACAATGACATCACCAATCATCTTTACGCAGTTCTTACATTTAGTCAGCTGATATTGATAGAGGAGGTTCCAGTTTTATTAGGTGACATTAGACACACAGAACCGGAACCTCTAAAATGTCTTTTTTCTGATAATCAGTCATATTATGTAGTATCTTATTCATCACGTTACTTGTTTACATAAAAAAACGCATTTCTTCAATGATTTTCTAACTTCTTAAAACATGCTTTCTAGAAGATGTAATGAATCAAAACGTACATAGTTTCCAAATGGGAAGAAATTATAACAAGCTTGGGAGAGTTTTCACTTGACTGACTACTTTCGCGATTCTGTTGAATGTTAGGGAAGTAAGATCTTACCTTGCACTTCATCCCAGCCTTGTGTTCTAAGAAAGTCAATGAATAAGGTTTAATACATAAACAAAACACTACACAAACCACACTCAACTTAAAACAACCACCCACAGTTCACACGTCTTCTTTTACTCAAGTGGCAGAGCAGAGGCCCGTGATCCGAAGCAAAAGCAAACAGACATGCGACAACACATGCATGCACATTTGGCGATTAGGGCGCCGCTTCCCAAAAGGATCCAAAACATTTAGCCACTCCCTGACGTATTTTTTGGTATGGCAACATTGGCAGCACATCAAACTCAAGCTTGCCATCTGTGATTATATTAAGGAACTTCTTTATAGTAGTGACATCTGCTGTTAGCTAGGTTAAATTGCTTCTCAGTTAGTGTCATCTGGCGTCAAATAGCATAACTTAGGCTCAATTTAGCGACATCTAACAGAGAATAGCAAAACTAGATTTTGAACGATGAAGGTATTAGTTACTTCTACAAATACAATAGATGTCACTATTTTTCATAATGCAAAAATTAAAAACTAGAGACATCTTACGGCATACATCTAAACTAGATCTTAGTCGGTCCGAAAGAAAGCGCTAATATTTTTTGCCTGTTAAGCAAAAGGTGTCACTAGCTGCCTCACTTCACGTATGGAAACTGTGAGGAGTTGATAAAACTCGTGAAGAAACGTACCAGACCAACAAGCCGTAATTGTATACCATATCCGTACAAATCCATACTTCCTAATATAAAAAAAAGTGAACAACTACTTTTTCAGACCAGAAATGCTAAATATTTCAGATAATCAGATATCTAATCACAGTTAAAGTAAATTAAATTAAAATGTATTTATTTCAGATAATTGAAATCCATATTTTGACAAACTATTTATATAAATTAAATTGAAAACAGAATCAGAAAAATACAATACTTACAATTAAAAATTTAGAAATTGAATAAAAAATGTCTAATAAGTACCTATGTCATTTAAATCACTGTTTGGGAGAGGGCTCTCTCACTGCGCTACAGTTTATAACTTTTGCAGTTGAGAACACCACATTTGTAATAGAATAATAAGTTTATGATAAATAAAGAATTTTGAATTTTGAATTTTAACTGGTGCAGTATAGCGTGCAAACCTCCGAGCCAGCATGTAACACCGGGCCGACAGTGACCTGCGCTCCCTCTCCCTCTCGTTGAAGTCACTCATTGAAATTCACATGGTGAATAGAGTATAGTTAAGTTTTTTAAAAAGATTGAGATGAAACATTTTAGGGATTTTTTTTTTCTAAACGGCCTTCAAAGTTCAGGGAAAACACAGCATTTCTAACTTTTCAATTAAACATTTTTTTTTAGAATTGTGATAAGCGTTATAGATGTGAATTTTTATAATCATCTAGTGCTATTATTGATCTAATAAAGAAAAAAAAACCAGGCATTTATTTCAACAGATCGCGCTGACGTGTATGTTTGGACCACCCTATATTTGTTTTTTTACTTACTTACTTACTTATTCTGGCGCAGCGACCCAAAATGAGTCTTGGCCTCCGACACAAGAAGACGCCAAGCTTGTCTGTCCTGCACGATCTCTTGCCAAGGATGCGCTTGGAGAGCCAGCAGGTCCTGCTCCACCTCGTCCTTCCAGCGGTACCTGGGCCGACCCCCTGGTCGACGATCGCTTATTGGTCGTCCCAGGTACGCTCTCTTCACTGCCCGGTCCTCGCCCATCAGCTCTACGTGACCAAACCAGCAGAGTCTTTGGGATTTTGTCTCTCCAAGTATGTTAGGTTCAGCCACTGCTCTAATGTCTCAAGATTTTTCCGGACTCTCCAACTCCCATCTGGTCTCCTCGCAAGCCCAAGAGTTTTACGGAGCACCTTGCGTTCCGCTACAAGCAGCTTCTGTTCTTTCTTTTGTGTGAGTGTCCAGGCTTCAGATTCAGATTCAGATTCATTTATTCGCTCGAAAAGTGGTACAATAGTTGGTATCAATAGCAAAGTCCGCACAATTCACCAAAACAGGCATGCAAATGTTACATATAAAATTCATAAATTCTTATAAAATACAATACATATTATCTTGTGTGTTATTATAATCATATTAATTGGTAAATAAAAAACAAAACATGTCATTTCATTTTAATCAAATTCAACATACAGTGACACACAGAACCAATTTATTTAAACACATACATTAAACATTCTGAATTTCCATTACATTTTATTAAATCAAATCAAATCAAATCAAATAATATTTATTCACATAAAATACAGTGGTAGTGATTTTGAGCGTCTATTTTGTCACACATCAGTCCTAACTTTAGAACTGGAAGCGTGGTACATGTCCCAGATAATGTCAATAAAGACCTCGGGAACGGCCCTGGACCGCAGCGCCCATCCGCCGATCATCTCACGAGGGACACAGTCGAAGGCCTTCTGCATGTCTAAGAAAAGGAGATGCAGAGGTGTATTCTTCAGTCTGTATCCCTTCAGGAGCGTTCTCAAGGCAAATACGGGGTCCATGGTCCCACAGCTCGGTCGAAACCCATACTGACACTCCGGGATTGTACACTCCTGTCGAATCCGAGAGTCTACAATGCGCTCGAGGAGCTTCATAAATAATAATAATAAATAAATAAACGAGAGCCCATCGATCATCAACTCCATCGGGTTCGACAGCTTTCCGGTTCTTCATGCGGCGAAGATCCGATTGGACTTCATCAGGCGTTACCTACCAGGGGCACTAGGCCCTGATTCGGAGGGAGTTCAGGTGGCTGCACCTCTTTGTGCTGCTTGTTGAGCAGCTCGTGGAAATAAGAGCGCCATCTCTCCTTCACCGCGCGGTCCTCGCATAGCAGGTTACCGAGAGTGTCGTTTACACAGCGGCACATGGAAATATCCTAGGCCTTTGACTTTGTGTGCAAACCTAATATAAATAAATTAAATAACAGTCTGACTGACCACCCAGTCAGTGTTAAAATGTCTCAGCGATAGCAGTTTCGAATTTAAAGCAAACCAAAAAATCAATCTCATAAATTCATATTACTGTCTTTTCGAGATAGGAGGGGGTTTTGGAACTTTTTTAGAATTTACATGGTTTAATACGAGGTCGCACCACATGTGTGCGTAAAGACGCAGCATTGCAACGGAGCAATGTTATTTGCAGCAGATGCTAGGTGGATTCGTCTAGATTATTTTGGATAATAGGCACCTTAGTTAAATGAGCGTCACTCTGTCATCGCTGAGAAGTACGTACATGATTGAGATTGTGATCTCAGAAATAATAAATTCAATAAATAGGGACAGATGGAGGGCGAGATACGATGTCAAAACGTCACGTTGGTGCGACCGCACGCCGGCGTGACAACCCCGGTGACAGGTCGTTACTGAGTTGTCACGACTGAGCGCGGGAACTGATCACATGGTGCCCAACTGCTGAACTCAGAGTTATATCTTTGCATAGCATCAGAAATAAAGACGTAGTTGACATCATTAAAAATGTACTACCTACAATTAAGTGTACACAGTAACATATTTGACAATTAATATTATTAACTACAATTATAAAATAACTGTTAAGTTTCTAAAGAACTTTTAAAAAGCACTTCTATTTGAAGCCTGTTGGACACTTTGATTAGGTTTGAAGCGATAAAAAAATAAATCTCTCATTAATTTTCACAAAATATTTTTCACGAACGTTTTTCATCGTCGTTTTACATGGCTAAGCTTGTGTTGTCAAAGGGGTGTCCAGCTTTCTCGGCAGGTAGTGACGTTACGCGACAAGGGCGCGACACGTGCTCGGCACACGTGCGGCCACCAGCTTCCATGGTCACGTGACTGATGGGGCACCAACTTAGACGAGATATTTCCGGGCTTGAACCCGAATTCTCGAAGCAAGCATTCTTCCCGCAATATGTCAGCAGAACTGAACGTTTTATCAGCACAGGTAAAAACCACATTTTCTAACATAATAAATAGGTACGAGTACCTAGGTTAAATGGCACAAATTTGGGAAAACGAACCTGTATCACAAGGGACTACGATTTTCATTGTACAAAACACTGTTCGCAGAATTTTGTGTTGAATATAATACCTACTCGAATTATCTTGCATGCAAACTCGAATACCTACTCTGTAGGCTGAACCAAAAATTAGTATCATGAAAGTACCTACATAACTTCGTATCGTATATTTCGACGAAGTTGTGTTAGAAATTGGTGTTATTTTAGCATAATTTAATTCCCCTTTACCGTCAGACGCCAGAACCAGATTATACCAAACTATGCTATTTCCTACATATAAAATTTGTACCGTTAATATTTCAAAATATCTTAACTCACTTAAAAATCACTTAAAATCGATATTCCATTCTAAGGTTTCCGAGATAAAAATTTAAATTCAATGAAAAATGAATTCCATGGAATATTAAGTTTAATTGTTCAGTAGTCAGAATCAGAAATAGGGTAATTAAATGCTTTTCGTGATAATTGTTGTTTTCGTCAAATGAGATCTGAAATTCCTTTCATTGGCACGTGACCACGTGACGCCCTTCCGAACGTGCGTAGGAAAAATTCTTTATTTTTTTAAAAAGGCATAAACTTCTGGGAAGCCATATAGCGACTTGTAAACATGGCAATGTTGCAACCTATTCCGACCCTTTTACAAATCTGGTCCTTTGTGTAATTTTCCTCAAGCCCCTCCAGCAAACTTTGCGCAAGAGACCAGAGTTTATGTAAAACAATACACTTTACAAGGATTCAAAGCCATTTTAATGTGAAATTGCGCAAATGACTCAGCGCCCTCCAGAAACACCCGTACCTACACGTTTTGACAGGCTGTACTTGAACATTTGCATTGCGTCGTCGGCTGCCTATCGAGGTGGAAAACTTACAATTAATATTAAAACATGCACAATAAAATAAAGCCAAGCAGTCGGAAAGTATACGCGTCAGTCCGGCCAGTGCTTTTGACAAGGCTATTATTCTGGCCCAGATACAAAAGGCACCGAAGCCGTGTAACATTCGAATAAATGTTAACTTTATTTGCGACGTATTTAAATGCTATTTTTAACTGTTAACCTTTTGAGTAAGCATGAAAGATGTTCTCCGTTCGTCACGAGTAAGGGAGATGCAAATGATATAGTTCCTTATATTGTTCCGCTAAATGTATGGAGGACGTAGAAACTCTATTCCATACAATAGACGTAGCATTTTAGTGAAATTGTCGGAGCTAATAATTCATCGAGTTCTGTCTGTGCAGATAATTAGATTGTCATGTTCATACGTTGATAGAATGCATTTCACTGGCATTTACATTAACGGAGCAATGGAAACACCAGAAAACATGAATGGCTGGCGTTTACTCAGATTGGAGTACAAATTTGGAACTAGACGCGTGAATTTAGGGGTCTATATTTTTATCTATCCCTAATTGTCGTTGGCACACAAACTATTGGCCAATTTTTTTTTCGCACAATCATCCCATGTCCTAAACAAGTTTTGGTCTATTACAAATCGCCTTAAGTGTTAACGCCGTATTATCACTTTCCAAATTCGTCATTAGGCCGAACGATGCATAAGCATAATCCCTACTATTTACAAGCTCTAGATTATAATTCAAACAGTAGTTCAGGCAAGGGTACAAATGAACATGCATGAAAGCAAGCATGCATGCATGCAAGGAGGCATACATGCAAGCATGCATTTCGTTCTCCTCTTCTCCGGCGCTGCGGAAAGTGCGGCCCTTTCGCCCTTGCGTAGTAATCACAGTCACCCACGCTCGCTTGCGCAGCTTCGGCGACCAGCCTCAGCCGCTTCAGCTCGCACGGGTGCCTGAGATTCACTACAGCGTGCGAATGCTACTCTCCCTCCGCGCCTCCGGCTCTTGAATTACACTCTAGTGTAGGGCAGACTAGTATCATGGCGAAGGACCACGGCCAGTTCGGTTTAACATACTATTTTTATACATAGCCGACATTTTAGGTACCTACCTCATAAAATTCGTAAATAAATGAAATAAAATAGATTTAGGTGTAGATAATCAATCAAATGAAATTACGTAAACTGATACTAATCTAGATAATATTGAGGTAGAAAATTAGTCATTTGTTATGCCAAAGTAACGTATGCAAATAGATTTTAAAACATTGAATATTAGGAGTTAAAAGCCCTCATGCTTTTAATATTTAGGGAAATCTATAATAGTGCAAAAACATCGATTCGGCGAATCAATAATTCTGCGTAACAAGTTTAGGCCAATAAGATTGGGCCGAATAAAATTAGGAGCAATCATTCACCCTGAATTTAGGCCTTTAAATCTTACTAATATTATAAATCCGTATCTTTGTACTCTTTCATGCAAAAGATACTAAACGGATTTAGATGAAACTTTAGGGTAATACAGCTCATACGAGTACATCAGAATAACACATAGTCTACAATTTATAAATATTTAATGTATAAAAAATGAAGTTCACGCGGGCGAAGCCACGGGAAAAAGCTAGTACCTCATATACCGTACACTATTTATAATAATTTTTAATCGATTGGAATTTGAAACTATGGAATGGATTTTAACTTTAAATTATCTAACTAAGCCATACTCGTATGCTCAGTTTTAGATAGTAGCACGATTAGAACCTTTTGAGTTGAACTTTAAGGAATCACCTTGTAAGTACTACTACTACGAACTAGCTGCTAGGTTTGACAGCCTTCATCGGCGACAGCGTCCCACATGCTACGACGCAGGTCGTGGGTTCGATGCTCACCCACTTATAGAGTGATCCAATTACAGCTTCCGAACTATTATTTACTGTGCAGTTTTTTTTAGTTTTTTTATTTACTGGTCTAATATTTAGTGTTTTAGATTTATTATAAAAAATACTACGGTCAAATTTCCGCCCCTGGACATTCTGCAGGAGGTAATTTTTAATTGAATACTTGAATAAATCTCTGTTTAGTATAACTAATACTTACAAATAATGACTGATATACGATTGAAGCCTAAGTTGGTGCCGTAGTTGCTTTACAAAGTAGGTGACTCGCAACAGCAAGATTAGTGTACTTCAGTTATTTTCACAGTGTTATGTCGTATGGTCTTCAGTTGTGGGGCTCGGCAGCGGATCTCAACACCATCTTTGTTCTTCAAAAAAGAGCCATCCGCTCCATTTACAACCTTAGACCACGCGAATCGCTTCGTGAAGTATTCAAAGAGATAGATATTTTAACTGTGTACTCTCAATTTATTTATGATAATGTAGTATATGTCCGTAAAAACTTGCATCTCTTCAAGAAAAACAGTGATGTTCATAAACTCAATTCCAAGGAATAAAAATAAGCTCGTAACTCCCAGTCTAAGACTGCATAAGGTAGGGAAATCATTTGTTGGTCAATGTGTAAAATATTTTAATAAGATTCCGCAAACTCTTGTTGAACTGCCACTTCACAAGTTTAAGTCACAAATTAAAGCTAAGTTAATGAAGCGGGGTTATTATAGTGTTGAGGATTTCTTAAATGATAAGAATTTGTGGTCATCTTAGGTATAATCTGCTCCTCTGCACACTTTTTTGTTATGACTTTACTCTGTCAATTCCATTTTTGTGTATAAAAACAAGATTGAAAAGAGTAACCATCGAGTTTCTTGCCGGAGTCTTCTCGATCGGAAACAACCTCCGAACCGGTGGTAGAGTCACATTATATTTAATTATGATATGAACTATCATAGTATTATTTTATGTAAGTTCATTTTTATTCAGTATATTTTTGCTACATTTTTTTTTTTTGTACATGACATGTCATAAGTACTTTTTATAAGTCTTTATGAATAAAGATATTTTTTACTTTACTTTTACTTTAACTGGTTCTAATTATTTATTTCATGGCCCAGCAGATAAAGCTCGCTACCATTCAATGACGCACGACGCGGCATCAAATTCCTCCTCCAATAAAACAAATCGTTAAGCGCTCTAAGCACAGAGGACCTCAATAAAACACCCAAAAAGAGGGCGGCGACACAAATTATTATCATAAAAGTGCAACAAACAGACTCTAGCACCAAATATATTACATAATTAAGTCTAAAACGCTTCCCTTCGCGGTCGGTTGGACTTAATTCACTTTTTCCCTTTATTTCACAAGGAAGAATTTATATTCATAACTGGTATAAATGTCAAGTCATTGTAGTTATAAAGTAAGTGGGGTCCACCCTTTGCGTTTTGTCGTCGCTTATTTCGGCTCTTGTTGAAAATTCCATTAGTTTTAATTTTTGTGCCGCTTGGGAAAAAATTCTTTCGGAAATTTTCTCGATACTCGGAAATGGTTAATGAGAGTTTTTTGACTTAATTAGTTAATAAAGCATTTTTATGTTTAAGTTGTGTATTAATATGTATTGTAGACCAAAAGCTTTTTAATAGCTAGACTGACTCGTTGACTCGTTAGTAAAATTCCTTCCAACTACACCATTGCTCGCTTTGGTCTCTTGATCGTAACGCACAACGCTGCGTTAAATGCGGCATGCGGTACCGGACGTATAATCGTATAAAATACCGGACGTATAAACGCTTACGCATACTGCGACGGAACAAGAGACTAAGGACGTTTTTCATACGATTATGTGTCCGGCACCGCAAGCCGCATACTGCAGCGTTGGGCGTAACGATCAAGAGACCAAGTTTTAGCCCCCACCTTGAATATCGAGCATTTCTTTGAAAAAGTTTTATGCATAAATGCTAGGCCTAGAACTGATTGAATGAGACAAATTAGGCAAGTTTTTTTTAAAACAATGTTTTTGGAGAACCTAAACCCCATAATTGAATAGCCATAAAAGTTCCCAAAACTGAATTCGTGGTTCATTCATTACTTGAGTATGTGGGGACGATGTCCCGATAACACAATGCCATTTGTTTTTATTACCACCGGCACCACGCAGGCCTGTTTACGGCATTGTAATTAGACCAAATAGAGAAAATACATTGTTAATTTTTGTATTTTTCAGTTAAGTAATAACGCAAAGATTGTTGAACTCAGTGTTATTGCATCGAAATAACACTGAGTTACCTGCGTAAAATTATTACATATTTCTTAAAAAAATCAAAATTCGTTTGGGAGTATAACGATTCCAGTGTGAAGTAATTAATAGTAATTATCTCATCATCATCCGTGCGGTCTATCCCGGTTGTGAACCCACACTGGTGTCCGCCTTTCTCACTTTCCATTGTTTTTTTGGCTTGAGTTGGCTTTACGGGAGCGGCTGCCATCTGACCTCCCAACCCATAAAGGGGAGCCGTCGCCAGAGCCTCCTTCGTTGATCAGCAGGGTGCACCAGCTTGCAGGCGAGGTTGGCTTGGGGCCCGAAGATGTTGGAGGACCCCCTTACACCCCCGTGATGTGATTAACTGTGTCATAATAATAATTTGTGCTACGTGGTTTATTTTTTTACTTGGTCAGTTTAGCACTTAGGATGGTTATACGAGTATAAGTATATATACTTATGAGAGTGCATACTAAGGGTATGCACGAAGGGTACCTTCGGTTGAATGTACTAGCAATAAAAGCAAAGCAATGCTCATTCCAAATAAACAGCCGGTTGCTAGTTTTTATGAACATTTGAGGAATTTACTAGGGTTTTGAAATCCTTATTTATCTTATTATCTATTATAGTACCAATCTATATGTATTTAGAGATATTTAAATATTTTTATCCGTCTATGATACAAGTACAAGGTCCGCTTGATATTATTAACCATAGATGGATATTATTAACCATTTGGCCTGTTGGCGCAATGGCAGCGATCCTGCCGTGACACATAATTGTGTGACGAACATTTGTATTTGTTGTGTGTCTGGGTGTTATTATCTATTTAAGTATGTATTTAGAAACATTTAAGTATGTTTATCAGTCTCTGACGCCCATATTACAAGCTCTGCTTAGTTTGAGGTCAGATGATCTTGGTGTGAATTGTCCCAGATATTTATTATTTATTAATTCTAAGAAATCAATAGCAGAAAACTTCAAGCGTTGCGTACTCATCAAGAACAAAGCGTGGCTGTTCGGCTTCGTCTCCGGAGATTTAGTTCCACTCCGTCGTATTAGCAGATTGGACGGCCGCAGCCGGACCATAAACCGACGCACAGTGCGCGCCGCAATGGAGAGAGCGGCTAAAAAGATATGCTCAGAAATTGAAATAGTATTAATAACATAACAACTGTATCCCAAACGGGATATTCAGAGGCAGTAACTGTTGCCGTCATGGTGAACGGAACACTCAGAAGCCCACTTTTCATGAATGGTAATAAAACCCAACGTGGTAGATGGTGAGCCTCCCGGCGTTACCCGAGTTGATTTGGTTTTTATCGATAATAATAAAGAATGATCAATTTATTACTTATTCGGATCTTAAGTGTCACAAATACATTGGAAATTGGAATGACGACAAGGTGTCAGAGGCGGAAATAGGTTTAAAAAGCACCCATGTTACGCCTGCTCCCGCAAAAGGATACTGTTTTCTGCTAATGCTAATTCTGTTTTCGAACAATGCTAACATACTCGTATTATTTAAGGATAACTGAAAAGGAAAAAGTTAATTCAAATTTAAAACCAAAAAGAAAATAATACTTAGCGCAAAAAGTTGCTACGAGTAGGTACAATTACAGCTGGTAATAAAGACTATATTAAGTACCTGGTCAAGATGACTAGTTAATTGATTAAAAACTAATTGAAACTGGCCACAGATCGCTCGGGACAGTGGTAGTGGTTAGTCCCTTGCACAGCAGTGAGACAACATACGCTGAATCAATAAGATTATAGAGGAAAAAAGCGCTTGGCAGGTTGATTGAAATCATCTTTGAAAATCATACACGCCTGCTTACTCCCATACGAGTATACCGGGTGACTATCAAAACACTTGCAAGAACGGTATGGCGTACTCTGTAAGTGATGTAGACTTTTACAATGGACTTTAATTTCAAGGTCACCATTAAAAATCAGTCGAACAGTCAGTATTTTTTGGAACCTTAGAATTCCAATTCCCCCAGATATCTGAAATGTAATTTTAAGCATTGGGGCGAGTGCAGCACGCGCAACCAGCGCTCGCATGGCCTTTCGCTGCTTCACACTCCTCTTCATACGTCTTCCCATATGTCGAATTCTATCACATTAGCTGCCATTAGGCTATGGAACTCGCCGCCTAATAAAATTAAATTGTCGACCAGTAGGTTTTCCTTCAAAAGAGCAATTCACAACTTCTTCTTAGAGAAACCTTAATTGAGATATAGCATTACTTGATTCTCTCTCCTTTCAAGACAACGTTTTGAAATTTAGGTACGATATTTAGTGTATGTATCTTTAAAACGTATTTTAATTATGTATGTGTAATATGTATAATTTTAGTATTAGTATGTTTTTGGTATAAACAGTATTTTTTATTCCGGTTTCACGAGACGCTGCCAACACGATTTCTGCTTCGCCCAGTGGTTGGCTGGTAGAGAATGCCATTAGGCATTTTGTCTGCTAATTGTACTTTTTCTTTGTGCAATGAATAATAAATAAATAAATAAAATAAAATTAGTTTGATCAGATCACAAATTTTCTCTTAAACATAGTTACTAAATCACTTACTGAGTGTGCCATATCGTTTTTGTAAGTCTTTTGATAATTTTGGTATTCAAACATTAAGTAATAATAGGTAGCTTTTTCATCTCATCGTAGTGTCAACAATATTTAAGTTTACCGAAGCTATGGTTGGTAAATTTTACGATGCTGTTTCAGATTCACTGCAATCTACATTAACCTTTAATTTTTAGCCACTTTTTTGAAGTATCTGTGAGTTACCATCGTTCACCCACTGTGCGCCCGTGAAAGCATTCCACATCACTTCATTGAACAATGTTTTACGGTTTATTCGTTTCCTTTGTTTGGAGCCGGACATGTTGCGAAAGTGATTGACTTTAGGTTAGGGCAGATTACATTTAACGGACTATTACAATTAAGAGTCCAGTGGTAAACCTGCTGGCCAAGGTCACCTGCTGGCCTAGTTAATTTAACCATAGTTTCTCTTGACAACGTACACCAACTATATATGGGCAGGCCTGTATTGCAATGGACATGTTGTCGGAAATGACAATGATGGTAAAACATTATATAGCTATGCTATGACGTCACCTTTGTACTGAGGAGTTGCAGTACCCGGACAAATCAGCAATGGCTTAGGGGTGTGAAGCAAACAATGTTGGAATGTACCAATGTTTTGTAAGAAGAAAAAAAAAATTGAAGCGAAATCGCTCACGGTATATGTATTTATATTATATAGCAGTCGCCGTAAAGTATATATGGGGTGGAGTAAATGATAAGCAGCGGATTGGAGAATAACTGTTTATTTCTTACTTCGTCTTTCTAGAAAACTCCAACGTCAAAATCCCCTCAAATGCGAACCCCGCAAGCTTATATACTAAAGACTACCCACTCACTCCGCTCCGTTCATACGTTCATCATTCAGTCTTACATTCCATTGCACACAAACCATTCCCACACTCGGCCATCCTGTAGTCTGACTGTCCTCAGTCAGCCATCGACTCTTCATACAACTCATACAATATCTTACACATCATCCATACCAAAGTCAACATTCCACTAACATCTTTACACTTAAAAACTTAACAATCAGCAAAACAATACTACATTTTAGTTTAATACAGCTTAACAAAAATACAATTTCTACCTTCAAAAACAATGCTTCTGTTATCCTCATCATAATACAATATTTTTTCAATTTAAATAAAGAAAATTAAACCTTAGTTTTGTTTCATTTAAACCCATCTCAACAAAACTGTTTATGTCTTAGACATCATTAGACCTATGGATAGACATAAAGTATGTAAACAACATATCTGAGCATCTCAAAGTATCTAATACAATTATACATAAATAATTCCTAAGTTATTATGGCTGTCATTCAACTATCACACATCATCTCAACATTCTGGCTAAATCCAATAATCTGAAATAAAAGAAAGTTAATAAAATTTAAAATTTACCAGATTAATCTTCACTTTCACCAACACCTGGCCACTTCTTCATATAGTCAGCAGCTGTAGAAGTTTTCAAAGGTCCTTCAGATCCACTGTTCACTTTTTCTACATCATATCTGTCTTTACCACTCACACGCGTAACTCTATATGGTCCAAGGAAATTCGGTTTCAATTTCAGACATTTCCCAAACTGTGTTCTTTTAATGCAAATTAAATCTCCTCTTTTGTACTTGTTACTTTCTTTTCTTTTCTTGTTATAATTTTTTCTGTTTTCTTCTTGTACTTTTAGTAGTTGAATTTTCGCCTTTTCTCTCAATTCTTCTCTGTTTACCATAAAATTTTCCATTTTCTCTCGCTGCAATAAACTTATAATTTCTATATCTTCTTTTTGCTTCATTTTCACGCCTGTTAACAACTCAAATGGGCTTATGCCTATACTTCTTTGGTGAGTGCTGTTTATGGCACGCTGGGCTTTACTTACGTGCTTGTACCACTGTGTTTCATCTTCAATACACAGTTTCGTTAATACTGAAATTAAAGTCCGGTGTATGCGTTCAACTTGGCCGTTGCTTCTTGGCACACCTGTAGTAATCAGAACATGTAGAATATTTTCTTCCGCGCAGTATTCTTTGAAGTCATTGCTTGTAAATGCTGTACCACGATCTGTAATAATTCTTGATGGATTACCATAATTCTGCTGGTGAATAATTAATTTATCGAGGGTTTCCTTCGTAGTGGTTCCTTTTGTAGGGAACAACCACACAAACTTCGTAAAAGCGTCCACCATTGTAAGGATATAATTATACTTCTTCTTAGTTTCTGAAAGTGGTCCAATATGATCAAGATGTAAAGTTTCTAATGGTAAGTTTCCTTTTTCAATAACATTCAAAAATCCTTCTTGCTTGCCTTGTTTTTTCATAGCCAAAAGACATGGTATACAAGTAGTGATAAGCTCTTCTAACTTTTTTGTCAAGTCTTTGATATAGTAATCCTTATTCACAATTTCTAACATTTTCTTTTTACCAAAGTGTCCATTTGAATGTACTTGTTTTAATATTTCCATTTCCATTCCTTTTGGTATAACCAACAGTCCTTTCTCTCCTTTGTGTAATAACCCATTTTGTTCATAGTAGTCTGAGTATTCTTTCTCTTTTAAAACTTCCAGAATGGCTTTTATACCTTCGTCTTGTTGCTGCGCTTGTCTTATTTTCTCATTAGTTCCTCTTGTTATAACACCTATAAATGTACTTCTGCTAAGAGCATCAACATGACGCATCTGAGTGCCACTTCTGTGTTCAATAGTGTAGTTAAATTCTTGCAATAACATCACCCATCTTGCAACTTTTGGTGTTAAATCTTTTTTCTTTAATGTCAACTGGAAAGCCTGGCAGTCAGTTACTATCTTAAAAGGAATGCCTAATAAATATCTTCTGAACTTCTTTATGCCTTCAATGACAGCTAGAGCTTCTAATTCATAGCTGGAATATTTCTTTTCTGCATCTGTGGTCTTCTTGCTGCTATAATATACTGGATGTAAGCTTTTATCATTGGGATCTCGTTGTAGCAAAATAGCTGCATATGCTTGTTGTGAAGCATCCGTGTGTAGTTCAGTTTGCAGGTTAGGATCAAATATTCTCAACACTGGGTGCTCTGACAGCATCTTCTTTAACATCTGAAAGCTACTTCTTTCTTCATCATTTAATTCAAAACTTTTATCTTTTTTTCTTAATAAGTCTGTAAGTGGTCTTGCGATAGCAGCATAGTCTTTCATATATTTTCTGAAGTAGGAGGTCAGTCCAATAAAACTCTGAAGTTGTTTTATGTTTGAAGGCTCATGAAATTTGAGAACAGCATCAACTTTATCGGAAGAAGGTCTTATAGTTCCATTCTCAATCACATGGCCAAGGTATTCCACTCTAGTTATCAGCAACTCAGTCTTTTCCCAGTTAATCTGTAATCCGTGATCAGCTGCTACCTCCAACACTGCTTTCAGTCTCTCAAAACCTTCTTGGTACGTCTCGGCTATTAATATCATATCGTCGATGAAAATTTGTAACCAACCTCTGGAAATCAGCTCTCTGAAAATGATATTAATAAATCTGGTGAAATAACTCGGGCAAATTGAAAGTCCAAAGGGTGCTCGAGTAAATTCGTACTGATTATTATGTGTTACAAATGAAGTGTACTTTGTGCAGTCCTCTTTTATTTTCAGGTGAAAAAATGCATCTTTTAAATCAATTTTACTGAAAATCTTAGCATTGACTAGTTTGTCTATCTGATCATCTATAATTGGCAAAGGAAATTCATCTTTAACAATTTTTTCATTTAAACGTCTGTAGTCTACACAAATTCTCCATTCACCATTCTTCTTTTTAACAAGAACCAAAGGACTTGAAAAAATCGTAACCTAATACTAGCATATATGGGGAACTGTCATTCGGCACTATATAGAAACGCACGTCGTAATACTTCTGTCCATCAATTTCGATTGTTGTTGTCCACAGCGCTAAACACTTCACTTTCGTGCATTGACCGAAACCACTTAGTTTTTCGCACACGTTAACGTCGCACTTTGGAGAGCCTAACTGCTTGTAGAAGTCGTCCGTGATGAAGTTTACATCGCTGCCGGAGTCTATCAGCGCAGAATAAACATTTTCGCCTATTTTCACTTCTTTCGAAGGCTTTTCCTTCATAATTGTTTGTTGTTGTTGATCCTGGTTGACATTGTGTACGTCCATGTGACAGTGACAGCTATTACAGCATCCGCTACAATCTTCTTCTGCTTTTCCGCCATCTTGTGAGCGAATGTACATCACGTTGCGTTTTGGTGTCTGTGGTCGCTCTCTACGAAAATCGTTTCCGGCCGTCTTGGGCGATGTCGTCACATTCGATGATATCGGCGCCACCATATTCGTGCACTTTGAACCAATATGGCCGAACTCGTTACATCGGAAACATTTCAGCCCTTTTCCACGATGCGGACATGCGGATGATAGATGTTCTAGGTCACCGCAGTTAAAACAGCGTCGCTGGAAAGACTTATTTCGCTGAAATTCTAGTTTAGGCTTTCTGAAACCTTCTTCTTTTTTCATATTTTTCTTCAAATTTTCGTACATCTTTATTTTTTCTTTCAACTCCGGATAGGTTGATGCGCCGTATAATAGTATTTTATTGCTCTCGTTATCTATAATTCCGTCTATGATGTATTGTATGGCGACATAGTCGGCGAGCTTCCCTCTTTTACCCAGCTCCTTCATTTCCAGCATGTATTCGTAGCAACTTTCTTCTCGTCTTTTCTTTCTAGCGCTCATTTGTTCGTGAATGTCTTTTGTATTCGTCGTGTCTGAAAATTCTTTTGTTATAGCCTGCTTTAGTTCTTCGAAGGTCCTGAAGGCTTTCTCCGTCCTGAGCCACGTAGCCGCTGTTCCTGAGAGCGATCTACGGGCGATGAGCAATTTTTGTTGGGCGGATAACTGAAATATTTCGGCGTTATCCTCTACGTCCTGTGCCCATTTCGACGCGGAGTAGTTTTTTTCGTTACCTGTGAACTTAGGTATGGCGTCGTCAAGCAGCAGAAGGTTAAAATTCGGCGGAGAATTCGTCATTTCGTCTTTGTTTTCAGCACAATCGTCGTAAGAATCGTCGTGATTTTCGTCGTTTTCACTCGCAAAACCCCCACTTACTCGTCTTCCTTGCACAGCCCACGTCTTAGCCGTTGCTTTCGCACCACACGTCGTTTTCGAAATCGTCTTTGCCGTCTTCATTTGAGATTCTCGTTACCGCCAATCATCCATCCATCCCGGACGAGCCCCCAGATTATGGGGTGGAGTAAATGATAAGCAGCGGATTGGAGAATAACTGTTTATTTCTTACTTCGTCTTTCTAGAAAACTCCAACGTCAAAATCCCCTCAAATGCGAACCCCGCAAGCTTATATACTAAAGACTACCCACTCACTCCGCTCCGTTCATACGTTCATCATTCAGTCTTACATTCCATTGCACACAAACCATTCCCACATATATTCCACATATTTTTGCATTGTTAATGCTAAATAACAGCTATGCTTGGTAAGCAATTATTTATTTTTCGGATACTATCAAAGTTGTTTTTGCTGCCATTATTTCAACCAACTTTATAGTTAGGTCCAGAAGTTCTCAACAGTTTCAAGATATTTCGCAACATTCAACCCTCGAAGCAAGCGGTCACTGGGGCCACCGCATTTCCATTCGATTTCACCATCACTCCGACCAATCAGGCGGAGTGGTCGGGTAATCCCATTGCACCTTATATGCCGATGATACGGGCCATTTTAAAATGATCACAGGTGTAGTGATGGGATCCCGTTTCGTAGGAAACCTAACTCGATTGATTTGGCTTTCACGACCAATTTCAATTTGTAATTCTTACTTGTTGAAAAAAAAAAAAGTGCTCCCTCACTTGGAGCATTTGCTTGTAATGTAATGTTTAGGATTCGATTTTGAGCATAACATATAATACTACCTTACAAAACTTCAGGGAAGTTGTATCAAAATATTACACATTGTGTCATCAAGTTGCGCACTGTAATGCTCGGTTCTCCTACTTCACTGATGCATTGCTCGACTTCGTAACGTTGCATTACAGGCGAATGCTCCAAATGAGGGAGCACCTTAATGCAAACATTGCTTAGTACCTAAACTTCTTTGGCCTTGGTACCATCCGACCGAACTTCTCCTAGACCGACGAAGAAATGGTTGCAGTGGTAAATTCTTCTATGGAGAATAATAGAAAAGTGCACTGAGCAGACTACATTTTTCTTTTCGCTTTTGCTACGAATGCTACGGCTGTTATACTGTCTCAGTCCTGCCATATCATGTTTGTAAGTGTTTTGATAATCACGCAGACCAAGAAACGCCTTGAGTTCGTTCTTTCTAATCATGAGGGGGTATTTTAAAAATATCACTCAAGTGGTTTCACTGGTATTTTCTCCTCTTGGTAGAGAAATCTATCTTAAGTAACTAAAATGTTACGTTAAAGAGTTTGATAGAAGCGAGAAAAGAATCCGAAAAGCTTCTCAAGCCGTTCCTGACCATCACTATGCATGTAAACGCTATTTGTATGTAAATTGCATCGACGGAACACATTTTCTAATGTAATTGACAGCTAAAATAAAACTCTTTCAAGCATCTCGGACGCTAGGGATGCAGCGACCCCACTCACTAGTTATGTAAATAAATACAATCGATTGTAAGTTTTCGCTCCATCAACCCCATTTTGGTTAGATGTGCATCGGATGCTTCGCTTCAATTTAATTTTATAAACGTTATTAAGTTGTCATACTTTGAGATTGTGCAGAAGGGGATGGAACTAAATCTATTGAGTTTTATTCCGGTTACATCTATGATAGACTTTCCTGCTGCAGCCTTTTCGACTTAATGAATTTAGTTTCATGTCTTTTTCTTAATTGTTACTGTAACGCTCTTCCAGTGCATGTGTTTCCTTCCTGTTATAATCCAAGGGTCTTCAAGCGGGGCGTGAAAAGGCATTTTTGCAGGCTTTCAAGATGAGTATGACCAGCTCAGTGATTGCTTTGCACACTGTGCTTGTCAGCTTCATGTCTGGACCTCACGACCGCTTTCCATCAGATGGAGGGAGGTCAAAAAAAATCCTGAATAAAACAAATGAAATAAAATCAAGAAATGTTATTAGGAAACGTCGGGGCTTAGGCCCGAGTTAGTACTCCAGGGGCCTTATTATTACAATCGCTTATATCCAGTCAAATTAATTCCCTAAACTGAGGGTGCGCGCAATTTCGTCAGTAAATAGCCAAGAAGATGCGCTAGTACCAGGTAACTTCCGACTGGCTGGATGTGAAAGATCATATTGCGAAATTGCTCGCTACTCTCGCAGACAAGCTGCAGGAGTGCCGCCTTCGTTGGTATGGTCATGTCTCACGGAGATCGGCAAACTACGTGGGCAACAAATGTCTGGCCATGGCCGCCCCCGCCAGGTACTGGTAGAAGAGGTCAACCCAAGAAGCGGTGGCGCGACGTCGTTAAGGGTGATATGCGTGCCAACAGATTCACCACTGAGGATGTACAAGACCGCGCGAAGTGGGCCAAGAAAATAAGAAAGGCGGACCCGGACCCCACACACCAGTGTGGGTTCACAACTGGGATAGACCGCACGGATGGTGATGATGATGATCAGGGCGCGAGCAATTACGTCAGTAAAAATCCAGCCTAGAAGATGCGCTAGTACCAGGTAACTTCCGACTGGCTGGATATAAAGGATCATATTGCGAAATTGCTCGGTACTCTCTGCAGTTTAGGGAATGATCTTGACAAACTTTATTTATTTATTTATTCTTTATTGCACATAGTCATGTTACAAAGGGCGGACTTGATGCCTAGAGGCATTCTCTATCAGTCAACCACACAGTCAGACAGAGATATTACAGGCAGTGCTAAAGATAAAAGTTTTCAATAAGGTGTACAGAAGGTGAAATGGTTTAAATCAAAATAAGAAGATTTTAAAGAGATTTCATAAACATATATACATAATAATAGCAATTACACATTATATAGACAAAAAGTAAAATAAAATAACAGACAGATGACAGGTGGATCCAAGAGAATAACAAAACTACAGTTCTTGGGGCGTCAATCTTATAAAGTACGCACGCAAAGCCTTTTTAAATGCATATTTACTGCACGCATTTCTAACCAAGAACGGCAGTTTGTTCCAAAGTCGTATTGCCGAAACAGTCAAGGAACTAGATAAAAAGCCAGAAGAATGAGCGGGTGTAAGGAGAGAGAGAGTATTTACAGAGCGCAATTGACGACTGTGCGAATTATGAAGGAAGATAAATTTATTATTTAAATAAGCAGGAGAATTAGGGTCAAAGAGGATTGAGAAAAGGGTGCACAAAATACGAATGCATCTTCGCTGACGGATAGGTACTTAACTTTATAGTATTGTAGTACGGCCCCCTGCTCGGAATCTGTGATTCGCTCTTCCCCTGCGCGCCGGGTACAAATCTTCTTTACGTTCAATATAATTTTGTTCCTGGCTCTCCAGTGAAAACACCGTTTAAAACCCAAACAACAGGCTCATCACCTTCCTCGTAGGGATCCAATTTGCAAGCTTTTATTTTAATTTAAAATGGGTTTGCGTTTGGCCTCAGTCTCGCCTCGTGGTAAGCGATGATGAGGCCGATGGTGGTGCACGCTTACCCAGAAAATGCCTATTTACGCTGGCCTTGAAGACACCAAGGTAGTAAGTATCCGGAAACACAGACGCAGGGAGAGCGTTCCACGCCTTATCGGTGCGGACCAGAAAAGACGCAGCAAACCGTTGGGTGCGTGGTGGAAGCCCTCTCCGCATCTAGTGGTCCGGTGGAAGAAAGTAGAGGGCGGTATCAGGTTATGTAGGTTCTGAGCACACTCTCCGAAATACATTTTATAAAAAACCGATAGACAAGTGACTTTACTCCGATGCTCCAAACTCTGGAGTTTGGTTCCAACGAGCGCATCGTCGTCAATGAGACTCCTGGCTCTTCTGTCCACTGAGTCCAATGCCTCGAGCTGGAATTTGGCAGACCATCTAAATAATGCATAGCTTCCCTGATCCACCGAATGCGGAGCAGCTCCAACAGCCTTCTGCAGAGTGTTGCAGCTAGGCTGGACGTGGACAGTGCTATTATGCAGCACTGGACTCTCTTCCACCTAGCCAAAGACACGAAAATAACGGAAGACATGATGTATTTTAAGTTTACTAATATAGTTTTTAAGTCCTTTGTTTTTACGTTATGGGTAATTCCCGAAATAAATTATTTTTATTCTTTTATTTATTTATTTAATAACGTGAAAGCTAATAGTTTTGTGGACAGTCAGTATTGTATCTTCATAAAAATACCAGAGAAACAATTGTGGCTACATTACCTACATTTCTAGTAACACGCTCACATAAACGCGTTAATTAATTAACCCTAATGATCCAAAAAGGACAGACGGTAGTAAAAGTGTAAATTTTTAAAGCTAGGCCAAACATGTTCGTGACTACTACCCCGCGGTCGGGTTTACACCTTGTAAATCGCGCTATAAAACACAATGTTGCCGCCCGTTTCGGCACTCTGTTATGCTTTGTTCCCATTTTAAACAAACAAACTGCATATGCGATTTTATTGTGTACCAATTTCAGTTTTATGAACTGAATACTTTGTGATTTTTTGCAAAGAAGCTTCCACTTGCGACCCATTTGTGTCGACTTCATACTTACTGTATAATGACAAACTAGCTGTTTGACGTCAAGCAATAAGTATAAAGTAAAAAGATTGACACCCTGTATCTGGATTTAAATTTTAAATTGATATCCTAAATTTTCATCTTTTGTAACATAAGTATATTTTTTTTTAAAAAAATGCATCTAGACTACTAGTTGCATTTATGATGAAAACACATTAGGTTAGAACTTAAAAATGGACACACTAAAATTTATAAATGTTTTTTTCGTTTAGTTATTAAGTATTATTTTTACGTTTAATTACCAAATAAAAGTAGTTACATACATTTACATAGTGATAGTGCATAAAAAACAACTAATAAGGTACCAACACAATTAAAGGTACAGTTTTACATTAGTTACTGTTTCATCATATAAATGAACGCCTTGTTCTTAGGCTCCAGTTTTTAAATGACTCGTTGACTTCATGGTGATCCTGCCCAAACCGCAGGGCATGGGTTTGATACTAACAAGGAAGGGATTTGATTTTTAAATGAGATTTGGGCGGTGGTTGATTATTCCAGCATTCCAGTATGTGTTGCATTGTGTTAAGGGACGATGCGGTAGCCGATGGAGCATCGTAACATGCCTTGATAGTAAAACTTCTAAATTATCCATACGAAAGGTTCTACTCCGTGAGCCGTACATTTCATATTCATTCAACGTTCTTCAAGCTATCTTTATTATTTAAAAAAAATATTGTCATTCATGTGTGACAATAGATTTCTGCTCGTAAGTAGGAAGAGCAGTTAAAGCTAATGTCCATGTTCTAAATAGGCGTAAGTTTAATACGCGTTTTAAGGGCGGGCCTTTAGATGAAGATTGAGTCCGGTTCTAACAGTTTTTTTGCGTAGGTGTAAATCTTGGGGCGGCTTTACGAGGGGCTGATGCATGGAATCAGTCACAAGGAGAAGCGATTGCATTTTCTTAAGGTAGACTTCCGTTTATCATGGTCAATCGTGGGGATCTATCGATCGCCTGAGTGTGTTATCGTATGATGGGTAACCAGCCGGAATTAAATTTTGGTATACTACTTTTTAATAATAGGAAAAATTGCAGGACCACATCCTTCATAACAGTTAATGATTTTTAGCCACACAGATCACTGCAAAATACTCTTAGTAACTATATTTAATTAGTATTTGAATACATTTACAATGTTTGAATAAAATAAATACTGAGTATCTGGTCTGTTTTTTTTAAGTTTTCTTGTTACTTAGACCAGATCGGTATCCACCGGAGCCAGACCTTTGCCATACAGCCATGAACAGTAAAACAACACTTTTAAGGGGTCGTGAAATTTTTAATGTCTGCACGGTCAGATTTAAGGGTCAGTTCACTGACTTCCTGTTATAAATATGTACCCCATCGCTATGTTTGCAGTACAAACTTTTCTCATTCGAAAAATTGCTACTGTACAGCTTAAAAAGCGTTAAGTATTTACCTTATTTTACTTTTGATTTGTATACTTTTATTTCTACTATGTAAGATTAGTACAAAAATGAAAAAAAAAATTATAGTTAGTTGTTAAGAAATGCTGTACCTATTTCCAAAATTGCTGTGTACGCCTCTAACGGGTATGCATATAAGAATTACTTATCTTCAAATTTAAAATGAATGTATATATGTATACTGTTGGTGTACCTTATAAATAAATAAATAAATGAATAAAGTGTTACGTTGCTTAGTTAGTTTGTTTTTTAATTTTTATTGACCATTCATGTACCGTACTTTTCAATCGTTAGACAATATTTTTAACCATAGTATAAAATATGAATTAAGTATATAATGTGACATATCACCGGAGTCGGATAGTTTGGACCTAGGAAGAAGACGCCGCAAGATTTTTTGAAGAATGTTTTTCGAATACAGTTGAGTAACAATAAGTTCCTTCAGAGATTCATCACCATTATTGAATGCCATGCAATAGTTTGGTCAGTCGGTGCCAACCAGCCGGTATTAACACACCAATATAACAACACATTTATGATACTCAGTTGTACACGTAGAAATAGAAATAAATGTATTTGATAAACACGTCGTATGGGTTTTTGAATCATGATATCTTGAGACTGGATGCAGTTAAAATAAAACCGTAAAACAGTAAACATTTATGCCACTCAATATCAGAAATTGTTTCAAACAAATGTTGAGGATATTGTTATTGGTGATTTATGTGACCTACCGGGAAATGGAATTAGGTACGAGTACCAGTAAATTATTAATTTACTTGATTAGTTCTCTCACCGTGAAATTTATGTTCTTAGTGTGGTTGATAATTGGTGGTTGGTGCACAGTTTGTTAGTACTACATTATGTTGTTTCTACTGTTTTAAAAATCGGAATGTTACCGGAACAACTCCTACGTTGAATCCCTTCGACAGCACTTTCAAAGCTGTGATTATCCACTTTTGATTCTTGTCCAATCTCTTTATTACTACAGAGTTTGCTAGATATCCCATATATTTTTATCAAAACCTAACCTAAAAAGTTGGGAAGTTCTTCTAACGAACGCAAAAAAATAAAATAAAGGAATTGTATTTTAAGAAATAAGTAAGATTCTTAATGCATGTGGAGCTAACCTATAAGTATCTGTTGCACTTAGTTATAAATATATATTATATAAGGTATATTAAGCATGTAATAGTGTAAGCAGATGTTGGTTGGTCTAAATAAATAAATAAATAAAATAAATAAATAAATTATCCACGGCGTACTTTTTTGTCCGTCAAAATAAATCCCTTACAAACTGTATTGAGCGACGTACACGCCGAAACACCGCGGACGCCCACGGAGCATAGCGGAAAAATAGAACGAACGAACTTTGAGCAGTCAACGCACACGGCGGATTTTTGTCCGCGTTAAAAATCGATTTGAAATAAAGGGCTGGACCAAGTATTCTCTTTTGCTTAAAAATCATGTAAATTACGGCACAGCGTGATCTCAGAATATTTAAATACCCTCGGACAAAAAATTATCGCACACCCTGTTCGTTGAGTCCGCGGCAAAATCCGCGGCAGACTTTTTATTCGCAGAGCGTACTTTTTTCTCCGCCGCGGAGAGAAGTCCGTCATCTGCGCAGGCCTTAATAGATGAATATATCCAGTAGGGACTTTGAAGTTTTATTGTTGATTAACCTAAACCGACGCACTTTTTCAGTTGATGCTGCTGAAGAATTAGAATTCTGGTAAGTTTAAAATTTGGAAAGGCCTTCTGATAGAATCATAATATTCTATCAAGAAAACCCAAAAAACCTTTTATATATTTAAAATGTTTCAGGTCAAGAAATCCAGAATATGACGGAAGACGAGCTATTAAAACTTCAAATCACGATGCCAAAGTCCAATTCCGTCACAGCAAAACTAAAACAACAAAAGTAAACCATTACAAGTAAGCATCTACATTATGGTCGTAAACCCTACTTACGAGTACATAAAAGGATAAAAATACTAATCAACGAGATGTAGGTACCATATGTCACTGCCAAAATAAGAATAGAAAGATAGACAGATTATTTATTTCACATTACAAAAATACACATTAAATTACATTTGTTCATGGTCAATTAGGCCTAGATCGTCAAAGATAATAAAATGGAATGACATATAAGAAAATATGGAAAAATAACACAAAAAAACAAATAAATCAAGGTAGAACATAAAATAAGAGGTCCACAATGTTAAGTCGAAAGAAAAATAAATAATGCCGAGTAAAGTTACACAAACTATAAATAAACACTTAACAAAACAATATCAAATGTCGTTTTAGGCTACAGTAATACACTCTTGCCCTTTCTGTGGACACTATGTTTTGAGCGTAGATTATACTTTTATAATACACTTTACTATTTATTTTTAGTGCGACTCCACGCAACGTCACTGTCCACAGTAAAAAGGAGCAGGTGAAACCAAATTTTCATGCCCAAAGCCACACCGACGACGGTGACGTCAGCAAATGGCCGAAAGTGCAGGCGCATCGCTACAAAAAGAAAACCCGCAAAGAAGCTCTTCGGTAAAGTTAAAACAAGACGTTGTGTGTTCCCGAGGCTGGCTGCCAGGTGGCCTTGCGCGCCGAAGGGTCCTGCGAGGAGTCTCTCCCTCGTTGGGGATCCCGGGTCCCTTCCAATCTGCGCCGAAGATGACCACCGTCAGGTTTTAGTGGGTAGGGGTCTCTGTTTTCACAGGAGTTCCGAGTCCCACATATCCCAGGTGTCCCGAACCCAGGGCCTTGGGAATGCCTAAATGAATTTCCTGACGCAAAAAAAAAGGACGTTGTGTGTAGTGGCACATGTCCCTACGACAGCTCCAGCGTTTTGTTCTGTAAAGGGTTTTTGTTTGTTTGGTTGTGGGTATTTGTCGGTTTTCAGCCTGGCTTTGTAATCTTAGTCATTTAGCGTGGTAAATAAGCTTCTTTATTGTAGCGTTAACTTGGTGTGCAACTCTACTAAAATCAAAATTTTGGTAGTTTTGGTAGATCACCAAATTGTTCAATCGTCAAGTTTGCGGGCGAAAGTCGCAACAACGGCGGCTGCTGGACCGCACAAACTCCGGTCTCGTGAGTTTGGGCACAAAATAAAGAGTATACAGAAGGACCACTCGCACCTTTTTCCTAAACTTGCGTGAACCGCCTAGGGTTACTACTATATTCACTCTGAATTCTTAAAATTAAGTAAGTAGGTTATACCTACTTGACAGAACCGGCCAAAAACAAAATTCATCATGTGAAAAATTGCACCAAGTTCTACAAAAACAAAAACACTCGCGACAGTGCGACTTTCCGACTCTCTGAAACTCACTGACTTCGCCTGTAAACTCACGTCTCTGTGTGCGTGCGTCAACAATCGCGCCGCATGCGTAATTAGTGGTTAGGGGAAAAACCGCCGTTCCTCCACCGCGACGGGCGCGGTCAAAAACCACTACGGGAGTTTTTAGCCTCATTCTTTGAAAGAGTAGTACTAGTAGTCTATTCAATTATTGAGCTAGAAATCTTCATTTGACGAAAATTCAGTTTGTCTGATAACTGACATAGGTACCTATGATAGTTGACTTTTAAACAACTGACATTACTAGGATGACCCAGTGGTTGCCAGGAAGATGCTCGCTGAACACAGATCTACCCTCATAGATAGATTTTCAGAGCGGTTGCTCTCAGGAATAGAAAAGGAATATCCTCCTGTATCATTGTACTGAATCTGATTTCAGATCCACCAGAATGACTCCTGTGTACCTCATGCAGAAACCTGGTTCTAAGTAAGTTAGGCCATATTATATTAACCAAGGCTATTTTGTTGCCAGGCCAACAGAACAAATATGAGTAATATCAAAATTTTACCTATGCAGAACTCAGTATTATTTCCCTAACCTGACTTTGTTAATCACAAAATACTTTTTTTGCAGTGAAAAGCCAAGTAATGGGCATGTTGATGCACAGATGGAAACAATAAGGGAAACTTTAAGTCCATATGGCGTAAGTTTTAGAGTTACTATTTTATAGTAAAAACTTACTAGGTAAGTACTTAATAAACTAACTTTCATTGTAATTATTACAAAGTGAGGATATACAAGCAAGAAATTAGAAAAATAAACACAAGCATTAATTAGTTGTACATAGGTTGCAAGTAATAATTTTAATACTAAATTTTTTGAACAGAACAAAAGCATATTAAATATTGTTTACAGGTGATAAATCAGTTGGTCGCGTTATCACGCAAGTTTCCTGAAGCAAATATTTCAGTAGAAGTGATTGGTCGCACTATCGAGTACAACGATATCGCTATGCTTAAGGTTACAGAAAGAAAAAGCGAAATTAGCAAATATTTTCGAGCAGATGATACCAAGTATGTAAATGAAGTTCCAGAAAAGAAAATAATATTCATCGTACATGCTCTCAGCGTCATGGGTGTGAGAGAGGTTCCGTGCTTGCATTATACACCAGATTTCATCAAATTGCTATCGTATTACTTTGCTCATTTGGATAAATTTGACATATTTTTAATCCCACTGGCCAATCCCGATGGTTTCACCTCGATGGTAAGGATGTTTTATCTTTTTCTTAATTCCATATGATTATTTTAAAATAAATCACAAGAAAAAACAGCCAAGATCATCCGATCACAAACTTAGCAGAGCTTGAACTAAGGGTGTCAGATACTGATAAACATAGGTATAGAAATATTGATAACTACATACTTATATAGATAATAACACCCAGACACACAACAAACACAAATGTTCGTCACATGAATGTTTGTCATGGGTGGGGATCAAACCCACGACCTCCAGTGCTAAGGGCAAGATCGCTGAAATTGCACCAACAGGCCAGTCAAAGGGACAGTATTTTCACGAAAACGCAAATACCTCCTGCTAGGAAACTATAGCATATGGCCGAGCTCTTCTATAATAGCTCTAGCATATGACTAATCATCTGCCATGATTCAATCAAAAGCTTCTTCAAAGTCTACAAACGCCAATCATAGTGAGTCTTCTAACATCAAAATATTCTACTTATCATATTACAAGCGGTGTAGTCTAGTTAATGAGCTATGACCACTCCATATGACTACAGATTTTTATTTTTTAGGAAATGATTTGGAATAAGAATATGTCACCGCAAAGTGCTTGTCCAGGAGTGTCCTTAGACCGCAATTTCGATGTGGCTTGGAACACTTCCACAACAGTGAGCTCTTGTAGCCAGCACTTCCCTGGCCTCACACCTTTCTCAGAGCCTGAGACGAAAGCCATCAGGAATGTCCTGCATCACTTCAGTCATAAGATACATGCCTATTTTCACGTTCATGCTGGGACTTACAAACCTGATATATTTAAGGTAAATGTTAACAAAATATTGCTTCAACAGAATATAATTTTTAAACGTAACTTAGAGTAGAGTGAGCTAATTTCAAAATTGAACACCTTCAAGACCATATTGAAAATCTACGGTGATCTAATAGTTATCATTTGGACTTGATTTCAATGATGAAGGCCTTTGCCCAGCAAACCATCGATGACTTACTATATTTTCTTATCTATAAGAGTCGTTAAGAGGATAATGTTTATAGGGTGATGCAGTATTGTATCCGAAAGGCTACAGCGACGTTCAGTCTGATGACGACAAGTACATCGACATGCATGGCGAGATCGAGGAGGCCATGAAGAATGCCAGCTTCCAGGTCATCTCCGTCACCGTAGATACGCTGCACAACTGGTACGGGAAGATCTCGGGTAGCAGCGTGGATTATGCTTCTACGGTACCTTCTATGCTCCTAATTTATCAATAGTTAATGTTTCTTTGCAAGGCTCTTCTTCACATAACTACCCATTTAGTAGTACCGCCTAATTGTGTCATCTTACTATTTCGTGTAATACAAACCTTCATTGTTATTTTTTTTTTTTGATGTGCAATAAAGAATATTTATTATTATTATTATTATTAGTTTTGTGTTCAGTCTTAAAATAATTTTGTAACCTCAAATGGGTAATTCAGATTTGTTTTTTAAAAGTAAAGAAATTGGTGCATTATTTTCCAGCGAGCGTGCATTCGTTCAATATGTATAACAATATCTTTGCCTATTCAGTATATACAACTTTGGGTTCTGTCGTACTTAACTTGCGTGTGTCAAGAGGATGCGTATCCGACTAACTTTCAACACGGAACCTACTGCCTGAGCCAACTACTCCTCAAAATAATAGTGTCTTTCAAATGTTTCTTTAGGAATAAATTTAAAATTTTTGACGAACACTTCCAGGTCTATGGGATCCCTTATGCTCTGGAGTTAGTTATGCAGCCGTATGCAGATGTTATGCACAATAAAAACACTGACTACGCTCTCGAGGAGATATGGAAGAGAGTCATCGACGTCATTTTTAATAATATTTGGCGAAGTACAAAAAACAATGAAATATAGGCCAGTTTTGAGTTTGGTCCAAATATATAACTCCTGAAATAATATTTATTTTTTATTTCTTTTACCTCACAAAACAAAATAATTGGGTACTCACCACTATTTTCATCATTATGAAGCAATACGAATTTCAGTAACGGAAAATCATGGACATTTAATTACTAAAGTACGGCAGCGAGATTGACAATGAATCTATCGGAATTCAATAAAGTTTATCGTCTTTATTTAGAAACCCATTAAAAATAATTGGTACCCTGCAGGATATAAAAGTACCTACTCTCCGTGTTTCATACTAGTTACTAGGATAAAAATTAAAGTGCTTCTTAATTTGCAGTTATTACACTATAAAGTGGGGGACGTTGGCTGAAGTATCGTGAAAGTGGAGATAAAGTGAAGGATATTATTGTTATGTTTCCATTACTCGTTAACCTATCACGTTGCAAGAAGTGTACGTGTATCTGTGAGAGATACGGCCACAATTGGGGCCGTATTACCATCTCTTATAGCTAGTCAAGTTAATTTCATAAACTGAGCGTAGCGAGCGATATGTCCTAATATGATCTTTCATTTTCAGCCAGTCAGCAGTTACCTGTCAATAATGCATCCTCTAGGCCAGATATTTAATGACGAAATTGCTCTCTACACTCAGTTTAGAAAGAGTAAGAGATGGTAATACGGCCCCAAGGCTAGCGTTTTGACCGTTTCTATCGCTATTTGAATAATTATTTAACCAGCAGAATACTTTTGGCGTTTTGTATCTTAAGATCTCAATGAATGTAGTGCGTCTAGTGGCTCAGCTCGGCAAGGCAAAGGGATATTAAGAACACCTTTTATAGACGCATCCAATCCAATAGCAGTTTTTCATAAATAACAACGTAAGTCAGTCGCGTAAATATTATTATTTTTACTACAGAAAACCCGAACTATTATTTGCCAATATTACGCTCACACTTTCCCTATATACGAGTAGCGTTGTGCGTCATAGGTGATAGTTTGAATTGTGTTAGGTTGCTGCTGTTTTATAGTCACTGCTTGTTTCTTATAAAACCAAGTTTAGAAAAAGGTTCAATCAGCCCGCAACGAACACTGTACAAATATGGTTTACCACTGCGCAGGAGTGCGCTTTAAGTGTGTCAACCTCGTGTTTACAGCAAGTCACGCATACAAAGGAAGTTATTAGGAGCGAAGAAAGTGAACGTATTGGTTTTGATGTTCGAAATTTTCCCATTCTTGTTGTGTGGTATCCTGATTTCGTTTACTTACTGCATTTTTTTAAGAAGTAGGCTTCTGGGTGTTTCGTTCACCATGACGACACAGTCACTTGCCTCTGACTACCCCGTTTAGGATAAACTCGTGATGGTATGTTATGTTATGTTTTAACAAGAAAGAAACTATAATGGACAGATACGAGTAACTCGATATCTTATTATTCATTACAGTTGAGTACCCTTTAGAGAACTTCTGATAAAGTAGTATCAATTAGTTGACTAGCATTTTCCAGTAAAGGTGAAAATTAATGTTAATCCTAAAATGTTCCGTAAAAGAATCTAGATTCTGGCATATAGTAACGTTAAGGCATTTGTTAATGACAATGGCAATTCCGTTATAAGGTGGGTGGCGCTCTCGCGACGTCAGTATCACCGGTTTTATCAATGAACTGTTCGATTTATGTCGGGTGATAGTACTTTCACAAGATTTCTAAACTCAAAGAAAGTCAATAAAAAAACAACTTTGGTCCTAAGCGTCTAGTGGGATTTCTATATAGATATTCCTTTATCTTTTTTACTTTAACTAGGGTATTTTATTTGTTATCTGGCCGGTTACTAAATTTTGTTAGTCGTCTGCTTTATTTAGATATCGTGCTATACCTAGTTTGTGGGCAAGAATTTTAATATTGTGAATGGGTTATTGAAGAAAGATTCACTGTACCTGAACCCGCGCCTTCCGCAAGCTGAGCGGCTGCTCTTCCAAGTAAGCTGTCGAGGCCTCACTCCACCTGATGGAAATCGGTCGTGAGGTCCAGATATGAGGTTGACAAGCCCAGTCATTCAACGAATCACTGGGCTGGCCATCCTCACCTTGAAGGCCTGCAGAAATGCCTTTTCACGCGACTATACGAGGAAGGAAACACATATGCTGGAAGAGCGTTCCACGTTTGGATGGTACGACAAAGAAACGAGTCACCGAACCTTTACTTAACTTAACCTTACGTTGTAAGGCAACGATGTTTCATCAATGTGGTTATTCAGGAACATGTGAACAGCCGAAAGAACATGTTTGCAAATATCTGACTTTTATCTATCTTGTCTTAAAGCAATGAATCATAAACTTGGCTGATTCCAGTTAAGCTAAAAATCAGCGTTGCAATAGAGAATTGCCTTGCTCCTTCGAGACCTTATTCTCACTCTTCTTAGGTCAACAAAAGCCAACGAACCAAATTTTTATATCGGGTCATGCATCAGCCGCCTCTCCATCAGTGTCAACGAGGTTCATTAACCTAAACCGTTTCTGATTGTGGTCTACACGATCACCTTTGATACTTCACTACGGTAGCTCAAAATCAGCTTTGCAATAGAGAATTGTCTTGCTCCTTCGAGACCTTATTCCCACTTATTCCCACACAAGTAAAACAATTACTGATCACGTTATGGACATAAATGGCACTATTGAAAAATTTATTGAATGGCTTGACATACACAATATGAAAATTAATTTAATTAAATCCAATTATATCCATTTTAATAATTATAAGAATATTAGTTTGAATAAGAATGACATACACTATAAAAACACTAGTATTGATGAAGTGCAACAAGTTAAAATTCTAGGATTGACTATTGATAGAGATATAAATTGGAAAGCACATATAGAAAATATTTGTAACAGAATTAATAAGTTCGTTTATGCATTACAGCAAGTTAAAACTGTTACAACTTTAAAAATTGCCATTGATGCATATCATGCTTATGTTGGATCCATATTACGCTATGGGTTAATTGTTTGGGGTAATGGTACCAGCATCAATAGAGCATTTATTGCACAAAAAAAGTGCGTAAGGGCAATTTGTGGTGTCTCGCCACGTACTTCCTGCCGACCCCTTTTTAAAAACCTTAGAATATTAACATTAACATCTCTTTATATTTATGAAATTTGCGTATTTGTACAACAGAATTATGAGCTATTTAAACGGGCATATCAGATATACCCTAGAAACCGTAGAAATCCTAATAGACTAGTGTTACACGATACTCCGAAGACGATGCAATATAGTAAAAGCTGCTTGACAATGTGTGTGAAATTTTTTAACCATTTGCCAAATGAATTTAAAACATTAAATTCGAGGCAATTTAAGACAGGGTTAAATAAATGGTTGCTGTCTAAGACCTTCTACCATTTAAAAGAATTTATAGAAGAGAAGTACTAGTTTCTGTTCTTTGGCGTGTCTTTATTATGATTGTTTTTCGTAATGTTTATGTCAAAAATGTCAAGTGTTATTGTTAAGTTAGTGAAAGTTTAATTGTATTGTGTTAATCTTAAGTTTAACATAATTATGTTTGAAAATATATTTGCATGTCTCTTTTATATTGACTAAGCATGAATGTTCTAAACTTTATTTTAAAACCATTTATACAATGTTTTATGCGAATAAATAATTCTTATCTTATCTTATCTCTTCTTAGGTCAACAAAAGCCAACAAACCATATTTTTCTATCGGGTCATGCATCAGCCGCCTCTCCATCAGTGTCAACGAGGTTCATTAACCTAAACCGTTTCTGATTGTGGTCCACACGATCACCTTTGATACTTCACTACGGTAGCTCAAAATCAGCTTTGCAATAGAGAATTGCCTTGCTCCTTCGAGACCTTATTCCCACTCTTCTTAGGTCAACAAAAGCCAACGAACCATATTTTTCTATCGGGTCATGCATCAGCCGCCTCTCCATCAGTGTCAACGAGGTTCATTAAGCTAAACCGTTTCTGATTGTGGTCCACACGATCACCTTTGATACTTCACTACGGTAGCTCAAAATCAGCTTTGCAATAGAGAATTGTCTTGCTCCTTCGAGACCTTATTCCCACTCTTCTTAGGTCAACAAAAGCCAACGAACCATATTATTATATCGGGTCATGCATCAGCCGCCTCTCCATCAGTGTCAACGAGGTTCATTAACCTAAACCGTTTCTGATTGTTGTCCACACGATCACCTTTGATACTTCACTACGGTAGCTCAAAATCAGCTTTGCAATAGAGAATTGCCTTGCTCCTTCGAGACCTTATTCCCACTCTTCTTAGGTCAACAAAAGCCAACGAACCATATTTTTCTATCGGTTCATGCATCAGCCGCCTCTCCATCAGTGTCAACGAGGTTCATTAACCTAAACCGTTTCTGATTGTGGTCCACACGATCACCTTTGATACTTCACTACGGTACATGTGACAAAGAAGAAGCGGCCTATTTTAAACCGTTTGCGTTTACTTTCGTTTTTGATTTCAAATAGGTACGTTTTATTCAGTCATGAATTTGCATTGTATTGTAAGTGATTTATTTGAATCCGTAATTCCGTTACACGATATAAATACTTGGCCTATTTTATGCAAAATGTTTGACACTTTGGTACCAATGTTTAGTTACACAAAACGGAACTACTTTTTATATGTTTTGAATACGGTTATGAATACTTTTACGATTACACATTTTACTGAAGGCCATGTAAATATATGCTTAAATTAATAAATAACAAGGTTCTTTAAGAGCGTGGTCATGATGAGTCCTAAAAATTGATAAGACGAAAATTTAATGTTTTTGCATTATTATTGAGTCCGTAGATCCGTCCCAGAAGATATTAAGAAGTAAAATGAGAGAATTTTAAAGTACTTCCGAATACTCTAATGAAAAAATAGTTAGAAGAAGTTAATTAGAATCGAGTGCAGTCTTGTCCGCTGTCAGAGAGATATATTGTCATAGAGATGACTTGTCTCTGGTAGTCCACTGCGTAGCCTCCATGGTAGAGTTGTCGTTAATAACATCATAATTTAAGTGAATTCTTGAGGAATTTTTAAAAACTCAATTAAATAGATGTAGTTCAAAATATCAATTCTTTTAATAAATTAGGATATTCCTATCGGGAACACATTTAGGAGTTGTGAAGCGTGCGCGCGGGTGTTAAACACCCCAACTCGGATCGTGCATCGTGTGGTCCCGAGTTCAGAACTGGCTAGAACTTTATATTCATTGTTAAATTTCCGATTACTCTTTGGTGATGGAAAACATCGATAAAGAAACCAAATCAACCTGGGTAACGCCGGAAGGCTCACCACCTACCACGTTGGGTTCTAATACCCTTGGTGAAAAGTGGGCTTCTGAGTGTTACGTTCACTATGACGACAGCAGTCAATGTCTCTGAGTTTGACCGTTTGGGAAATAGCCGTGATGGTATGTTTTGTACGTAGTAGATTCCAGAGACGGTCGTTTGTGCAAGAGCTTTTTGACCCTCACCCAAAAGTTAAATAACACATAATAAAGTTAGACGGTATCGGGCATTAGCAGGATATATATTTGCTAAGATGTCTTTAAATACCATCACCTATAACAGATTGCGATTTATAACAGGTCCTCCGTTCTGTTAAATGGTATCTGTTCCAGCGATCTATAATCTGGAAAACCCTAGGAATGGAAGCTGCTCAGCAAGACGGCTTATCATGGTAGTGAGAATCTAGCGTATAACACTACACTTATCGAATGCTAATATCAAACACTCCTTATAATTAAGCGTTCAAAGATGTCCGATCAGTGCAATAACGGGGTGAATTTATAAAATGCTCCACTAGCCATGCAAGTCAACAGTTACGTTTTTTAGAGGGATCAATAAATCTTTGATAATATTAGAAATCAATTATCTGAGACTTTTTGTTATTTTTCTATTATGCGTGACCAATAATAATAGACACAAAAACTAACTCTTGATTTCTGCAAGTTGCAACGTAATTAACTAGTCAAGAAGCCCATCAATTATGGCCTGCTCAAATTGAGTGTCCCAGGGTTTAAAAATATGGGTTTGTCATTCAAAATAAAATAAACACTTAAATCTTCGCAATTATTCAATTGAACACTTTATCCTTGTTAGGACCGAATACTTGTCCTGTCTATTTGTTAATTCTATTCTTATCGTTATAGGCTTCATAGATTTACCGACGCAACTTAAAAGATTTACAGGAATGGCCGTCGCCGAATACGGTGTGGACGACATGACATGATGATGATACTAAAATACAAGTAACTAGGTACTGTTTGCAAAATTCTTATCACCCTGTATCATCATAACTGTCGAAGAAACAATTATAAGTATAGGTCAAATCATCGCAATTTGGGTAAAGCTCGTAAAAATCGCGAAAACGGGTTTAAAGCTCCGATATCCACATAAATGTCCTTCCATAATTAGGGCTATGTACCGTTAGAGCTTGTCCAGATGGTGCGTTTAACGCGCGATTTGAAAGATTTTGGTTACAACGCTGCTTATATTGTATAATCAGCAAGCTAGTTTAGTTCTCAGCCATCGATGTATAGAATACGCGCGCCGATCGCGCGTTGTTCTGGGCAGGGTCTTTAGTTTTCCCTCGGAGCGGCGCGTGCGCAGTGCCGCAGTCAGCACGCAGCGCACCGCCCGCGCGCACTAACGCGCCACTCGCTTTTGTTTTCAATGGGATTTTTGTGCTTTTCGACAAATATGGCGGACTGGCAGTTGTTAATTTTCGGTAAGTTAATATTTGCTTTTTTTATTTAAAAGAAAATGAAGCCTGTTCGTTTGGGTTAGTTTGATCTTCTTACTCTCGCGAGTGAAAGTTAAAAGTAATTGTTCAGAAAACAATTGAAGATTCTACTGATTAAACTCATATTAATAATCTTAATGATGTGTATAAAAACTATTTTGAAGTTTTTATAGGGACACTTTTTAATATTATGTGAATGGGTAATATTAATACAGCTTTAATAATTAATAAATTACTTAGATTGAACAGTAATATTTTGCAGAATTTCACTAATACTGAAAGCGAATATAATGACTAACATATCAACTTACCTTAAATAAAATATAGAGTAATTCAAAATTAAAAATGACTGAAGAAATTAGTAATGAAAACACACTAAATCCTTCACCAGTCAATCATTTCAGTTTCTAGATTTTGCTCGATGTTGATAAGAAAACACTAAGTTATTAAGTTTGCACGTGTTGTTACGAGTAGTTTGTAATTCATTAAATTGATTTTGTATAGGTATTTTAAAGGCCTCCCAAATACCACTCAAGTCATGATTTACTCCTGAGTAAAGGTTCAAAAAACGTCAGATACTCGTAAATAACTGCGTCACTCAAATCTTTTAAAAGCACATCAAACCTGATCATGGGTTAACATGGTTTGTGAATCAGTTTAAACTTTAAGTTTAGCCTGTTATGGTTGTTATTAACTGATAGACCTACACAATTTTTTAACCTGTTTAAGATATTTTATCGCTACTTCTATTCACTGAATAATCTAATAAAAAAACAAATTTGTGAAAATATGTAATTGAATCAAAAGCTCTTCATTAAAAAGAAATTTTATTATTTTGAGGTAACAGCTGGGAATATTTTGTGTAAAGGAAAATGATTTTTTTGTTATTTTATTTTTTCATCAATTTTACAATGGTTTATTAGTAATTCTGCTATTCAGGAGACAAATTTAACAAATCAAAAACCATGAACATCTGTGCAGCCATTCTCGAGTTATAAGTGTTCCAACAAAGCCGACTTTGTTTTATATACACGATTGGCGTAGTGCGCTGTAGCACGGTTTCTCGCCTCGATTTCCGTAGTGTCCCGGGTTCGATTCCCGGTCGGGCCAATTCAGGAAACGATCTTTTCTGAATTGACTCGGGTCTGGGTGTGCTGGGAGACGCCCCTGGCTTATTTCCTTGTGTGGTAACTCGTAACACAGGGATATTAATCCCTACTTCGAGACCATTACAAGAGGTGTGTTGTCTGGCGCATATTTATTTAGTTATTTATTTATATATTAAGAAGATATGAATAATTTTAAATAGTAGATACAGATTAGCTACACAATAATAAATCATACGCTTAAATATTTGAATTTAAATAGCTCATTGGTAGTATCTCAAAGACATTATTACACATGACCATCAGATTTAGTTTAGGAATAAGGGTACGGTTTTATTTTTGATTAGCCATCCGTTTTTAGGATTCCGTACACAAATAACAAAACGGTAACCTTTATAGTGCCTTTGTTCATCAAAAACAGCAGTTTCCCTCACCCACTTGCTATGGAATAACTGACCAATTTTATTGCAAGTGAATTATGTTAACAAAATTATGTCGACTGCGTGTAAATTAATTCAAAACTTTGACTGCCGCCGCAAAACCAGACACAGTATAAAATCTATTGTTTAGCAATCACCAGTGATTCCCCGCAACGAGTGAGAAAAAATTTGATTTAAAAAATATATCGTAGATATTTTGACATCAACATGTTAGTTATGTTACTTACAAGCTACATCAGAAGCGCTCATTCGAAACCAAACGATTTCCGAGTTTATTGTTTTACTTTTTCCTAGTTATAATTAACTGCTGTATGAAGTAAATGACGCTTCCCGATAGAGGTTCCGTAGTCTTTGTGTAGGTGTTTTATTGAGATTTCTAGTACATGCAATTTGAAACAGTAATTCTTACAGTAATTACATTGAGTGATAAAGTGAGGAATAGGATAATTAGAGAGCGTTATGGTGTGAAAGAGGATGTTGTCATAAAAATTGAGATGGGAATGCATAGATGGTTTGGGCATTTGGAAAGGATGGATGAAAGGCGATTGACGAAACAAATTTACAAGACGACGGTGGATGGAGCTGTTGGAAGGGGAAGGCCTAGACGGACGTACGTTATTTTAAGATATTTATTTTTATTTTTAAAGTCCAAGACGTGCTCAGAAAAGGTCAGGTCAGGAGTACCCATAATCGACGAGCATGTATGAAAGGATTAATGAGAGTGGAAGAAGCGCAAGAGGTGTGTGAGGACCGTAGCAAGTGGAAAGATGTGGTCTCTGCCTACCCCGTTGGGAAAAAGGTATGTATGTAACTCTTATAGTGGACTGAAAATTTTCAGGCCATAACGCTGCCATTTTAAATTTTTTAGGTACGGAACCTTCATATTAAAGAAATATATAATATTTACAAATATCAATAGAAAATTTCGATAATCCACAAAATTTATAGGAACTTTTGTTACCATTTTTATGTCATATTTTGCAAAAAGCATAAGAATTGAAGCTGCAAGGTGTGACGTCACAAACTTGCGTCCGTTTGTAGGGAGCATTTTGGGCAAGGCCAAAAATATGATTTTTAAAATCGGAATATCTCGGGGTAAAACTCCCGAGCACTATGGGAATTAGTATTTTACCAATGCTTTAATTAAAGAGAGCTTTTTTTATACCAAATCAAATGAAAAATGTAACATATCCATAACATAACATTGTGTAATAACATTTTAGTATTCAGACGTAAATAAGCTACAGTTTGGGTAGTAATAACTTGGTAGATAAGACCCAGTAGGAACGCGTCAATCAAGTCCAATTTCTGATCCCGACTCTACATCAAATGAAGCTCCAGAAGTATATCTCATCAAAGAGTCTTGTAATTTTCTCGATGCAGTTAATTTGGATGGACATTCTGATTTTATTAAATTAAAATTATCGGAGCGTTGCCGATCAAAGGGAGAGCCTAATGACATCGATTGCCCTGAAATTGGTCTCCGAGCGAAGCCAGATCGTGCTTCAAAGAGCGTTCAGTTAGAAGAAGCCAGAGAAACTACGATGTCGACACAAATTAAAAAAATCTCGCTTAGTAAACAGCGGCGTTAGGGCTGACCCATGCGGTCGACAAACGCATATTTATCACGATAATATACAGTCTGAAACTTTAAAGGTGCTGATTTGAGCATTCGCTGGTATCAGAACATCGAGCATTTGTCGTTTTTAAGTTGACTAGATAGTTCTAGTCAACTTGAAAATCATAGATACTTAGAAACAATATAGTTATTGCGAACATGGCGCTAGATTTTTTGTTACAACTTGTTCTTAAAAGCCAAGCGAAAACGTTACATTAAATGTAAAAGTTTTTAGAATACTGATTATTTTCTTGTATTGTACCACTCGTAAAAATGTCACAGTACGATGTAATGCTCTGGCAAATGCTCTTGTCTCCACCTACCCTAAGGCCCGGTATCCACCAAACCGCAGAGGAGACGATGTTTTGATAACCTATCAGATATCTTTATTTCCACACCTGTCTGGGAAATGTGGAAAAACTGATTGGTTATCAATACACATCTCGAAACTCATAGAATCCGAGCCTATGATACAAAGATCTGGAGGGCTAGCCAAGAGCAACACGCCACGACGATTTCTACAATAGAAATACTTCAAATATAATAACATAATGATACGCTTGATGTGTGAAAATAGCAATATACAGTAAATATTGCCCTGTCAAACTGTTAATACAGTTTTACAGGGCAATATTTACTGTATGTTTATTGTTCTGTATTAATAAATAAATAAATAAAATATATGATAAATAGATAGATTATTTATTTCTTATTACAAAAACATACATTAAATTACATTTGTTCATGGTCAATTAAAGGATTTTCACAATGAGATATGGGGATGACATAAGCTGTCGCTGGCGCTTAAGTCATCCCCATACAATTGAACAATTTATATTGTAGAAATCGTCGTGGCGTGTTGCTCTTGGCTAGCCCCCTTGTTTTTAGGAACCAATCATCGATCATAGAAAAAATAAAACATGGCGTTCTATTTTCAATTGAGTTTTATATGCGCAAGACAACACCACTTGTCATGGTCGCGAAGTAGGGATAGATATCCCTGTGTTACGAGGTACCAGACAAGGAATCAAGCCGGGGGTATAAATAAATAAATAAATCTCCCAGCACACCCAAACCCGAATCAAACCCGGGACACTACGGAAATCGAGGCGAAAAAACCATGCTACAGCGCACTACGCCAATCTTGTCGTCATAATTATCACGTCTCTGTATCTAGATACAATTCAGAATCTACATACTTATTCTAAGTGGGCTCTTCAAATGATTGTTGGTGTATGATTATAATTAATATAGTTAAGTAGGTAGTTGCAATCAAAGTCTTGCGATAATTTACCGTAGGTTCTGAATACCAGTCTCAGAACCTACGGTACTTATTTCCTAAAACAAACTGCAAAAAAATACAACTGAGCAAAAAAATTACTATAGATTATTATATAGAATTTATTATTATATAAATTTATTATTATTAAATTATATTACAATAGAATTAAAAAAAACAATCGGAAACAGACATAAAACATGTCGAAGCGCAGTTCAGGGCCAACAAAATACTCTACGGGGTTATTCACTAACATCGATTGCATTTGTATCGAGGTTTGCTTCCAACGCAAAATGGCCAATGAGCTGTAAATTAATAGAGAAACGACTATGATCATTTCAAGTTAACACAAAGAATCAGGAGGTTAGAAGCACACCGGTATTTATTTTAAGTGTCAAAATAAATTTATGTCTATTCTATTCTATTCTTCTACCTACAGTAATCCTGCGATCTTGATCGGGTCATCCGCTCACCTCGCAAGCAGACGTCCTATTCTGTTTACTTTTAAAAGTACCTATACAATGAAAAACAGACTGAAGAAATTAGGAATACATTTTGTTTTTATAACGAAACAATTTTTCGCAATGTTTGGTAATGTCTGCGATAAAAGAATATTTTTACATCTCTATACATTCAATATATATTAAGGTTATATTAATTTTGAAAGGGTTTCGGATTAAGGGTTCAGAATATTATAAGCTTACTTAGCTTAGACAGCCTAGTCTGATAAAAATAAAATATAAAGAAGATTTTGTTATGATATTGTAATGTTTGATTTGATTTTAAATTGTAATATGTTATACTTACGTAATGCCTGATTGTGAATCAGGTATATTTATACTTACAACCACTTCTATTTTGGCGACTCGTTAAGCGCAGTGGTAGGTACCGCTTACGAAAGTAAGTACCGCTTACGTCGGTGAAAAACAAGGACGCGGGCTACCTCATATGCCTCAACTCGGATCGCGGATCGCGTGGGCCTGAGATCAAATCTGGCCAGAACCAAAATCTTTGTGTTCATTGTTTAATTTCAGACTAATTCTCCAGTGTTGGAAAACATCGATAAAAAACCAAATCAACCCAGATAGCGGCGGAAGGCTCACCACCTACCACGTTGGGTTCTAATACCATTGGTGAAAAGTGGGCTTCTGAGTGTTCCGTTCACCATGACGGCAACAGTCACTTGCCTTTGACTACCCCGTTTGGGATAAAGTCGTGATGTATGTTATGTTATGTTCTGGTATTTTAATTTAATCTTGTTTACAGTTGTAGTCACATTGCTGTTACAAGTGGAATGTGGAGATGATAGCAATGAAGAAGTCGGCAAATATGATGAGTAAGACCTGTTTTCTTATGAAATGCGCTCCTATTTCCGAACGTCGATTAATTAAGATTTTAAAAAGGTTGCAACAGTAAACCAATTTATCGTTTGTCTGTCTTCGTTGCTAAAACTCGGTAGTGTAAAAGATTAGTAATTGAGATGCAACAAGAAAGTTTAAAATATTTTAAAACTAAAATTGGTCTGATCTTCGATTGATGGTTCAGAATTTGAGGGTTACTACTGTTGGGTTGATGCTATAGCTAAGGGAACGTTAGTAAAACGCGACAAAACTAAGTAATAATAACAAGAAAGCATGGTGATAATATGAATGAATACTTACAGCTACGCTCTAGTCCGGATGATCCCAACAGAAGAGTCCCAAATAGAAGCAGCTAGGAACTTCAATGACCCTGAGTCGAGAGTGGAGGTGCTGAAGACCAGTAGAGGCGTCAATGACAGCTTTGATGTGCTGGTGCCTCCTGACCACATCGCTCCCATCCAGGACTTCGCGCAGGAGAACGGCATCACCTTTGAGGTCAAGCATACGGGGTATGGCAGGTCAGTACGAGTTACATTTTTTTATTGAGTTTTTTGACACCTGTATTTAACGAATGATATTTTTTTTCATAATATACAATAAGTTACTGTGTTTCGAAAATTAAATGAGGTAGTTACGACTAAGGTAGTGCGCGGTGCCCCAATTTTCCGCCGTGACTTGTGTGGTTCGATTCCCTGTTACAAAACAGCTCATTTATTTATTCATATCACAAAATCTCAGAATAAGCACTTAAACTTAAACTTCAACTTACTTTATTACTTCCATTCTATGAGCCATGAGCGTAGGACACCTTGTGTTCAATCACTTTAGAATTATTAAGTTATTTTTATGTTTTATCGACACCACAGACACACTGTGTAAACAGTTTTGCCTTTTTTTACTATTTCATAAACTTATGCAAGAAATTCCATAAATCGAAAAATTTCCAATACTTTACTACAAAGACGAGTTTCTATCTTTCTTTGATTTTATAGTTAATTGCGTCATTAATTAGCCTTAATTTTCTGCCTAATCACATCTACATTGACACAGAACCCAATCAGTTTAGGTACCTACCACACGACTACGACTTCAATGCAGGCTGCTGATAGCAATAGCTTATAGCGAATCGTTGACTTTTACGCATATACACAAAACATTGTGTGACGAATTACTACACAATTTAAGTTGTATGCAGTTTTTGTATCAGTAATATTTTACTAATATCAAACCTAAAAAGAGTGTCGGCTTCTTAGTTTGCATTGATTTAGAGCAGCAATTGCACTGCAAGGATCGCAGGTTCCATTCTCACTGCGTTTTAAAGATTATGTTACTTGAACTTTTTTACATGGGCCTTCAATCCCAAAGTAAGGTGAGCTTATTTATGTGAAGTTTTGGGGACTTAAGAGTTTTTAAAAACATATTGAGCACAATTTTCTGTATATTGGTGTTTAACACTGGGTATATACTGACCCACTGCTGGACAAAGGACTTATTTAATGGAGAAAAGTCATCACTTAAATTGCGCTCAGTGATTGCTATATGCGGGTTATTGATCGCAAATACTATGCCCGGCGTTGAATTTGAACCTAGGGCCTTAGGATTCCGGGCCGAGTCCTCTTACCAACCCCGGAAGTTTATCTATAATAATAGTATAAAGCTAAAGAGTTTGTTTGTTTGTTTGCTTCAACGCGCTAATCGAAGGAACTGCTGGTCCGATTTGAAAAATTCTTTCAGTGTTAGATAGCCCCTTTATTGAGGAGGGCTATTGGCTATATATCATCATTCCACGTGGACGAAGTCGCGGGCTGAAGCTAGTTAATAATATAATGTTAACCTTTTTATTCAGAAAGTTCGAGTCATTGGAGCGAGTGCCGAGGAGGAGGGCTTTACGGGCGCTCAACGTTTACGACTACAACTCTTTCGCTTCTGTTAGTATTCAGTTTATTCTCTTTTAGCACTAAAAACGAACAATACAACATTCAAAGGGGGAGTGATTCCACACTCTTTATTATACATACTAAAATATGTTAAGTTGATAATAGGTATTATTAAATAAGTAATCGCATACCCTGAACGGGCCTGAATGTAGTATAGGTGCTGATACTCGTATATTTGACCATTCACTTGTATCAGAACATCAATCAATCTTAGTTCGATGGTTTGTTACAACTTGATTTCAAAAATCAAGCAAAAACGTTACACTACGTGGATTTTTATTAGAAAACTGAGTATTTGCCTGATACGTAGCATTTCTGAAAACGGTACATTACAATGTAATGCTCTAGCCAAAGCTGTAATAATGTTTTGGTTTAGATTCAAGAGTTCCTAGAGACAGTAGCCCGGAGACACCCAGAACTGGTGACGCTGCAAACCCTTGGGAGCAGTTACCAGGGACGTCGCATGAAACTTGTCAAGATATCAGCTGACCCAACAGCTGGGAATCCCATCATATTTATTGATGCTGGTAAGAAACAAAAGTTATATACCTATGGCAAATGTAGTATCAACCAGGGATCCCAGTTCCCAATGGTGAGTGAGCTGAATTTTAAAAGTACGATAGTTGATCAATGTGCTACAGAGTTTGGATTGCTCTAGAAAGAAACCTCCGAGTAGAGTTGTAAGAACTAGAGTCTTTGAGTCCTAAATTTTGAGCTCAGCTAATAAATTGCACCACTCGACTCATTACAACAAGACTCCAAGACTAGAGAACGATCTAAAGAAGTCCATTCGAGTATGAGCACTTGAACGCAATATGAAGCTGGAGTCTTTTTTAGCGCTCGAGTCGTTTTTACACGGCGAGTCGCACTCAAGTTCTTTCACGTTTGGAGTCTTCTTTTTTTAAGCAGGCAATAAAGTGATTCTTTTGTGAGATTTGTTTGTAACCAGAAGGGCATTTATAAAAAAACATGAAAAATATTATATTTAGAAAGTTTGAAAAAGACTGAAACTCTTTAAAGACTCTAGCTCTTTTTTCAAGGATTGAGCTCTTTTTAAGGCTCTAGTTCTATTTTAGCTCTCTAATCTTCGTGAAAGGACTGAAGCTCGGTTCGACTCAAGACTCCTAGTAAGTACACTGAGTCTTGTAAAACTGAGTCGAGTCTCTAGCGAATTAGGACTAAAGGACTCGAGTTGTTTACAACGCTACCTGAAAGACGACTTTAAGGGGTTAAGCTCAGGTTGAAACTCAGCACCCAAATCTGAGGCTGACTAAATAATTGAAAACATAATTATTGACCTATTATTGTTTATTAAAAAAAATACTGGTACCTACTTAACTTAGAAGTGCTTTTATGAACAAACTCAGTTTAACGTAACATAGGCCAGTAGAATTAAACAAACAAAACATGCATATCGAATCGGATTTAAATCCTACAAGAGATTTTATTGTTTTAATAGCTTTATTTGTTACCCAATATGACTATCCTAGATTTTCTACCCTGTGGGAGTTGTGCATAAGTTGTGGGGGGGCAAAAGTGTATCCCAAAATCGGTATTTTTACGGTTTTACGGCTATATCTCGTAAAGAACTGAAATTATCGACAAGTGTTCTCTTTACAAGTTGGAGAGCGTTTTATTTTGCATAGAATGAGAGGTTTATATTATTCAGACTGCTCGTTCTTATGCTGTTGCTATCAAAGTTGCACGTAGTAGCATTTTTTTAAAATTAAATGTTGGTTTACTAGCATATTTATTGCAATCCTAACTCCATGAGCTTTTAATTAAGTTAAACTCCTCTGTTCTACCAGGTATTCACGCTCGAGAATGGGTGGCCCCTGCCATGGCCCTTTACATCATTCACCGCCTAACAAACGACCCTGATGCCCGGCGGCAAGAGCTCAACGGAGTCGACTGGTACATCCTGCCGGTTGTCAACCCTGATGGATACGAATACACTCGCTCCAGTAAAACTGTGAGTATTTCAATAAAAACAGCACTAAAATTAATTGTATTTTTTTGCAGTTTTTTTCACTCTTGAATGACATAAGTATTTGGAACGAATGTCAAAGTTAGGATCCCAATATACCACACTCCTTTTCAAGACATTTAACTCCCGAAAATAGCGATAAGGACTGCGGGAATGGAGTAACTGCAAGCCCATAAAAATGTATGTCTTTTTTCAGAACCGGTTGTGGAGGAAAACGCGATCCAAAAATGCAGTTAACAGTTGTTTTGGAGTTGATGGCAATAGAAATTATGGTTTCAAATGGGCTGTTAGCGGAGTTTCCAACAACCCATGCGACAAAGAAACTTACGCGGGACCAAAACCCTTCTCTGAGCCAGAGACCCAGATGGTCAGAAATGTCATGATGGATAATGCCAATCGCATGAAGCTATACGTATCTATTCATTCGTATGGGCAATACTTAGTATATCCATGGGGTTTCACAGGAGAATATCTTCCTAAGCAGTGGAAGAAACTTGATTCCTTAGCGAGGGCAGTATCAGATGCCGTCACAAGGGCTGGAGGCAAACCTTTCAAAGTAATGAGCGCAGGAAAATGGTATCCTGCAGCAGGTGGAAGTGATGATTTTGCATTTGGAGCAGTTGGTGTACCTTACTCATATACAATGGAGCTAACGAACGGCTACGAATTTATTTTCCCCAGAGAACAATTGCGAACAGTCTTGCCACAGTTTTATGAAGGCTTTAAGGTGTTTGCTTCACAAATCAGCCAGGAGTTCAGGTCAAATTCAGTGGCAAAGAGCTACATGTCTAACCCTTCTTCGGATTCTGATGAAGACTGACTTAATTTATTATTTACAAAAAGAAACAAAAAACCCATTTAAAATAAAAATTCTAGAAATAAATGTGCCAGTATTTATTTTAAAATAAACACCCCATTCAAATATTACCTACAGATATAGCTGTAGGTATATCGCTGCGTTTACGATATTTTCAATTTAAATTTGGTGCAATAACTCTTACAATTTTCTCGAGCACAATATTATAAATGTGAAAGATCGGCAGTAAAATGCATTCGTACATTGAAAAACTTTTGATAATCATATTACTATCGGAAGGTATTTGGTAAATTTAAACTGTCTTTATACTCGTAATACTTTTTTGTGATTTGAAACAACATTCTTTGTAAAAAATTATTTCAGCGTGTACACGTAAAATCAAAGCTTCAAATTGTGGGTAAGTTTTCGAAATTATTATCAAACCATAGTTTGTTTGCTTCGACTCATATCGTGAAAAACCTTCTCTACGGTTATTTAAAATTATATAATCCGTTATCAGCCGAACTATGCTCGGCCGATTAAATCAAACGTATGTAAATGAACGGTACACGTACACCAAAAGCGATTTCGTCGGCCAATGGCGGCCAACTACTCGTACGATTACACGTTTGATTTGACCGGCCGATGACGGCCGAGCATAGTTCGGCCGATAACGGATTAGGTGTACGCGAGCCGATAGTTAGTAGGAGTAGTTACCCAAGCTTTTTCTTTTACTTCAATAACTAACACTAGTTGTTTCATAGGTGCAAAAATATGCGGAAATGTTATAGCAAAATGGTTGAAACTCTCAGAGATCGTGACGAAGTAGCTTGTATAGAAGACGCTTCAGTTGGCACTAGTACCGTAAGTAATTATTCGAATTTCTAAAATTCACACTTGTGCCAGCATGTCCAAAAAAGTAAAATAAACGCAAATATTTTTTTCCTTAGTTAACAATATTTTTGCAAGCTATCAAGAAGTTCTGTGGCAACTTTACTGAAATCAACAATGATAAAGTGACATTTGAAGGGAGACATCTGTATGAGGTATAATAAATAAATATAAATATGCGCCAGACAACACACCTCTTGTAGTAGGGATTAATATCCCTGTGTTACGAGGTACCACACAAGGAAATAAGCTAGTGGCGTCTCCCAGCACACCCAGACCCGAGTCAATTCAGAAAAGATCGTTTCCTAAATTGACCCGACCGGGAATCGAACCCGGGACACTACGGAAATCGAGGCGAGAAACCGAGCTACAGCGCACTACGCCAACCTTGTCCTCAAATAATCCATTTTAATATATTCATAAACAAGGTTTTTCACCTGAACATCTCCTAAATCAATCGTAATCTCATACACCTACTTAATATTTTATTTGAAGAAGCTATAGATAGTGTTAAATGCTATTTGAAGCTATAAACTGATGATATCCTGTAAGATGACAGTGGTTCAGAAAGTGACAGCTAGGTATATGTTTTAATAGGTTGCTTGGCCATAAATAACACCGGAGGTTTTGAAAAAAAAACATTTTTATGTTAATAATAACAACAACAATAAAATCTGTAGTTATTTACTGCACATAATAAATCATTCAGTTTACCATACCATGAGTTTACACCATTGACAGTCGCTAGCGTCCGCGTTATGTTTTGTATTTCGGTACAGCGCCTCTAGTGATTAGAAATGAAACTAAAAATGGCACACAAAGTTGTTTGAACCTTTGTGGCATAGCCAACCGCTATTTTGTTTTATCCTCGATGTTTTTGCGAACGATGAAAATGGTATATAATATATGGAAAGAGGACACATGACCAAATAATCAAGTTTCTTCGTGCGCAGAAGCTTTGAAAAAAAACGTAAAGGCGGCTGGTGGCTATGCCAGCTTCCATACATAAATGTTCAAACCCCTTTCTGAGCTCAATTGTCGCCTTCAAACTTTTTCTCGACTAGACCAAACTGTCATAACGGCAATCATTCATGACGACACGATTCAGGAAACGATCTTTTCTGAATTGACTCAGGTCTGGGTGTGCTGGGAGACGCCCCTCGCTTATTTCCTTGTGTGGTACCTCGTAACACGGGGATATTAATCCCTACTTCGAGACCAATATAAGAGGTGTGTTGTCTGGCGCATAGTATTCTGACCCTTAATTAGGTCACTACACCTTTCACATTTCATCGAATTCTTTCTGTTCATACATAATCATTATACATTTAGCAAATACTTAACTGACGACTGAAATTTTGCAGGTGGTAATTAGAACTCCGAAAGAAGGTGACCAGGATGATGAGCGTCCAGTTATCGTGATAGAAGCAGGCCAGGAAGCGGGCACGGAGCCTGTAGCATTCGCTTTGTACCTCATAGAACAGCTGATATCGTGCCGGGAGAACAATGATATGATTAAGAAGGTCCGCTGGGTCATTATGCCCTGCTCTAACCCCGATGGAATGGAATTTGCAAGATTCGTAAGCTTTTTTTACCTGACCTTTTTAGCGTATACCGGGTGATTATCAAACCACTTACAAAAACGATATGGCATAGTACGCAGTAAGTCATGTAAAGAAACACCAACGAACTGGGATCGAATTAACTTATTTACTAAAAGTTTGACATGTGCTTTTTTCCCGCATTCCTATAGCTAACTATAAATAAAGTAGAGTTAAACTGCCAAATTGCTACGATGATGCAAGGTTTTTATTAGAAAAACGCATTCTTCATAAAGGTTGGTCCAATTGAAGCTTGCAAACTTTCATTAAAAAAAAACCTCCTGTACACTCGCGAAACACACAGGAACTTTTTGAGTTTGCAATTGAGTCTCGTGTACACGTAAGGATCATCCTCGCTCTAAATGTGTCATTTTTGTTCATTAACTTGCCCATTTGGAAGGAAATAAGACTAAATAATGACACTTAATATTACATCAGTAAATGAAAAACTAAAAAAAAGATTGCGCGTTGAGTGTTTTTTAAAATTAAAGTTTGGAAGCTTAAATTGGAACATCCTTTAAAATCTATTAGTGATATTACTATTTTCTTCCTGAAAAACTGAACTGAGTAAACAGATTACAGGTGTCATGAAGTAAGATTCGTTAAAACTTTAGTTAAAATAATAAAAATATTTTATAGCAAAAGTTGCAATGGAGTAAGAATTTAAGGCCTGACAACGACGAAGTTAGCTACGGAGTTGATGTGAGTCGAAACTTTGAAGGAGAGTGGAAACGGTGCCCAAAAGTCACAAGTGGGTTCTCCCCCATATACCCAGGCGAAACTCCTGCTTCAGAAAATGAAACTATCTTCGTCCAAGGTGTTTTGAATAAATACAGAAAGTATATAAAAGGTTATTTGTCACTTAGAAGAGATGGACACAGTATAAGTTATCCATATGGGCATGTAGACTCAGGTCCTCCAGGAACGTCTCAGCTGGAGAAAGTCGCAGCTGTTATGACATCAAAAGTGAACCAGAGAGCTGGAACGATCCATCTATTCACCAATCAGAGTATATTTGAGCTGAATGGAAAAGCCCGTTGCGGACATAGCGTTGACTATGCTCATCAGATCATGACGATCCTGTACTCATTCGAGATGCGCGTGTTCCTTGGGTCCGACAGCAGAATTATGGCTAAGTTTCAAACTTTACCACGAGGATACGAAGCGTCGCTGCGAAACGGATATTATAGCGGTATCAAGGAACTGTACAATATTATTACCAAGGAGCAATCATTTAAGTATTACTAACTCGATTTTGCTTATTATTATTTTTCCTGATGACAAGTATTGGTCGTTTCTTTTCAAGATAAATTCAGCTGGATTGTTTACCTCGTATATTTCGGAGATAAGTGGGAGTAACCGCGATCGAGGCGAGCTCTAACATCATAAAAATGACGTGCGTCAAATCGCGCATAAAAATCGTCAACTGGGTCATAATTATGTACCCGGACCAGCATCTATTACGACACAATATTTATTTAGTACATAATGGTATATCTACGTTGGAGGAGTCACTTTTCCACTTTTCGGTAGGATGTCTGTCATGCGCGGTGGTGGCCGGCCGGCGCGCGTGCGCTAGGGGTGGGGCCCTTGCTCGGTCGGCCCGCTCTACCATTCTGTAGTCAGCCGCGGCGGCGGCACCGCGTCTTCTCAAAGCTGCTCTCACGACTTCTGCCATCCTAGTACTCAACTCGAAACTGCCGCCCGCTCGCGCTAAAACTTTAATTTTTATTCCTTCGTTAATTTTTTTCACGTTCTTTTGCCGTCAACAATTTATTTGTACAGTGAATTATTTTTATTGGTTCTTTCAAAATAAAAATCAAGAGATAAAAAAACCGTTTGATTGTTTTTCGTAATTTATTTTGTGTAGTAAATAAAAGCAGCTGCTCTTCGATCCTGGCCCAGAATTTGAGGTACGTATCTGTAGTATTTTTTTCAGAGTTCGTTCGCGAAGTTTAGTCAGATGTACTTTTCCGGAGCCGGCGATGGGCGGAAGGCGGCGCCGACGGCAACAGGTTGCTAGCACAGAAACGCCCGCCGACCTCCTCATTTCTATTATCAGCTAATAAACTCGGGCACCTTTTTGCGCTAATTACCGACTGGGGACGTAAAATATTAATTTTCACGCTCCATTCAGCGAAAATTTCGTTGAGATATCGCGTTTACGCAACACGAAACAAGGGAATTATAAATTGCAGAAGACGGCACTTTGTACCCGTTTTATTACAATTATTTAATGTGGCACTTATAGAAACGGTTTCGGGAGCCCTAGTCAGGATGTTTATTTGATGTTCAAATAAATTTAGGAGTTGATCCGAGAGATTTTTACGTAAAACGTGTTAACACAATAATTTTATTCGGGAAACAACGGGGAAACTTTTACAAGTTAGGTTTCGGTAGAAATTCAAACCTGAAATTTAAGCAAAGTTGAACTAATAAACGATAAACGTAAAGTTCTAATGAAAATAAATACTTTAGGAAAAGTATTAGGTTTTGCACACCTGGTCTGCTAGTAATTCATTAAATATTAGGCGTTAAATAAATCTGAAATATTAACAGTTTTCAGATGAATACATAGAAACCATGACTTTAAAAATAAACCACTCTCTAGTCATGAAAATTACAGTTAAATTTTATTTTCTTTTTTCATGAGAGTTCGAGGTTTGAAGGACTGCTAAATTTCGAATAAGCAATTTCAGGGTTTGAATATAATGATATCCGTTGAGTTCGAATTCGAAATTCAATTCCGATGGATTTAGTCGTTTAGTTTCAGTTTAGGCTCAAATTCAATACTAGCCTGCATAGAGAAGGTACATAAAGTGACAATTATGCAAGTTACATGATTCAATCTGTGGTGTTTGTTACATGGTCATTTTGCGAATCGTCGACCATTTTAACAGGTTATATGGTTACCTATATCAGAGATTTTAGTATTAAAGAGAGTCAAGATATTTAAAAAGTTCCTACAAATTCAAAAAGATAGGTAACCAAAATAGTAAAAAGGTAATTGTACAATTTTCTGATCAGTGGAATTCTTAGAAACTCAGTTTCACCGCAAAGATTGAAATTTGAATGAAGAAAAAAAAATAAAACAAAATGCAAATAAAAATGAAAATACTTTTAATAATTGATGATAGTTAGTTTTTTAAACTGTTCTAATTTTTTGGTACTGAAGTATGTATTGGTTGTTATTATAGCAAAATATAAAATATCAGATGGTGTTAGGTAAAAGATAGTTGCAGTCAAAAGGAAACTTAAAGCCATAATTTTCAACTATATATTAAATTATAAAGAGACCACAACTCAAATTATTTATCAAAATTATTTTAAGAGAGGAAAGATTCTAGGATAGGAATGTACGAATGCAAAGGGCCTTCCGTTCTCTTTTTTTTTTATTTTGAAATCCATAAATCAGTTCCTTTTGGGTGTTGGTACTGTACTTCTTACAAAATGAATAATAATTGTTGTGTGAATCGTAAAAAATGTGCTTTTATCATGATTTATGTCATGTCCTATAATTTAATCTCAAGCCATTTTTGCGTTACCATAAACATCAATTTAAAAAACTTATAACTAAGTGAAAGTTTTAAGCTATTTTGTGGCTTCGTAGTTTAACGTACTCGATGGGTCAGTTTTTAAAGTATTTTGGCCAGTATTTCAGGCTGGTAAGCGATAAATAAGTATAAAATGTCCTATGTAATTTTGTGGTTCCTCTTTATTTTCTTGTCCCAGCAATAAGTCTGACTTACGAAGAAAATATTTGTCAATATAATTTATTTAATACGAGTAATACTGCTTGACACGTCCATTTCGGCCGTATCTCTGGTCCAATTCCGCTAATCTAGGGATATTCTCATAAGTAAAGTTTCGAGTGGTGATAACGTTGTATCGATCGCTCGCATTACTGAGTCAGGGCGCGTGTCGACTCCCGCGATAAGAGCATGCGGGCTTGTATCGCACCCACATGGACGGCTTGCACTTTGACGACACATTTATGAATTTAAAACATAGACAGGTGGTTTGAAGAGCTGAGTCAGAATTTAACAAATATACCTTTATTACAATAGCTTTGTTTTAGACGGACAGACGCGGATTTTATGTCTAGAAGCCCTGAAAAGACAGTGTTACATTTTTGCTTACTCCAGTAAAAAAATGGCGCCCAACACGTTGCCGTGGTGGTAATACCCCTTGGTTAAAAATCCACTATTCTTGAATCAGGGACGGAATGTTTTACGATTTAACCTTGCTAATACATAGTTCCAGAGGCAATTATAAGCCTGTAGGCTTTTGTCCAACAATGGGACCGTGAATAGTTCATTTGCTTAGCTTTAAAGACTCAATGACTTGCACGTTTAAACGGTCAAGCGCTTCGGTGTCCGAGTGGTGAGTTTGTTTGGCGTGATACCTAAGGGGACTGGGTTCAAAAACCGGATCAGATAAGGAGTTGTACATTTCAGGGCGTTTCACGCTGATGAAGGAGCTAAGTCTATCGAGGATACTCACGTAGGTGGCAACATAATGGTTTTTTAATATTACACAATAGCTTAAGTTCAAATTCGATGTAACGGAGAACCGGTTAAACAAAAAATAAAGTAAGTGAAGTAAATGTAATTAGCTTATGTTCCGCTGCTGGGCAAAAGCCATTGAGTTATTAAAAAATACACGATGTTCTTGAAAAAACTTACAGTAAAACGAAATTTGATATAAAATCTGTGTTTGTTAAAACACCCTTTAACTAGACATGAAAATAAAAATAATAAGTTAATAAAAATTTCACTAATTTGACAAATTTGAACATGGTAATAAAATTTCGTGTTCGACACAAGCATCGATTACAATAAATTACATTTAGAAGTTATAATAAACACTTAATAGCCGACCCCCTTGATACAGGTACTTGAGAGGGTCCAACATTCCCGACGTCCTTACGATTAGCAAATTTAACCGCGGCTGAAGTTGTAGGTGTAATTAATTACCCTTTATTCAACTTGAAAATCCACATCGAAACGGGCTTGGTAGACCCTATCTTGGGTTTCGTGTAGCAGATGATCAAGAAATGAACTATTTATGTGTATGTATGTACAGGGTGTACCTTTTCCATAAATATATAAATGAAATAAATATTTGGCAAGATTCACCACATCGATGATCTGAAATGGTTTTCGGAATCTTCAACATTCGAAATACGAGTACGTCGAGATTGATCTACGCCATTTTGAAAAATATAGGCTTGCCCACACCCACTCTTATCTAGAGGATAGTCCCAAGATTCAGCACATATGCCTATTAAAAGTCACATGCTACACAAAGCACATGCATGTCTATCTTGGAATCTGATCTCATCTCTGATCAGACTAGCATTATCAGCATACAAAATCACGGCCAGAATAAAACTTAGTTTTACAATTTGTCAAAAAAAGGGTTTTGCAAATGCGTGGTTTAAAAACACAGCTTTCTTAAATTCCGGTAGAACCTTCAACAATATAATTAGGGCAAAGCACACGTACAACAGATCCCAGCAGGCGTAATATGAAAACAGTTCAAAAGCCAGACAAACAGCGGAGTTCATTTAAAATGAAGTTAGAGGGGATATTGGATTTCTAACTCCTCACCTACCTACGAATTCCATACGGCCAATTTAGTATTAAGCTTGTCCGCGGCGAACCGTGCGGGGGTATTAAAATTTGAAGCGTTCAAACTTGCTTCCTTTTAGTGTTCATTATGTTGGAAAGTTGGTGAAAATTCATACAAGTCTAAGTTCTAATGAACATGGTAGGCGAAGTTGGAGGATGTTGCGATCGCTCACAGACCACGTCTTTTTGTGAGCTACACGCTTTGTTTCTGTTAAAGTAGTTGCTAGTTTTCGTTTTGGGCGTGCCGTGCGCTGGTAAGTTGTGTGACTCTCCTGGGGCACAAACGAATTCGTTACTTTTAAGCAAATTTGTATTTTAAACTAAATACTGTAATTTATGTCAGAAAAAAACTGGATTTTGGGCAATAGAACCCCTTGGCCCTATTTTAGTAATATTACATTAACTAAAAAAGTTTTTTATTCAAATCTACAATGATAAAAGCGTTAAATAAAAACTGGGAATTGATATAGTAACGTACTTATAACGACGAAACGTGAAAAACGGCAGTGGCTCAATTTTTATACCAAGTATATAGGAAGCCATTTACACTTTCTACTTTTACTGTTGTCTGTGAGGTCTTTCTTCTCTTACTGACTTTTTGAGAAACAACCTCTGGTATTGCAGAAGCAATAACTCTCATCGTCCCTCACCCCGCATACAAACTTGCTGCCGAATAAATATTGAAAAAAGTAATTCGTAAAAGTAAGTTTGAAAAACCACCTTTGTATTCAACCACGAGACAAAATAGACTTACTTTATAACTACCAATAAAAGTTTAAAGAACTTGAACGCAAACGGAGCTCAAGCATTTGATATGACAAGTTTGCACAAGAAAACAACACGCTTCGAATGGCGAATTTAAATCTAATTAAAGTCTTTTCAGACTCCACACAAAGTTCTGAATGCTTTCAACTCAGGATGTGTGCTCGTTGCTCCAAAACGCCTCGCGCCCAGGGGAGGACAACTTGCCAACTTGGAACCACTCAAAACTAACTTCACTCAAAATCCTACGGAGATTTCGTTTCCAGCAAACATTTAATTTGATTCAAAACGTTTTAACTGCAGGAGTTTTTAGAGGATGATAAATTTAAGAAGAGAAAGGGTTTTTAGGCAACAATGCAACGGACAAAATTCATTTTGCGATTTTTTTTATTTGAACTTAGTTAATTGTTAAAAAAAATCAAAGCCATAGACGTAGCAGAGTGGAAAAATAAACTGAAGTAGCACATTACCGGGCAGAGAAACTAATTCAAGGCAAGGAAGTTTATACAATACAGCACGAAAAAACGTGTTTCTGCTCTTTCTGACCAACCCATCAAAATCAAGAACCCGATTAAGGCCAATGCCTTTAAATTCAATGGTTTCTCTTACCATCTTGGATTCAAATAGCCTGATGAAGTACGTTTTGTATTGGTCATTTTAATCACGATATTCACGATACCAAACCAGTTTACCTCATCTACTGACACCATCTGGTATAAACGAGTGTATTTTATTGCTTTAGAAGCAAAACTTGATCACCACATAAAATTGGGACATAAGTTTGGCATTATTTTCCCCTCTGGCTCCACCGCAGTAGGTATAAATTGAAACAAAATCCCCGTGACACAAGACAATAAGAAACGACGAGGTTCAACCGTGGCAGACATTAGCTTCGTTGTTATTTTAAGTGGATTAAGGCCAGCGCATTTCAGATCTGGTTAAGCCTGAATTCAACATTAAGTCTGACAGAAAGCTTACGGGAGCTGGGTGCACTTTGTAGCCTGAATACTTTGGACAAACACTTAAAGCAATTTTAGTTAGGACTTTTCTACCAACCACCTTATCTTTACAAGAAAAATTTAATAGCTTTAAAAAAAGAAGGAAAAGTAGTGGCTCTAGCAACGTACCTTGCGTGACTCCCTGATTTATGGAGAGGGTTTTCAAAGTGTTTTTGAATGTATAAAAATATAAGTATCAAATTGTGCTACAGGAAAATACAACGCACTGTGATAATTCACTTGTTGGTTCCACCCGATTAAGTCATCAAGAGCTGTCGAAGTTTTGGTCGGACCCCACCTTGCAAACATAAGCTTCGAAGGGCGTGTTCCAAGCAAACTCATTAGATAAATGAAAGAGTTCACAAAACACGATGATCGGTTCGCTCGCGTCGGGCCGGCCGTTGCGATGATTGATCGACTTGGCAAGTGACGCAAGGGGAAGTTGCTCATAAGAAAATATCGGTTCGAATCGTTTCGGTGTTGAATTACCCATTTCTTCTCTTAAGTCGAGTGTATTTGAGTTGTGACGCGATATCCGCGATCGCGATGCGAGTAATAAATTAGGTAAGGAGTACCTTGACTCGAGTGTCTCGCAAGATTTGATTGTGGGCGTTTTCCGATTCCTTATGAAAGGGGAATTGTATTATCGAATTTGTTGTTCGTAATACACTTTTTTATGCAAGAGAAAACAAATTTACACTTATATTGTTTGAAGCCGCAAGTGAAGAATGATATCGTTAAGATGAAAGTTAGGAAGAGTTTAAATCTTTTTATTTACTTGTAACTATAATTACTAGTACTTTGATACTATAATAAAAAGATGAACTCCTAAGTGATCCCAGAGTTTTTCAAGTCACATGTACGACTTTGATATGTATGACTTTGATATGCCTCGACTTTTGACGCAGGATCCCAAAATATTGGGTCAAGTATATTCTAGTCAACTCGTCAAATATGGCGAAATAAAACCATTCCAACACAGTTCAAATAAAAAGGATAGTTTATACATACATCTATCTTTGCTCATCAATTGGGTCCTCTCCACATTGTCTATATTTAATATGACATTCAATTTATGGGTCGACCCTTTGAAAAACACGGCCAACTTTCCGAAAACATCATTCCATATTCATATTTGCCCCTTCCGTGTTTATATTTATGTATCGACGACCCGTGAACTGTACCTCATGTCAAATTACCTGCTACCCTATTGCCCTGCGGCTTTACCTGGGGCAAGCGGCCTTTATTGCAATCTAGCCCACTTCTCATGTGGCAGCGTTTGTTTTTTTGTTTTTCGGACTTTACTTTTTATTTTTACTGCGTTCATTTCCAGATACAATATTGTTGAAAAAGTTATTTTCTTTCTGAGCATGAGTTTTGATGTTATTTTTTAATATTCTGAATTTATAAATACGAGTACCTAATGTATTAACGTTATGAATTAGAGGATTTGACAAATTACTTCAAATTATTGTTTCTTCGAAAAAAAACCATTTTCTTTTTGGAAATCCCTTGCTCATTTCCATTGTGATATGAGTACGAATTCAATTACTTTAATAATGAATGTTAAGCAACGCACCCTAAACTGAGCGATATAATAAAATGTGAATCACTGAATGCTGGCCAATGTCAATAAGACATGAAAAAAAATATCTGAAAGTAGGGTAAAACTACTGTTAGTAGGTACTCGACCGTCCCTGGTAGGTAATTGTGTCCACCCGGAATATCCGTGAACGCTCGAAAGAAAAGTGAACAGGCATACAAGTCTATTTCATATCTTCTATGTGCTCTTTGTAGTATTGTTGACCTGTTTCTATTTCAGACGTAGTCGCGTTTAATAAATATAAAAATAACTTTTCTGCAATTTTGCATGACTTTCACCACAAGGCGCTAAGGATAATAACTAACACTTAAAAAACAGAAAACTGGCTATCTATCTAATCCATATAATTATTAGAAATGTTTTACAAAAAGAGTCCATATACTCAAACATTTAGACTGACCTGCTTAATATTAAGATGTATTCTAATACTTGCAAAAATGTGATTGAAGTCGTTAATCTACGACATATTTTAATATAATATAACCGGAAGTTATAAAGGACAATTTCGATTATCACGACACATGTTTGACAACTGAGAAAGCCAGTGCCGTAGAGAAACACGGACCGAGAAACCCGGAAATGGGGTTCGGGCAGCGGAAATCGGCGCTGTTGGGGCTCGAACGGCTGCTCCAATATCTATATTGAAGACAAATTGTAGTTTGGAGAGGAGATAGTGCGATTGTGACGAGATGGGACGTGGATTGACTGATCTGGATAAGATATTGCATTGTATTGGTGGAGAGTTAGATCATATCATTTGTAGACTGTCTCCAATTAGACGCAGGCATAACATGTTTTAACAATTCTTGAGGCAAACAAAGATAGTCCACGGTAGGAGTGTAATTAAATTTCATTCGCTACAAACAAACACAATCATCTCAACTGGACTTAATGTCAGTTAAAGTTAATCCAATTGTCGGCTGAAATGCAAATCCCTTAAGTGAAAAATAAAGCTGCGTTATAGAGAGCTTCGATCGTGATTCTTTTAAAAGTACACGCTCGCACCTCATAAAAGGATACCAGCAATCTGCAGCCTTCATAGGGAGTTTAACAGCCGTGAAATAATTCAAAAGAGCACTCGTTAAAACAGCCAGAATTTACTAACCGCAAGTGCGGCAAGCGCGCTTTATCACCCAACTCAGCTGCTTTACGGCAGATCTACGATGCGCCTTCGACCGTAAACTTCACATTCATAAACGCGCACTTTCGCTGACATGGAAAATAGTTTACAGGCCGTCTATACACGTTACAGACTCTGTTTATCCTCACTTTACTGCTAGATAGCAACCCGTCTCCTCTAATCTGGCAAATAAAACTTTATACGCCATTTTTAGGGGGCGTTTTACGGTTAACAGTTTGTAGAATTAAACTTTAAATAGTTAATGAGTTGTTTGTGAAACGCTCGATTAAAAGTTTTAAGAGGTTTTTGGGACGTCGTTATTGCCCTATGGCAATTACTCAGATTTAAACAAGTAAGGATTTTAATGATTAAGTAAGCTGGCTAAGTGAAACGTGTTCCCTGATAAGGTTTACCGCAAGGGAGTGTATTTGATTCTGAGTCAATAATATACTTATTGTTGAAATATTTGTACTTCTCTGCGACTGGTATTGCGAAGAGAGTGCTACTTGAAGTAATAATGAACTGGAAATAAGTGCTATCCGAAGGGAGTTCATATAAGATAAATTTGAAGTAACAATATCGCTGCAGGTAGGTATGAGTTTATCCACCCCCGCGGAACTCAATAATCGCAGTTTCTAAGTCACTTAACGTGAACTGTCTTCGAGGTTGCGGCGGTTTGCACACTAGACTGTTGCTTGATTCGAACGATACCAAATAAACGTTCGATATAAGCAATATCGTCGACGTTTACGCTCCCCGTTCGGTGGAAAAACTCTTATTGTACAATAAAAATGTTATGAGGTAACTCTATTCAATGAACTCGTCTGTTATTGAAATCGGCGTTTCGGTTAAAGTAGCCTTTCTTGTGAAACCGGGAATAATAAACAGCAGGGGTTGTGCCTGTATCAAATCCTTTATTACCCTCTGATTGCTTCCTCGGAGCATTCTTTGGAACCACAATGCGCGATTAGTATCAACGTGCATTTTTTAAATCCAAAATTTAAAGCTTTTAAAAATATTATTAACATATAGCCTAACTGTAATATACTTACATGTTGCCTAACTGATGGACAAAGGCCAAATATTATTCACATTCAGTTATTGCTTACCAAGCAATTTATAACTAGGCTATCCAAATGTGCTTAAGACATAGTAGGTATGAAAATTGACATTCTTAGGATTGCGGATACTTCTATATTTGTTGCGAATACTCTTTTAAATATCGATTTGTTCTGGTTGAAATTTGATTTCAAATACTTTTTTTTAGTGTAATACGAGGTCACCTGATGGCAACGGAACGGATGACGATGACCTCCGCCCTATAACAATTGCAACATTTTAGTACGTCTACCACGAGTTGCCACTTTAAATTTACGTTAGCGTTCGCGTAAAAAAATTGTATTGCGATTTGACATGACATGACATGACAATGTCAAATCCCAATACATTTTTTTACGCGAACGATAATGTAAATTTAAGTGGCAACTCGTGGCAGACGTACAGACATCACCGATGATGAGTTGCTTTCCTTTTATACTGTAACTATGTTTCTATCTTTGAATAAATGTGTTTCGACTCAGTCGTCTTGAATCAACTGTATTTTTAGTCAATAACAAAGAATATGTGTCTAACTAGATGCTTGCTTTTCATTATTGTGTGTTTACATATTTATGGAATCGCAGCCTTTTGATGTCTTTCAATGTGATCTATTTCTTTCTATCTGCCCCTGGCAAGCAATTGTTCTTACTTTGTAAAGTATAACAAATGAATAATTAAAATATATAAAATCTGTATCATGATATCATAAAACACCCTTGAAGACCGTGAGGCTTACATAATTTTTAATTTCAATTTGACATAATCGTTCTTCATGATTTCATCAGTCAGCAGTCTTGTCTCTGTAATATTTTTAAGCATATATCATGTTGAATGAGATAAACAAGAGCTACAAGAACCTCACACTCACACAAAAGTCTCTGTCGAAAACTGGCGTGAATGCAATTCCCGGAAGGATGCGTGCTTCTATTTCCCCGTCTGCGGCGAAGTCAATATGTCGTTCGCGATGAGTTATTTTTCCATAATTCTGGCGTCGGCGTCGGCGCGCCCGGAGAATTCCCAAATAAATAATAAATACATCAGTTGGTGCGCTCATACACTTTAGTGTGCTACCACTTTCATGTTCGTGGCTTAGGGAGATGTAGATACTCGTACGCATGTTCAATCGTTAGAGGTGTTAAGAAATACTGCAGATACATGATTTTTCTAAGTATTTATAATAAAAATTAAAATGCTTACTTTAGACTAAAATTACAAAAAAAAAAGTCCCTGTCTGGACAGTTTATGAAATTCTAAGTTGAAATCTACTCTGCGGCTACAGCACATAAACGCACGATACAAAAAGCTAGAGTTGCCGAGTGATTCCTACATTTTTTAAATTTGGAAACTCATTGTTTTATTCTTAACCGAATCCCTAGGGATGCCATAAAGTTTGGACGGGTATCCAGTCGCCGCGAACAGTCGGGCTCCTGCCGGGACCACGGTGCGTTCGAAAACTTTAACATTTTAAGACGTTATTTAGTTTCGTACGAACCCTAGGGTGAACGTCAGTAAATTATTAAATTTCGAGGAAACTCAAACAACGTTTAATAATAGAGCTACCGTTGAGAATGCACTGACGTGTCGGCTACGTGCCCGTGCTTAGTTTAGGGTAGGTGCGATTTTTGTTTGGGGAAATAATGTATTGTTTTTGATGTCTTACTAGGGTTTTCACTTTTTAAATATATGAGTATTTTATAGTATTTATTTAGCTGGCCAACATTGCAAATTGGTCACGAAAAGGTGTACTTGATCCAACTGGATCTGATAGCATCAGATCAAAATAGGGTATGGCTCTGTTTTCTGTCCAATGTTACATCTGTGAGGTGATATTCACGGCTGTCACACATGAACCGTAGTAAGGGTGGCTATATAACAAGAAGAGGGCCTTTTCAAGTGTAAAATCAGCAACATCCTAACATTGATCATTTCTAAGCTGTGGCAAACTGGTAAAAAAATAAATTTCCACCAAATCACTTTCTAAAAGAGTATTATTACTGTTTTCAAAATGGGCTTGATTACATTACGCTAGGCCGCCTTAGTTCTGATAACAGTGAAATCGGTTGTTACAGTCTAATAGGTACGTATCAAATTTCGTTGAATATGGTGATAAGATATCTACATTTTAGGAACTACCAAAGAAAGAGCTACATAAAGAGTAAGGGACTAAAATTACAATTAGTACACAATTTCAGTAAGTAACCATTTTAAATAATCTTCTATGCATTTAGGATAAACAAGCAACTCCAAAAAAAGCTTACCTAGTAACAAATCTGGCCCAACGTTTGGTAGCCCCCTGGCCCGCAGCAAAGCCTCATTGAATAGGCTCACGCTAAGTCCCACCAGAGCCGTACTAATGGTCATTGTACGCGCAGCTTTGCCTCCTGCCTCTATTTGCTAACGAAATAATTCATCCCTCTGTTTTAGTCGATTTTTAATTAAGGCCAGTTTGAATACCTTTTGCCCCGCGAGATTTAATCTAAACAAGATGTTTGGTTTTTGTTTTATTATTTTGAAATTGAATTGATTCAAAAATAATAGGGTATAAATTGTTTTGTGACGTCATGATACCTACTAATGACAAAATAATGAATTTCACCTTGATTCACAAAAAAGTTGGAATGATCATAAATAAAATGAAGTTATAAAAACACCACATAGAGCAGTGTTAGAACTTTCAATCTGGTTCAAAATTGGTAATTTTGTTAGTAAAATTGACTTTCTATCGTCATGAAGGGGTAAATAGGTTCCGCATACGGTTACTGATTAGAACCTATCTATGCCACACCAGTGAAAAACCACAAAACAATTGTACGCCTATCTACGGTAACATAACTACTAGGTACCTGGCGGGACTAGTGACCCCATGACTGAAAATTACAGCTAAAGTCCAATAGATTGCAACGGTGCCATTATCAACCCTGAATTGCACAGAGTATACCTCAAAAACGCTTGACTAGGCCAGTTAGTTAAGGAGCTAGAATAAAATGTGTTCTGCCTTAGATTTTTTAAGCAAAGGCCTTCAAGGTTCTAATCTCATTTAGTAAAGGTGATGAAAGCTTATGCATATTCATTACAGCGATGACCAACAATGAAAGTCTCTCCAGCAGTAGGTAGTGAAGGCTAAAATGTAGATATTTTATATGGGCTTGCCTCCATCATTGATCATCGCTTCAATTGATAGGCTAACGCTTACATTTTCTTCTTTTCCAAATTCCAAATATAAATTAAACTGTGAGGCACCAACGGTTTTCACAGCTTCAGGAAGCGAAAGGCTCTCAACCCAACTAAAGCTTACATTAAGCACCAAGCTCGCTTAATGCTGTTCAGTGATCACAATCCCAAACTCTAAAAAAAACATCTTGTTTGACCACAAATGTGATACGTTAAGACAATTAAAAAAACATTTTCACTTCTTCTAATAATATGCCAGTTTTACCTGGCCAAACAATCTTATACTAAGTCGTAGCTCACAGGAGTACCATTGCTTAATAAGTAGGCATTTCCCTCGGGAACTCGCTGCGTGTTCACCGGAGCGAGTAATAAATCTGTTGACAATCTTTAATTTGCTCGTCTCGTCTGATAGAGGCCGACTCATAATAAAAATGGATTCCCCTCAGGTCACAGCCCCTTTAAGAATGTTGAGTAATACGCAAAATAAAAATGTACTGTCTTAGCAGAATAAAGAGCAATATGTTTGTACGCAAGTATATTAAGTATACGAGTAGAATAGGCATGTAAAAGCATTTACCGTATTTTTAGGTTTGTAACAACCCTGCTTTCAGGTTTATAAAGACAGGCTGCTACTTTTTTGTTAAGTTTCAGCAGAAAGTGAGTACCGATGTTGAGAAGATGATACTAAGAACTTACAGTTGGCCCTATTTTTTAGAGTACCGCAAAGCTATTGTTAAATAATAAGATTAGCATGCTAGAACATTAATTTGTGAGAATACCAGGTATTATTAAAAATCACAAACAAGCTACTAAAAATTAATTTTATATAAGATAGGCTTTAAACACTGTCTGGAAGCAACTAATATTATGTCATTCATGCCTACAATCCTCATCTATGTAGCGAATCCTAATTCCCTACTAATAAAATACAGGAAGTGCAACCCCTATTCACCCTGACATTAGATTAAAGACTAACCAAATGCAACGGACAACTAAACCATCTAAAACAGCTACTAGGCTATTAGCCTACGTGGCATAAAACGCAGTGCGTTGTAAAGTGCACGTGTTGCCCAGTCGGCCGCTCGTTCACGACTGACGCCGTCCGGTGCAAATTGTAGCCCTTGCGGGTAGTCGGACAAAACCCAAATTACGGGCCGGCGTAATTTGCACATTGCTGTCCGAAGGACTAGACATTATTTGTTGAGAAATGTTACGGAAATGTAAAGTATGTTGTTAAAAGTCCTTTGGTCTGACAGTGGAGAAAACATACACTTTTCGAAATACAAATTAACACAGTATTTAATTTAATTTGTGTATGAAGTTTAAAATCCTTTAACCACCACGCAAACGAAGGCAAAGAGTCGGGTCGTGGGTTTGTTCACGTTGAAGGCTAAGATTTACTGCTGGACAGGATAAATCAGACGGATTATTCGATTTTATTTTAAGTGCCGTTTCAGAACTTTCGGTTAAAAAAGTTTCACTGACGAATTATATATTTTTTCAATTTGATCCATGATAAAACTTCGTTGGTTAAACTGAGTTTTCGACAAAAAACGTATTGTGGAACTTAATTCAAACTGAGTAAACAAATGTTTTTACATTATGCAAAAATATTTAATATCCCATCCAAAAAAACAGAAATTCATAAGTCATTGTTACACAATTCACCTTGTTCAGTGGTCGTGTGCGTCTCTAATAGGGTATTATGAACTTCTGTTAAGAAGCGGGGTAAGGGCCCTTCAGGGGAGCCCCTGAGGGTGAAGGGAGGGGAGGTATTTGAGGTATCTGCTTGGTACTAAGCAAGGAGGAGATTACAGATGGCAAGATAAGCCTCGAATTAGATACAACGAATTTTGTATGATGTTATAAAGATATTATAAGCGCCTATCTTTACTTGCTTTGAGAATAAATGATAAGGTGTGTTTTACAATTTTAAGCGTTAGTGGCGTTATATGCTGTATTTTAATTATTCGGTAATTTTGAACATTTTTGCTGCTGGCCCACGTTCTCGACATATTGTAGGATAAATAATTTATTGTGAAAATTTTAATTTAAACAACATGACTAAGTAATTGTTTATTGGATTGCTTTGCTTTAATTTACGTTACTGCTTTTACCTGCTGTGAATTGAAAAGACCTATTCTTCCACAATTGTGGAGAAAAAGTTACAGTCCGAAAATAACTTACATTACTGATGCACTTTAATGTCTACAAGGGATTTTTTATTTTTAGCATTATAATAATGTACTATTTTCGACACAAAGCCATAAATTTCGGGTTCGAATCCCGCTTGAGTCTTAGGATAAGGTCGATTTTATCTAGTAAAAGTCCAGTCGTTTTTAGCGTCCTGCAAAACGAATTTTCATAACCAACAAACTGATACAGCCTTATCCGTGTCACTGAAGGACACAGGTTTCGACGCTAGGTACTATGAAGTGGCATGAGCCCAGCCCTCATTTTCTCTGTTGGCACGTTGGGCACGTGGCCAGGGCGAACGATCCTCAGAGCTCCTAAAATCAGTTTTCTAGATGTAAGAACTTAAAAAACGAGGCAAACTTGACTGGCCTGTTGGTGCAATGGCAGCGATCCTGCCTTTAGCACCGAAGGTTGTGGGTTCGATCCCCACCCATGACAAACATCTATGTGTCGAACCTTTGTGTTTGTTGTGTGTCTGGGTGTAATTATCTATTTAAGTATGTATTTAGAAATATTTAAGTACGTTTATCAGTCTCTGACACCAATAGTACTAGCTCTGCTTAGTTTGGGGTCAGATGATCTTGGTGTAAAATTGTCTCAGATATTACTTAATGTGCCCAGAGCCCCAAAAAAGGGTGAAAGACGGTCCTGCACGAGCCACACGCCGAACAGTGCTGAACCTTCCCGCCAGATGTTATCAAGTCGCCCTAGGTTTCCTGCTAGGCTTAACGACGATCTAGCAACGTAAGCCCGTCAAACCGTGTTAACTAACATTTAATTATGGCATAGCCGTCTTGTGGTGGATCCTGAGAACCAGTTACGACGACACACTGAGCCGGAAAGCGGGCTTATAAAACCTTAATGTTCAAACATCTGAATTATACAGAGGGCCACACAATTACTGATACGGTACCAGGTAGGGCTGACACAAGTCTAAATAATGAAATCGGAGTTTTAAAATTGTTTCATTCACTTAGCTTCGCGATTCTATTGGTTCTCTGGTGGAAACGCATTTTTAGTCAAACAAGTATATCATTATGATTTTGTGTTTTTTCATACAAACATACAATGTTTTATAACTTGTCCGGTCAGAAACATAGGCATCGTTTTTGGTGGTTTCGTGATAAACCCTAGTATCACGAAGCCACTAAAAACCATTTTATGACCTTTATTTATTTCGACACGATTTCCGTAGTGTCCCGGGTTCGATTCCCGGTCGCGTCAATTTCAGGAAACGATCTTTTCTGAATTGACTCGGGTCTGGGTATGCTGGGAGACGCCCCTGGCCTATTTCCTTGTGTGGTAACTCGTAACACAGGGATATTAATCCCTACTTCGAGACCATTACAAGAGGTGTGTTGTCTGGCGCATATATTTATATTTATTTATACTTATGAAGTGCAATAAACTGATTTTAAAATGGGTTTGCGTTTCGACTCATTCTCGCCTGGTGGTAAGCAATGACGAGGCCGATAGTGGTACACGCTCACCCTGAAAATGCCTATTCACTTTGGCCTTGAAGATACCAAGGTTGTAAGTATCCGGAAACACAGACGCAGGGAGAGCGTTCCACTCCCTAGCGGTGCGGACTAGACGCAGCAAACCGTTGAGTGCGGATTATGATGAATGAATGAATTGAATTGAACCGTAGGTTTTCAGTACGGAATCGTAATAAACGAAAACGAAAATAGCTGGACATATAAGTACTCTATCAAAGACGCTCATCAAACATCCTCCTAATAATATCTTTACTGTCTGTACATACGATCAACCAAATTAATACACGTTAGCCAAGATGAGAACTTTTGGAATTACAGAGATCATATTTTAGCAGAACAAAATCGGGCCTACACGCGCCGTCCAATTGAGGTCACATCTTGGTGTATGTCGAGGTCAGAGGTACATTCCAAAATAGGAATTGGGACAGAACTGCTGTAGCAGCAGCCCTACATGTTAGGGGCGTCTCGCCCGAGGCGTGCTCCTTGCTCCGCAAAAACGACAGCTCCACGATGTTCTTAAATCTCAATTAAGGTTAAAACAGTGTCTCGAGGCCTGCACGTACACTAAATTAAATTAATGGCTTCACATATTGCAGCGGTCCGACCTGGATTAATTGCTCCTTTTTCGGTCTTTTTCTCTTTCAGGTTAAATGTTTTAGTAGGTTTGTTTATTTAGAGGGCGAAATTGCTTCGTTGTTTAATCATTATGCATTGGGGGTTCGTTACAGAAGAAAATAAAGCTTTAGATAATTTTTAAGCTAGTTAAGATAGAATTAATTGTTTTATGCGCTTTATTTATATAAGTTAGGCAGAATTTGATGTTTGATGATTTGCGTTCGTGGCCATTTATTTCTGAATTAATCAAAGACGGACTACATTTGAAAAATGACAAACTTCTTACAAAAGGCAAAAAAAAGAATTTTATAGGCCATATAGTCATGATAACGTATCACCTTGGATATGGGTCGATGGGATAAGTGCCTGGTTGAAGATTTAACAATTAAAATAGGTATTGTCCTAGTTAGTGGTTCGGCTTATGTTAAGTCTGTAATTGTGAAAGTACGACATTGAGACATTTGCTGTCGTGACATTCGATGTAGTGTACCATCGGTTTGATGCCCGTTCCATGCAATGTTTTTGCTGTCAATGCATTCGACTAAGCACCTTTAGATTTCATGTTGGAAACCCATTATTTTACTCCAACATCTTATGGGGATAAGTTTGAGGTTGTCTTTAAAATGGCATTCCAGTGTTTGACTACTGTTTTATTAATATTGCTCTTAATTTACGAGTAAGTGGTGAGGTTGTGGATTTAATGGAAAGTTTAGCCATTTTAATAAATAAATAAAAATAAGTTTTACTACAAGCGAACACTTTCTTGTTACAATCATTTAATCGTATTTTCAAAAGGCTAGTAGCAACGTTTATTTACTTATAGGAGCGTGTAGTCGTTGAATCATTAAGCGTTGGGATTAGGATACATTTGTTACAAGAGCTCCATTAGTGAGTTAATGCCACTTTGACGCCTTCGAGGCAATAAAGTCGCCGGTGAATTGTGACTAGTTTTACAAGTGACTTTATTGTTTTCGTTCTATTCTAAAGGGTATTATTATGCCATTGGTCTACTCAACTTATGTGTAGGAACCTGTCAACAACGCTCATGGACAAATCAATTAAGAAACTAAATATGGATGCAATCTACCGTTTCTATATTAATCTAGTAGATGTGAATGCGGGAGAGAATTATCATTTGACTGGTTGTTATTTCTGGGCGCATGCAACAAAATATTTTAGGAGAATAGAACAACGACCATTATCCAGTTAAAACATTAAATATTGCTTGATGATAGATTGATAGATAGATGTTGTCAGTCAAGGCTAAAAGAAGAGTTGAACTGCTCCTACATCACTTTAATTTCTGCTGGCATGGTACGGGGCAATATCACGAAATAAAGACTTTTCAGAAGGACCGCTCGCGCCTTTTTACTAAACTTGCGTTGATATTCGCTCTGAATTTTTCAAATGAAGTAGGTTATTATGACAGCACCGGCCAAAAACAAAATTTCATCAAGTGAAAAATTGCACCAAGTTCGACAAAATACTCGCGTCTGTGACTGGCCGCGACACTGATGCTCACCGGTGTTATATTATTTAATCGAAATTTTACTATGTATACCAATAAATCAAAATTAGCACGCCTACTGTTTTAGAACAAGTAATGTTAGTTAATTTACCTGCTTAACTTCGGCAAGTGTGTAGTCGTCGGCGCTCAGCCTAAATCAAGTTGTGAACTCACTTGCTGACATTACAAAATTACTTTATGGTACAATATGCAGAAGTAGGGCTGCCTGTAATGTTGAAAATAATTTAAGCCTTTGATGAAACATGTTAGATGGTTTTCAAAATGTTTTCAGTAAAGAATAAACAACAAAAATACAGTCGATGGAAAAATGCATATTATGACATTTTATTTCAAAAACACATCAAACACTTTGGCAAGCCAATTGGGCAAAAAGCCACCTTTTAAACATTAAATAGGTAGATTAAACCTATCAACGAATTTGCAACTCGATTACTTAACGTATAAGTTTTATATTATCTGAATTTGAGTATTAAGTATGTTCATCAAAGAACGGATCACAGAATGTACATAATAATTACGATTTTAAGACCGTCTAGGCCTGTGCATCACAAATAAATTATATTTTTTCATTTTATTTTAAGTATGTGTCCATAGAAAATTAAACAGGCCCAGTCCATAGCGGTGCAGCACCCCTGCGCTACAGTAACGTTCAAACTCCAACTATTTACCTAGAGCACAAGTTTCGCGTGCCCGCCGGATGCCTCGAGCGTGTTCCCTACATTAAAATACAGGATAATCTGTATGCTGTGCGTCGCATTTTCGGCAAATCCCGGAAAGCTGGCGTTGCCATGACGACCGCCCTTGGCACCCAGGGAAAATAATGACGACGAGAAATATGGCGGGTGTCTTTCGTTTGTGAGAAAAACTATATTTTTACGGCTTAAGTTGCTCTCTGTTGTTGGGTTTGGGGTAGATATCTGAGTGTAGTTATTGTGAAGAGATGGGTCAGTTTTAATATATTTTTTTGAAATTGTAGTGATTTATTATGAAAAAGAACATTATGAGCATTAAGTGTAAATAAAAAAGGTGATTAGCGAATAAGGTATCTTTAATACGTTAATGTATTTTTAGAACGAATTAAATAATACTAATATTTATGTAAGCTTTTAACATAGGTCACAAAATATAATACCTAATAATAATAACGTAAATAAAGTAATACTATGATAATAAATATGCATGAACATAATGTGACTTTACCACCGGTTTGGTGGTTGCTTCCATCGAGAAGAATCTCGATAGTTGCTATTTTAAAAATTTGTTGTTTACAATGAGTGAATTTACAGAGTACAGTCAAAAAAAAATGAGATAACCACAAATTGTCATTTATAAATCAGTTAAAGGAATAGGCGAATGAATAGAAGATGCTGCCAGTCTCCAAAAGCTTATATGTTATCAAGAGCAGTGGTCCTAAATTAAATGGACTAATAAACAGCTAATTAACTCACAACATAAAACAAACACAAGATATCATAGTCCGACTCGAATATTTATAACGAGCAAATAAATATTCGGTATTCGTTTCCATTTACATAACGAATGGTGCATTTTAAAAGCCTTATTACTGGTGTCAGGATGTGATAAACGGGGTGATCGCCTCTAGTGTCTGAATAATCGATTATCGATTTACACTTCCCGCGAAAGTGTTGCTTATCTGACACCCTTGTTTACTATCGGATATGCATTGACGATTTTTCAACAAAATATGCTGTATTGGTTATTCTCTGTAACAAGTGGGGCTACTATTGTTTAATAAACTTTGATAGATAGATAGATGTTTTGAAATTAAAGAAGTTTTTCTTAAATTCTTATAAAAAACGAAATAAATCAGTTGCTACCTACAAGCATATGTGTTAATACAGATTAGTATTAGAACAGCAGTATCAACACAGTAGGTCTACCACGAGTTGCCACTTTCAATTTACATTATCGTCCGCGTAAAAAATGTATTAGGATTTGACATTGTCATGTCATGTGTCATACCAATACAATTTTTTTACGCGAACAATAATGTAAATTGAAAGTGGCAACTCGTGGTAGAGGTAATATGGAGAGACAGCTGTTGTTTTAAGTTTCATAGGTACGTAAGTGCAGCTTGGACCTCGATTCAAAAGACAAATATTTGGGGTACTACGTATTCTACGTAGAATACGTAGCTTGATTTAGACCGATGCATATTATCACCCAGAACCAATTCAAACATTTGTATTTGAATGTTTTTCTTGAACTCCTGGTTTGGAACCGAATCTTCAAACTCAACCGCTTAGTCAAGTCTTTCAATTAAAGTATCATCGTGCAATTTAAATAATTAAACAAGCATAGCTTTCCAAAGATCTGTTCCATTTTATAGGTACTAAAAAGCAAGCGCTCTCCACACCGGCATTGGCAAATCTTTACGTTCAAATGTACATTAAATATTTCGCACCGATTGTCCGGGCGGGAATGATTTTTATTACAGCACTCATTGCTCCGTACGTGGGACGCGCAGATATTGTGTTCGCTTCGCAACAATAAATAAGACGTAAACTTTTATTTTACAACGGTAAAAGAAAGAAGCTAACGAAATTACATTCAATTACGTGGCAGTGCCCGCGGCATTCCTGCGCCGCAATAAAGGCTGCGGCTGCGTTCTCCGCGTACATTTTTCGGACATAAAACTCTGTAAAAGTAAACTTAGTGAGATGTACAGCGGCGATAAATGTTTATAGAGGGTGGAACTGGCGCGATGGGACAGGTTTCGGTAATTTGTGAACATTGTTGCAAAATTAACAACTTAGCTAAATATCTTCCTGCTATTAGCTTTGAATATTTCTTAAATATTAACATAAATAGGTCGATTTCAGACATATCCCGTCTCTTGCTTTATCATGCCTAGACCATACTTTTAAAGAGAAACTGGCTGTAAGAGATCCATCCACCGTAATCCTGCAAATTGTTAAGGGCATCGGTCTACCTTGCTGGTTTATTTACTTCACAACATTAAATATTAATTTATCCGCAACACTACGTAGAGAAATAAACAAACTACCGAAGTGAAGTCAAGGCTATGTTTTTTGCACTACCATACCGATAATTTCAGGTGTGGTCAAAATTGCGAATAAAAAACCATGGTACAGACCTGCATTTCTAAATTCCCGCCGACCATTTCTTAAAGATTTGCCTCGAAACTCGAGTAGACTGCATTCCCCTCGCTCCACTCAATTAAGTTTACGGACAAGAAAAATAAAAACTCACCTAAGAAGAGGTGCCTCATTCGTAGAACAAACACGAATAAGCCAAATTAAGTGAGCAAAACAGGGTTCCCTCAAATTAGGTCACGCAACCAAAGTAGGGGGCCTGCATCTTGGGGGGACGAGGACCGCAGTTAATGTAATTAAATTTTAAATTTTTAAATTATGCGGTGACTTTTCGTGCTCGGAAAAAGGAAGGTAACTCAGTTTAGCTTTTGTGAGCATTGTTTTACGAAAATGCGAAACTACAAGGTCTTATCAAGAGATACCTAGTGGATGTTTTGCGAAAGTACCTAGCTTAAATTTACATTTTCTTCCTAATCAAAGCTTGCCCAAACCGACAGTACCGACATCTACTTAGAGCTCAGAAGTTAGATATTTAAATAGTTTTAAATTTATGAACGTTTCAGGCATTTCAATAAAAAAAAACATAAAGTCGAATTGAAAATCTCCTTCTTTTTTTGAAGTCGGTTAAAAACAGCTTAAACATGTAGGTGAATGTATGATTTGTAGATACTGCCGTTTTGCCGCGAATTCTCTCTTAATAGGATTTTTAGTATTCACTGGTAGAAAAAGAGCAGAAACACTTAGTGTCAAGATTTCGGAAACTCGGAGGTAATCTTTTTTTCACAAGTAATTAAATATAAATTTGGTATAAATATCGTAGTCGCAATTTGTTAGTACAAATGTTAATAAACTCGAGACTGTAACACCTCACTTATACGCTAAGCCGATTTCACACGCGCTCATAACTATCACACATCAAAAACTTTCTTAATTAAACCGGAAAATAAAACGCGTCCGGACTAATCCAACGTGATTCTCATTTATCTCTGTATCCGGAATTACCCTAACATAACCAATTTTCTTACCTTTGACAAAATCACGCTTCCCGCCTGCCTATTACGTAACATTACCCAAAGGGCGCACGCGGCATGAATATAGCCCCTTACATGTATCACGTTTATGCGTTTTGAATCGTATTAACATGAGCATTAAAGCACACTTTCGGGTATTTGGAGTCGGCAGCAAAGGGCATACGGCTGAAGACGATTCATAAGGCACTCCAGGGGAATGACGTTAGGCCTATAATGGGTTCTTCGTTTAAGAGGGCGACTACTGGTCCGATTACCAGTGGAAAATAAAAATCTATAATTTTTTTAAGACATTTTATGATATTATATTTGAAGGTCTAATAAAAACGATTACTGGCAGAGAGTTTGCTCTTGGCAATCAGGCGACATTAACACACATTAACGCTTGAATACATAATGTAATTTGCTTACAACAACAATTAAATTTACTTTTTAGACTTAAATCTTTTCCTTCTTCTTTTTCTTCCCACAAACAACGCTTAACATTAACATTGCCTCTAGGCATTAAGTCCACCAATTATACTTTTTTTTAAGGTACAAATAAATGAATAACTAAAACAAAAAACAGAAAATAAAATCAAAAAGGCACACTTTCAACCTCAGTTTCCCACTTAACCCTGTATGCTCTGTTGCGGTTCCGCGCCAAGACGAAAGCGAGCAAATTAGAAAATCTTTTGGCGAATAATTTAAGAAGAGGCCGCAGCGGGTTAACTTTGTTCCAAGACTGTAGGGCGATCAAAGTCGCTAAATGCTCATTCCCTTGCTAATTTGCGGGTGCAGCCGCGTTGCAAATTGACAGGAGTTAGCTTCGTTGAAGACGTTTTTGGGTTCACAGAAATAATCGAGGTTTTAGCTGCTGTCTTGTAGTTAAAAGTGAAACTTGTTGTACTCGTATTTCTTGCAGTTGTGCTCGTGAAAATTTTGTGCTGATGTCTATTGAATATTTTTGGACATAAGCTACTATTTCTTACTGCTTTTTGATATAAAACTTGGGTTCCAAATGGTATTAGCACTAATGCTTGGCTTCTGAACCTCTTGGACATTAACTATATTTTGTCCAACAACCAAATCTAAGGACCTAGCCAAGAGCAACACGATACTTTCGTTTCGACATGCTCAATTGAAAAATATATTGGAATGACATTAGCACTCGATCAAAGTCGCTAAATGCTCATTCCTTTGCTAATTTGCGGGTGCAAATTGACAGGAGTTAGCCGAGTTCTGTGAAGAGAAGACGTTTTTGAGTTCACTAAATAGTTAAACAAGGTTTGAGCACGTCTTATCTTGTAGTAGAAAGTAAAACTTATAGTATTTCTTGCAATTGAGCTCGTGGATTTTCTGAAGCTTAAAATATTTTCCATTACTGTTGTTTGACCATCTCTAAAACGTTTATACCCCTAATATGGTAAAAAACATTTGTCAAGTCTCATGGCAATAACATGACCAGTTTACAAAAAATAAAAAACAATTTAATAGCTTGATGATTTTGAAACATGAAAAATAAAGAAACATTTTAAAATAACCCTCAGTAAAAATATGTAGCGAAGAAACTATAAAATAGTAAAACAAAAAAGCGACCTAAAGACAGTTGGTAGGTACTAGCTAGGTCATTACTTAACTGTCATGGATAGCGGCGTAATCATTGCGTCCGAAAGAAATTCATGACATATTATGACATAAATATTTTTTAAGGAAAATCATATGATATAGCTGCCTGCAAGTAATTAAATCTTGACTGATTATAAGTACATTGACCTTACAATATGGAAAAAAAAGATTACAAGTAAAATCCGTCATGTTTGTTTCAATGAGTAGCTTCTTCTGATCCTAAAGAATATAAATAAATAAATAAATATCTGGGATTTCACTTCACACTAAGATCATCTGACCCCAAACTAAGCAGAGCTTGTAATATGGGCGTCAGAGACTGATAAACATACTTAAATATTTCTAAATACATATTTAAATAGATAATAACACCCAGACACACAACAAATACAAATGTTCGTCACACAAATATTTGTCATGGGTGGGGATCGAACCCACGACCTCCGGCAATAAAGGCAGGCTCGCTGCCATTGCGCCAACAGGCCAGTAAAAAAATGATGGCAAAAAAATTAACATGAAATCAACCAAATAAGCCTCGCTTCAAAAACCTAACATATGCTGTAGAAAGAAACCACAGCAGTGCTACTCGAGGCATTGCGCTGTTCTCGGCTCTGCCCCAGGCGCGCCCCCAATTTCTTTGTCTTACAAAACACCCTTTAACATATTTAATTAACCTCGACAACCCCTACATGCACCACATACTTACAATTACGTGTAAACATGAGTTGTTCCCCGGATCGCAGGTGCAGGGGACTCTGTTTTAATTGTAACGAAGCAGTGTTGTATGTCTTCATTATGTGTTAATAACAACACGGGAGCCCTTAACTAATATGCTTGTAACTTCATTACTGCACTTGTTAACTTATGCTTTAAGTTAAAAATATTGTGATTTAATGATAGTGTTAATAAAATATAATGAGATGGTTTAATATCTCATTCCGACTATTCTTGTAGATGCAACAAGATTATATTATTGAATTGTATTTTCAGCATCAGTGTCGACAATGGGCGTGATTTCTATATTTTTATATTTTACCGTTTAGGATGAAAACAAATGAAGTTTGATTCATGCAAAAATGTTAATGCTCCTAATAATGTTGTGAGCAAATGGTCACATTTCCCAAGCGCGATATGAAATAATTTTCTTCCAAAGGGTCTAATGCAGTTTTTTGCTTTCTATTTTTATTTTAACAAACAAATGTTTTTTCATACGATATGTAGCTACACAGACGCAGAAAGCAGCTTCTAACAAAAACATTTGTTCTCAACTACAAACTTTTCATACCATCTTTGATCTCGTTTCACAGCCAGACGGAAGGCATAAAGCGCATTAAATCAGGTTTTGCGCGTAAGTTGCACTATTGTCATTCCCCTGCCGCCCGGCGCCCCCTGGCGTCCTGTGGTGTCCCCTGGTGGATGCCAGACAAATATTTTTCCATTTCCACGAGCCCTCCGAATCGAGGATTAAGAGAACAATGCTCAGAGCCGCGGAAGGTTTTTTGATGGTTATTGGTCTGGTTTAGTTCAGTTTGAACGGGCTTCCGGCAATTTGTACGTCTAAGTATAGGGATTCGATTTTGAAGCCGTTTAAGTGGGATGACAATTGAGACGCAAACAGCGTGGGTATAGGAACATAGGATATAAGCTCAACTTGGAACGCCCGTAATCATTTATTTAGTTGTATGTCTTCCAATATATCTGGCCAAGTTAAATTATAAGTTATAACTATACTAATATTATAACGAGAAAAGATTCGTTTGTATTGAATAGGCTCCGAAACTACTGGACCAATTATACAAATTATTTCACCAATATAAAGCTACATTATCAGCGAGTGACATAGGCTATAATATATATTTTTTTAATTTAGGATATATTTTGACGGGAAAGAAAGTTTACGCGAGCGAAGCCGCTGACGGTCAGCTAGTCTATCATAAGTCTGTTTGAGATATTACAAATAAGAAAAAACATACAAAAAGAACCAATTTTTGTCGTTACGATATATCTCTTGACTCTCTTCGATACGCTAACAAACGGATATACCCAATCGAACATCTATATATATATATATGATAAGTAGCCTCAAGTGCATATCGATCAGCAAACAGGTCTCCAACCCTCAAAAACTAACCAGGTGTCCTCCGGCAACTAGGAACTCCAAGCTTTTCTTAATATTACGAACTATTTTTAAAAGCCTCTATTTTTTACCCATGATCAATCATAAAAGATAATGTATAAACTATAATTCATATCCACAACACGTACGAGTATGTATACAAATACGACATACGCTTATGTATGTCGTTTGGTTTCGCAAGAATAGAAAATCATGTTGTTTTGTATGTTTTGGACCTATTAAAGTATATTGTCATAGTATTGTATAGTGCCATGTCATTTTTTATATAGTAGTTAGGTACATTTAGTAAAGATGAATACCATAAGCATTCCTTTTAAATTTCTGACATGTGACGATTCCTATCTAGTCCCTCATATCTCGCAACGCTGGAGTCCCTATCTGGACAAACAGGCCCGCCGGCCCGAGGCCTACATCAAAATGACGAAAATCCCATATTGCTGGCAGGGACGCCATTTTATAACTTAAGGGATTTGTGTCAATATTTTAGTAGGATCTGATGGCTACGCGACGGCTACGTCTCCGTAGCCTCTTCGAGTTGTAAACTTTATTAATTTGAAGTAAGAAGAAGGTACTTAACGCTTATTAAAACCTCAAACAAACACTCGCGGTCTTCCGTCGATTATAATATAGTATCTTATCTGGATACTTTTAGTATTTTCATTGTGTGATAAGCCACCACATGGAACGTTCTAAAAAAGAGCTCTCGATATATTTAAGATGATCTTCTTACTGCAGATTTCAAAACAATAGGATAATGCCTCCGTGGCAGAGTGGTTTCAGAGATGGGCCCAGAACCCGGGGGTCCCGGGTTCAATTCCAGGTCGGACAAAGTGTGTTTTCGGATTTTTCGGAACAAAGCCCGAGTTTGTGATCACCAACCCGCATTTGGCAAGCGTGGTCATTAAGCCAATACCCATCAATTGTAGCGATAACTTGTTTTCGATGATGGAGGCCTTTGCCCAGCTGTGGGACAGTATATAGGCTACTTACTACTACTACTATAACACGTTGACAGCGCATTTAATTTCAGGTTATATGCATTTGGACTAGCTGGTGGTTGCATTCAATAATTGTTGTTTTACAAGTCAACTGAGATTAGAAAACCGTGTCCGACTCACACAGTGGATACAAGCTCTCCATACCTAGTTTTGAGTCTCAATTGGTGTAAAATGTAAAGTAAAAAAAGTAGGTCGGAATGCTCAGTAAGAAGTCAAAAGTATCATCCCCTATTAAAGTATATTCTGAACTAATATTAAACCATTGGCTTATATGAGTTTCAAACTTTGTTAAGCTTAAATTACAATCACGCCTGTTATCCAAGAGTTTCTTAAACAATTATTTTTGTTAGCGTTAGAAATTCGAAAGTGTATCGTGATTTATGGCATATATTTGGAGGGAAGGAAGGCATATGGTTGACTTGTTCGCTTAGAAAAATACGAAAATATGATCCAACTGGAACTTTTCAGGCGGGGTTCTGACGGTGTGTATTTAAACTACGTAGCTACGTCACGATACGGGGTTCGTCTGTTGAATCAGTTACACAAAAACATTTGCAAAAATGTGAAAAAATACAATTATTTTTACGCATTACTTACTTATTGTTTGTTTTTCTGATATTTTGTTGGTAGGGCCGTTCTTCTTTTACTATTAGTTTGAGATACAAGTTTAGTGCAACCTTCAGTTTAATGCACACCCTTCGAAAAAAAAACCTTTATTCTGAAAAACGTATCTTTAATGCTTTCAAATGAATTTTAAGGTGTCCTTAAAATTGCAAAGGTTGAATACATTAATTAGTAATTAGGCGTAAGTTTTCGTCCAATTGAGTTTGTACCTCGTAAAGAAATATAACCTCTAAAGGACAGTGTAATAATGCGAATAAGTAATCCCAGAAGATCGCTATTTTCCAACTAGTTTATCCTCAAAACGTCTATTTTTGCTACCACAACCTATAATTACGCAAAACTTCGAAGTAATGCCGCTAACCCCGATGCAGACTCAGTTGAGATTGCAACTTTTCGCATTTTCGATCGGCGACGTTACGGCGGTTGACATTATGCAAACCGACGAGATCATGTTATTATTGGGATATTATACCAACTTTCTCAGATGGTGGGGTAAGCCACGAGAGTTTGGCAAATATTTTCCTTGAAGTTCGTCTTTAACATTTGCGTCGACATGTAAAGAAAAAAGGGTTATTTTAAAACAATTCAGCTATTTGTGATCGTTTCTAACGTTTGCTGTAGCATTGAAAATATACTTTTTTTTTAAAAGCTGAACTCCAAGAGAAGCCCCCTGTTTGTTGATGAATATTTTTCTATTGATAGTCTCACGAGTATAGCACGTTTGTCTACTACAAAACCATAACAATATGGATAAATAAATAAATTTAAGATTAATTAAATATATACACAAATTAGAACCACGCATACATTGATCTTATATCAAATAAAGGGTATGTTATGGAAACAAGAAACATCATACGCACCACAACCACACGGATCTAATACTAATACCTATCTGATTCGTCATAAGATATACAGTGGTGGCTACATAATTAGGGACACCAGTCGATTTTCACAATGAATACTGGAACCTGAACCAAAGGTATTAGGCTACTCAGGGCTACTCTCATCCGCTTGCACAAGACCGCGCGAAGTGGGTCAAGAAAATAAAGGCGGACCCTGGGACCCCACACACCAGTGTGAGTTCACAACCGGGATATACCGCACGGATGATGATGAGGGCTACTCTCACCCGCTGCCTCCTATCACTTGCGCCGCTCTGTCTCACCGCAGAGCCTTAATGCCTGTTCTACGCCTGTTCCCAGATTGAGGCTCCAGTGCCACTCGAACGCGCACACCACCACTTGTCTTAATGGAGTCGTTCGCTTTTACATCCAATGACCAGGAGAGTACATTTACAATCGTTAAACTCGAATCGCCTTTGGAGTACTTTAAAAAGACTGAATACGTACAACTATAAACCTTTCATAGCAATATTAAAATAGCCATTCCCATAAATTGCATCTAAATGTCAACCATAGCTAATAAGACGTTGAAGTACGATTGTGATTGTTTTTGAATATTGCTCTTGGAGATGGTAGTTTCTATTTTTTTAAGAAGTCGATTAAAAAATGCAATTTTCGAAAGTTATTTGTATGATTTTTTCGGATTTTTCTAGTCACCATGATAAGCTGGATAAAATATTATTGAAAAAATGTTTTTGCAGTTTCATTTGGGTCCTTTATATACTACAAATTGATGAATAAAAAAAATAGGTAAGTGAAGGTGTCATTTTGCTAGCGGGATTATAAGATACCAGTTTTTTCTAAGCAATATACTCTATGCTTTATCTATAGACCTAATAGGGAACTATCGTAAAAAGCTGTAAACAGTCAATATATCGACTGTGCTGAAATATCGGCGAAAACATCACATTCATAACTCGTGTATTGTTCAAACAGTTGAATCAGTTTGGTGTGAAGTTGCAAGTTCCGCCGCCCTCGACCTCGCGTCAAGATTACGGCGTCCCGATGTTTGGACGGTGGAACTCACTAACTCGATATTGCGCGCTCACTTCGAGTTCACCGTCGCGCCGCGTGGGAAACATTTATTAGTTTCCTCGGTGCAACAAGTTGGCGTCTCAGCTTTTCGGATGTCTTTTGTTTTGTTCGCTCTTTGTTTCGGTTGGATTTGTCTCGCTTGCCTTTGTTTTCCTTTAAAAGTGTAAGTGGTTTCTTTGCTTGTTCCTGACACTACAGATGGGTAACTTTTATTAACTGTCGCTTTGGTTACTGCATCTGTGCGGGATTTCCTCCGTTTAACATAGATTGATAGTTGAAAGATTGTTGATTTTGGGAACGTGTTCATACAATAATATTAACAAGATGGGGTTAGCAAAATTATTGTAACAGTTCTTGATACCTAGAACGAGCTTTTTTCTAGTATTTCTATCTCAATTAGTATTTCTTCGCAGGATTACGAAGTGGCCACCAACGGAACCCTGATTTGCTCAGAAAGTTATCACAGAGTCCGATTAGAGATCAACGGGACAGATAACATGAAGCGAGTGGCTTCGGCGGTTGATTGACACTGGATCAGCGGCTTTCAGTTCGAGCGAGGGCGCCACTTGTTAGGAATGCAACTAGCTGTTCAAGTTAAAGCTTTAGTAGGCTTTTTAAGTGAACGACTGCCGATTTGCTTAAATTTAGAGAAGTATCAGGTCCTCTACAGTGTTCTGTATTTCGGATTTGAAGCAATCTGATTAGGGAAATGCTCGTTGATTTGTGGTTGCTCTTGTAGAGCTGATCTAACCAGTAATGACGCGCTTTACTATTTTTTATTCTGTCCATAATTAAGATTTGTATATGTAGCCAATACCCAGCCATTGTAGCGATGATGTAGGCCTTTGCCCAGCAGTGAGACAGTATATAGGCATATTACTTTACTTGAATTTACTTTATATGTGCGTGTGAATGCAATGCATATTTGAATTAACCCTTTCCTTGTCTTATGACTCATATAATATGATAAATAACAATGAATTCTCGATTGTTATATTTCCTGAACAGAAACCTGTGAAGGTGCTGTTAGTTCTGAGCATTCACTTGAATCAAAACATGGAGCATTCATTGTTTCAAATTTACTCCAACCACATTGCGAACATGACGCTCGATGATTTTTAAAACTAAGCGAAAAAGTTACATTACGAAGGCTCTAGTCTTACCCACCTTCTCTCTTTGGTCGGTCCTTCGTGTCCGAAGATCGTGATTATGGTGGGGTGTAAGTTTGCCGTGGACACATTGTCTCCACCGGCCTCTGTATATCTGTATATCAGTAGCTACTGATACCCACCTTAAACATTGAAAAAACTCATGATCCTGACACAAATTGGCCTACTACAAGTTGCTGGGCCAGACCTACCTACCTAATAGACAGAATGGCTGTGGCTTTACGTGATGACTGACACCGGCTCAGCGGCTTTCAGCTCGAGCTTTAAGTGCGGCTCGACGGCTCGCTAGTCGAGCACTTGTAATAGCTCCACAGTGAACTAGACGGTAGCTTTTATAGTCTCGCTCTCTGCTACCATTTTAGTTGCTTTGGTATTAAGGGAATGGTACTGCAAGATATAATTTGAAGTCTTTAAAGCCCTGTTTATTCATACTTTTGCTCTAACATTTATTTTTAAATAGCTGATGGGTAACGCATTCTTTTAGCACTTAGCAGTAAGTAAACCAAATTGAAAATAGTTCCAAATATAAAAGAGATGGCTTTATCAACTTTTTGACAAAAAAAAATACATCAGCGTAGACGTAAATATGAAAAGAAATAAATTACATGTTTGGATTTGAGGAGTGTTAACAATATCTTGTGCTTTACGACATTTTATTCTAGTAACTCCCTTGATTCCCAATACTAAACAACTAAATACTAAATCAATTGCTCCGAATGAATTTTATTTCTATCTTTAAATAGGTTTTCAATATCTTAGATTTTTCATACGATAAGAGTTCCGAGATTATTTTATTTTAACATAAAATTAAATAAAATATAAACAGAAACAAGAACAAGACAAGCTTTTCGCCACACATAATGATGCCATATTCCTACAAAAGCCGTTTAAGTGGAAGTTAAACCACAAAAAGTAGTCCACAAAAATAATCCGCTCCGCTCGAAGCACAAAACTGTATTCAGCAAAAGTTAAAAAGCGTTTTCAAACAGAAGTTTCCTACGGCAAATCTCCCGCCGAACATCTGCGGAAAGCCAACGTTTTCCACCAATAAAACCTTTTTCAGGAACATTCCTTTGAGCGGCCAACAGGTGGGTCCTATCAATTTAAATGTAATTGCCGTATAGTAGCTTTCTAGAGAAACTCGCCGAGCGGGTTCGGCAGTGAATTCTCTCTCTTTGTAAAGCAAAATGGTCGAGTGATAATTTTGTGGGATTTCATTTTCTCGACAATTTCTGAACGGTTGTGCTTCGCTGTTATTTGAAAATGCACCGACAAAATATACTTGTATTTATGAACCAGTTGATTTATGCTTATGTATTTAAAGGGCAGAGTTCAATGACCCACAATGGAGAGAAGTTTTGATGAAATAACACTGTCTAAAAATAACTAACTTTTGGGATCTTAGTTAGATTGTTCAGGTATTTACAACTATTTGCGAAGCTGCAGTAGCTGGCTGGGAAGTTTTTGTTGATTACTTGGGCCAACTGCAGATACGATGGTAGAAGATGGATTATAAAGTGAAGGGGTTCTGGCACTCCTTTGCTGTTCGCATTACAAAGGATTCTGCAAAACGTTTCTGGAATACCCACAATGTTGAGGATAAAAAACCAATGTGCGTCTAGTGCTCCGATGGTGGAAAGGTGCCGCCGGAACCGAATCATGTTGTTCGCTCGCACACTCCCCGGACTGAAGCCTGTAAGACACCGACAGGCTAGCAACTCTGCGTCAGTGAGAGCCAGATCATTAACGAACCTCACTGCCCGTGATTCTACTGAGTCAATAGGCTAGTTTTTTACTGATCCACCCCAGAGGTGGTAGCAGTACTCCATTCACGGCCGGATTTGTGTTTTATATTACTGGAGCAGCTGAACCTAGGATAGGATGCCAAGCTTTTTGGCAGTTTAAGCAGAGCACTATTCGTTTTAGAACTATCAGCAAATGAAAAACCTAACTTCAAAGTGTATTCTCAAGCAATATTATGAGACATCATCAATTCAGTAAGTGTATCCGCCACACCGTTAGTCAAAATGAAACAAAATAAGAAGTGACGTGCACTTTTTTAAAGCGTCGTAAAATAAAATGGAGCCAAAATCGGGTGTAGTCGTGTGATCCATTTGCATTTATCACTCGAGGGGTCCATACGAAATGTAATGTCCCACGGATTTGTAATGCGTTTAGCTCTGAATTTGTTACAAATAAACCTATTCATTTGTCATTTTGAACCAGATGTAAAGCTACTTTTTGATTCAGTAGAGGTTCTACTCGCTTGTGATAATAACTAGCTCTTTGAGAATTATGATATTTATTGGAATGAAAACTCTACTACCAATGCCAGGTGGATGATTGTGAAAAACCAGCAAAAAACGTTAAAGTTAAAGTTAACAAGCTTAAAAAACTATAACTACAGAAATAAATGAAATCGAATAACGGAATCTTGAAAAGCATTTTCTCCTTGCTTTGAGTACTTACTTCGAGACAACACTACTAGGTAGGTGTACAGGAATATAATTTAGAGCATATATATTATATTATTACAATTAGAATTTCGCATTGAACATCGTACCTTCTCTCAGGAATCCATGAAGTGACTATATGAAGTCGAAAATCTTTCATTTAAACTACTTCTCCTTTTATACTGTGATAAAGTGCACTGCACTACCGAGTGTGAAAGGTGATGACAATACCAACATAACAAAAAGATCCGATTCGCCGACACGACACGACACAGCCATACGTTAATTAGAGCGACAATAAGCCACAGATAGGCGATAAGGCGCGCCTGCAAACTTTTCATTAACGAAATTCGAAGCAAGTTGTGTGCTTTAGGTAATTGCCCCGTGTGTGAGCGCCGCGCGGCCGGCTTTGCGGACTCTTTTGTTTTAATTGTACACGTATCAATTTATAGAGACTATAAGCTAAGCTAAAAAATTAAAAAAGATTATATACATTGCTCCATTCACATTTTTTTAGATTAAAAGTTGCCAGCGACTTCTTACGCGTGCACTTACCATTAGAAACTTCTTTCCCTGTGTATGAACATAGCGCTTACAATGTATAAGTGTACAAAGTTTAATTAAAGCCATAAGGTGGTTTTCATATTAAGAATACAAACACCCAGACACAAACAAATAAAATATATGTAGTTTAGTTATTTCAAATTCAATATCACAAATTGTTTTACAAGAAATATGAAATTTGTTGTTTACTTATAGTACTCTTTTTCTACATAATTTAACATTATGTATATTAGTACATTATATATCAATAAAAAACCCATACGAGCTTCATTTACTTCAACATTTAGTTATTAAAATATAGATTTATGATTAAAAAGGCCTTAAGCACGAGAACTCACCATTCGTACCTCTGAGACAGTCAAAATAACACATCAATTTCAATCCACTAATTAAACATGTCGACAAACCAAGTTAACATCGCTGACAAATTCTCAACACGCCTGCTCCGGGACACAATAACTAAAATTAAATGAAGCCACAAACAGATGTACTCGTAAGGGCGGGGGCGGAACAATTTATGTCACCATTCCCCACCGGCTGTATCGATGTCGTTTGCATCTGAAATCTTTCGCGGCAACCGTATTACAGAGGGGAATTGGCTGGGATCTTAATTTATCGAAGTTTTTATGGTTTAATTAACTGAATTCACTTAGTCGGGAAGGCGCGGCCGAGGGCCCGATGCGTTTTGCCGCGGTCGCCTCATTTTATACTATTTTATAGTGAAAGATGTCCTCTGCCATAATTAGCGCGAGGACGCCATTGAAAGTTTTAATTGAAAAAGGCTTTGTGCAGTTTTATAGTCTCCTAACAATTTTAGAGTGTATTTCATCCGGAGCTTTCGACACCTTCGCCCTGCTTGAACGGATACTTTAAACGACTATTGTCTGTGCTTCGGCTTATTGAGAGCTTTGCTTTGAACTGTTTTCATTAACTTCTTGTTTTTCCCTCGCTTCTCGTGTTTCAATTATTTCGAATGCAAGAGGACTTTTCTTTTTTTAAAGAACAGACGTCGTTATGAGTGTTTCTAAAATAGTACGAGTACATTTGGAACTTTCATGACTTTTGCGAATATTCGCTGTCAACTAAAGATGATTAAGATGAATTCCTGGAGCCATTCGTGGACAGCACAGCACTATTATTCCGACATACACCGGCCTGTAGTGCGATTCTGTAAAATTCGAAACCCGATCTCACTCAGGTGATCGAACTCACTTTTGCTTAGATACACACAATTTATATAAACTTGATATCAAAATCTCATTAAACGTTGTTTATTTTATGAACACGTTCATCAGAAAGGTGACATTTCGTCGTTATCCAGTTTTACAAGATGCGAAATTTGAATCTCACGGCGGATTCACTGGGTGAGGTTCGAAATGAGTTTTTAGGAATAGCCCTACTGAACCAGGTTCTGGGTTGTAATTGTAATCATAATCATAATAATTTATTCATTTACAAAGAACATAACATAAATATATCCTAAATAGTTAATACTGTTCAATTGGTTATTAATGATAATGAATTTTAATTTGATATTGAATCATTGACTGTCACAGCTTTGTAGTGTTCTAGGTTCATATCCCAGGTTAATTGCCAAGCGTGGTGATAAAGCTAATTCTCCTCAATTCTAGCGATGAATTGATTTTAAGCGTCTAAACACACTTTGCGGAAGTTACGCGACCGAAGTTCCACTACTTACGTTCCGACGTATTCGGCTGATATGACACACCATAAGTGCTGAACTTACGCGGCAGAAATTCTCAACTTTGTGCGTGTATTCAAAGTCTATAATTGTGTGCTCTACAAAATGAGTTGCCGCTGAACTTACGCCCGACCGAAGTTACGCTGTACGCTATAACGCAACGTAATTTCGGCATAATGTGTCATCAGTAATTCGAATAGCCTTGCAGGCGTAATCATGCGGAATTTCGGTCGCGTAAACTTCGGCATAGTGTGTTTAGACACTCATGGTTGAAGCCTTCGCCTAGCAGTGGAACAGTTAATACACTAATCAATGACTTTACTCTATAATGATAATGAAGTCTCTTTGTGATGTTTTCTCGCCTAAACCGCTGAACCCAACCTTCATACATACGACTGAAATCAATTTTGTTATTAATGTCATTGATTTCACAGATTTAAAAGATTACGTAAAAGCGTCATAATAATTGGTTGTGAAATAGGCCGCGAACAACCCGCCTTCACCGATGGATATTTAATCACATCTCGACTCGGCGGGAAACCTTCCGAATTCGCAAAGTTGCCGGTAGGCGTAGAAAACTTTCCATTGTGTTATTACAGACTTGTTCTTGAAATTCTACCTAAATTAATTCACCCTTTGCAAATTTTGTATTCAAAACTGTAAATTTGTAGCCTCTTGGCCCAATTATTATAACGTTTATTCTTTATGGGATAAACAGATCCGTATTTATTAGGGTTCATTATTAGAATTAATTTGTTTGTGTTATGTTGCGGGCGGGTCGCGATAGACCCGAGCTAACCGCGCGTAAAGAGGCTGTTTTGATATTTAAATGAGGGTACAGGCTTGATTGTGGCCATTCAACCTCCAGGGCTGCCAGTTGCAGGTCCGATGTGAATAACTATGAGCTAGGTATTTTGAAATTAGAACTTATACTTGTTCAATAGCCTTGATCATTAATATTTTTTTGCAAAATTCGTACCACAATCAATTCACCATGAACAGAATCATAGACAAATATTGGCATTTGCATGCGGCCTAATTTCCTTTAAGCCATGAGACCTTTTTTGGGTTGTCCATCCACTATGCGTGTGGACCCTTAAACTTGCGTTGGAGTGAGAACCATTTAAAGGCAGAACTTTTTCGCACAAAATATCTTTAGTTTTTGGGACAAAAAAGTCTTGTATAAGATTATAAAGAAAGTATTCCAATTGGTTTTGTCAGTACGTAACGAACTTTATTTTAAATAAATTTCCATTTCCTAAATAAGACAGACATCGTGTTGTTAATCTATCATGCTTTTTTATCAAATGCACAAGAATCAGGCCTCTGAGGCGATCATGATACATCAATCGAACTTTTGGCATCATTTCTATTACCTATCAAAACACAAAAGCATTCTACATTTTTTACCTGTCATCATTCTTCAAAACGTTGGCATTCAATTTCACGGTGTTAGTTTCCGAAAAGCATGTCATGTGTGTGAAGACAGCCCTACCCTTCAGGTCGGAGGTCCCAGAGCGGGATATCATGGGCACCCTAACTTATGACATGACGATACGGGGCCGAACTTCAAGAATATTAATCATGGAAGCCTTGCTAGTTAATGACACTGATAGAAAATATAGGCTTTTGATTACTTTTCTCACATTTTAACACGTTGATACATATTTTACATCATTCATTATTTACACGAAATGTTACTCGTAATAAACTGACGTGTTACCAGAGATCGTGTTGGAGTATTTTATTAGAAGACGTTGCAAATTGACCTAGAATCAATTAGTTTCACATCTAGCGTGTAGGTCCTAAACCAAACTAAGAAGCTTTTTTTTCACCAATATAATGCTACGAGGTGCCCGTGGCTAAGTAACGGCAGCGGATCGGCAACGATCTGATGTTAAGCAACGCCAGTCATGTCGGGTTATGGATGGGTGACCATCCTGACCGAAATTAAGTGATGTGATTTTCGGGCACTCCGTGCTTTGGAAGGCACGTTAAACAGTTGGTCCCGGCTGTCGTCTCAAGATATCAGTCGTAAAGCCTAGTCAGAGGCCTAAAAAGGCGGTTTGATAACATCTGACGGCAAGGTTTATCACTGGCCTTACATTCACCTCTCCAACAATCCGCACTGAGCCCGCGTGTTGGAGTATGGCTCGTACCACCTCATAGTTGAGGTGAGGCCTGTGCCCAGTAGTGGGACGTATAGGGCTGTATTTAGTTTTAGTTAGTTTTTTATAATGCTACATTACCAGGGATTGACAAAGGCTATATTTAAAAAAAAAGTTGACTGGTGAAATAGACTACGCGGGCGAAGCCGCTGACTAACAGCTAGCGCTTGATACAAGTGGAGCAGCTGATGTGTGTCTTGGCTATTAAGCATATTGTGGAGGTCCTTATCCTCACTGACTACCACAACCTTCTCATGCCCCTGTAACACCATAAATCTGGTTTCATTCTATGCAAAATAAACGCTCTACAACTTTTAAAAAGAACACTTGCCTATAATTTAAGTTCTTCACGAGATATTTAACCGAAAAAGCGCTAAAAATCCGATTTTGGGGTCCACTTTTACCCCCCACCACTTACGCACAAGTCCCACTGGGGCTTCTGATAGTCATATTGGGCAACAGATGATGCCATTAAAATAATCAAACCTTTTGTAGGATTTAAATCCGATTTCAAATCTGAACCTACTGGCCTAGTTTGAAATATGGATTAGCGCTTTTCGCTCGAGTAAATTCTGCTCGTGATTATTTTTATTAGAGTCAAGTAAGTACATACCACTTTTAAACGTACATTTTATTACAACAAGATATTCAACCTACTTAGAACCTGATCTCTACTACAAATTGCCTAATCCATTGTCATATATCTAACTTCCAGTGGTATTTCCGCCGAAATGCCACTCACCGAATTAAGGTGCTATCTCGATTCGTCTTAAAATCGACTAAAAGTTTTCCTCCAGATCAAAAGACACAACAGCTCCCGGCGGGAAGGGTTCGAACGGAAACGGGACACCCGCAATTATCCGCGGAAAACGAGTCGGGAACGCGGATCCCTAATTAAAAATTAGCGATCCGCCGCGGACTAATATTATAGGCCGTTAATTTCATAATAGGGTATTTTACGGTAATGTTTTCTTTTTTTTTGAAAATAATTAGTACAGAGCGCTTTCTAACAAAAGGTTTAATACTTGTTATCCTAAAATATAATATTTCTGCTGTGTAAGATGTTTTTCTTAAAAAAAAAATTCTCTTAGTCTTCCGTCTGGTATTTATTTAAATGAATTTAACGTTAAAATAAGCATCCAGGGTAGAGCTTTATTTAGCAGAGGGAGATTTTTTAAGCGAATACTTCGACTGACGTTAGAGACAAATGAGGTTACATCTTGACATCTTCTGATGCATATAGGCCTAGATGTCAGTCAATCAGTTAAATAAAATGTGGTTTAGCTACAAATGATGAGGATATTGGTGAGTGGCAGCTTTTGAGCAGACCCTTTCTTTGTCCTACAGATTTTCGTATAGTCTCCGATTCAATAGTTCCTGTTTTGTCACAATTTTCTCCTTCTACAAGACTGTTTCATACATACATCAAGTTAACATTGAGATAGTACAGAAAAGCTTGTATAGCCTTGATAATTCGTGCTAAGCCAACGTATCTGACAGTAAAGTTGAATTCTCTGATAGAAAAGAGCAATGAAATCGTCTTAGAAAAAAAAGAGCAGTCAGATTGTGCGGAAACCAAATCACATATTCAAACAGACGTCAGGCGGAAGAGGGAATGAATGCAAATCGCTCGACTTTGCCTCTTTGCCTCGGCGCAGGAAAGACTTTTCACGATTCTTTATAGATGTTCCTTTGGGATGAACGGGAATTTAGCTATTTTTAAAATCAAACTATGAAAGAAAAGTAAGTACTACTAAATAGCTAATGCACGTAGCAGAACCGATGGCCAAAGTAGACTAATTGCGGAATGGAAAGCTTATTATGAAGGTAGGTGGATGTATAAACATATGAAGGTTACAGGGGATTTCGTGGCTGCAAGTCACCTGCAAGAAGTCGTTTAGGAAATTTGGCTACCCCAAATTCATGTTCAGCAGTATTAGCTGATTTATTATTGTTCTGACAATAATAACTCGGGATTCATAAAGTAATTCCTATTTAAAGGTTTTGCTAAGGTAAAAGTAGAATGTTATTTCATCAACCGATTTAAATGCTAAGAAGTGGCATTGGTTGACAATACCTATTTTCAAATTTAATAGTTATTCAACATGACTTATACATACTATTCTGAAAAACCAGACAAAGTTGCGCGCATACAACTTTATTCATCACTTTTAGTTTTACTGACATATTTTAGTACAACGCTTTTAATCGTAAACATTCATTGACGTTAAATAACTCACAACTCTATTCTAGAAAACATAGAAATTAAAAAAAAATAGTATTCCTAGCATGTAGTCCATCCTTTATTTGAATTCTGAAACCACTTTTACAAAGCTCACACTCCCACTAAAATGGTTACACGCCATGTACTATCCAGATGGCAACTTTTTAATAAAAGTAAGATTACGGAAACGGGTCTAACGCTCACATTATAGTGGATGCCAAGAATGTCATATACGGCATGACGCTTGGCTACATCTTACACCTCGCTTGGCGCTTTCCCTAAATCTGTTGTCATTTGGGGGCGATCCCGTGGAAATAGGGGCAGGAATCCGGGATAGTCGTGAGATATTCCCCGCTATTTCTCACAAGAGCGCCCCCCAAGTTTAAATATTTGAACGCGCAAAAAGTGAAATCGTGTTGTCTTGTTACCTGATCGCGAAGTCAGGTTTTCATAATATAAAACGTGATTCGCTCTTGAATTAGGGATGATGGAATAAGAGGTAATCGCAGAGTGTTGTCATATGAGCTGTCTTCCATGTCGTGAGGGTTATTTGGATTTTTTCTCTTGTGTAAAAAACTTCCCGCTTCTGTTGACTGATTCTGTTGACTGATTCACATTAGAAGGTAATTCGCATAACAATAACAGTCTAATTTTGGCGCACAGAAACTTCCATATTTAATAACATGTCGTCTTTTAGAGTTGGGCTGGTAAAAAATATTTTTATCAGTACACGGATGTCGCAGTATTGATTTTTGTGATAACAGCTGATAAATTCCCCTCAGTGGGTGCAGAATACATCAACAGTTTTATTTCAATTTATTTTATTCAAATAAAGGAACGTGTTTCGTTACTTTTTGTAACAGATGTATTGTAAATACTTATAATGAACACAAATATTTCGAAATAACTGAAAAGCTTTGCGAAGTTTTGGGAACAATCTCGTTGTAATCTGTCGGAACGTTTGGATTGTCTGGGGACAGTGATTAATTTTAAAATATGTTTTACGTAATATGGTGCCTGTTCATCTTAAGCGTGATAAACCAGACACAACATAACCGTTATTGTCGACAAAAATATACACCATTAACGCTTTTCATTCAGAATGTAGGTATTGAGTAATTTAAATAAATAAATATGCGGCAGACAACACATCACTTGTCATGGTCTCGAAGTGAGGCTATTAATCCTTGTGTTAAGAGGTACCAGGCCAGGATTATGCCCGGGGCGTCTCTCAGCGCACTCAAACCCGAGCCAATTTAGAATAGATCGTTACCTGAACTGACTCGACCAGGAATCGAACCTACTACGAAAATCGACGCGAAAAACCGTGCTACAGCGCATCACGCCAATCGTGTCGTTTAAATTTACCTCAACACAAATGTATATAGGTAAGTAGGTATTAACAACGTCATTAAAAATACTACGCAAAGTAATGTACCGTTGGTAAATAAGATGGTAGCACTTACCGGTCGTTCGATTAACAAAGAGTGAACCCTCCCGCGCCATTTGTGTTTTTCCAACCAGACAAATCAGCAACAATAAAGGAGCCCCCACAATACAGCCACGCATGGCCTGCTTTTCATTTGCCCAGGACCGCCCGCCAACGCTTAAAAACACAGGAAATCTCTCCATACGTATTTAGGGTTTGAATGAAAGATTTTTCCAGCGCGCGAAAATCAACCTTCCCATTCACCGTAACAACAAATCAAGCCCGCAATTAAGCCTCGATCGATTACTCATCAAATCTCATCCGATTTTAAGATGATACCGGCAAGTAGAACTTAATTAGAGACGCGCAGGCTTCCAACCGTACGATGTTTTGTTGATTATTCAATAATCCGCCCTTCGGATCTCTTTCGGCGACGCGCCCCTCCTGACACCATTCTTATGTAATCAGTTATCTTGTTTTTTTCATTTCCTGCACAATATATAAAGCTGATATAGTACTCAGTAAAAACTTATTTAAGTCGCGAATATTGGCCCGATACAAATAAAGTTAAATTGGCAAAGTTGCGACTCGATAGGTACAGGTGACATCCATTACGATTCTTCAAAATTATTTTGTTGGAATAAATTAGTTTTGCGATCGTTACGAGGTAACTTTATCGCAGCGACTTGATATAATTTGCGGGATTTTTTCTTGGTGGATGTTTTTCACAGAGAAAGGTGGGTAATAACGGGACCAATTTGTTGGGGTTTGTGTTTAAGTGAAAAATATCGCTGTAGGGTAGTGGGGAGAGCGGGCGCGGTGTTGCCCTCGTATGTGGGGAAATGGGACAATTAATTAAATTAGCACTTTAGCGTATCGTTTGCATACGGGCGCGTCGCGCGCGGTCATTTTTATTAAAACTATATTTCTTGGAAATTAAGCGCGAGTGAAACCAACGTACAGACGTGGTGTTAAGACTTAAAAAGCATCTGTTTTTAGTGATTTGATCGTGATGTCAGGGCGTTTAGCACAATAAAGTAAAATCGGTATTTTTTCGGAATCGGACGAGTAGAGAGTTCAGTTTAATTTCATGATTTTCATTCCAAATACATTTCTGGGACACCTTACTGTAACCAAAGTCATCTGACTTCAAACTAAGCAAAAATTGTACTACGGATGTCAGAAAATGATGAAAATACTTCAAATATTTCGTCATAGATAAATAAACAGACAGAGATAACACCCAGACGCAAAAAATGTTCGTCTCATGAATGATTGTCCTGGGTGTTATATAATATTTGAGGCCAGACAAACTACCTACGTTCACCGCTATATAGCGCTATGAATGGCCTGTTCTGTCTAGGATCCCTGATGGCAAGTTTTTCGCAGCTACAAAACAAATAATAATACCAACAATGAAAAGGAAGAGTCATCGTGGCGCGGTGGTTAGCCCACGTATCATAAGTTTCGCGGCTAATCCACTTTGGATTCCCGACCGCGCCCGCCCATTTACTCCATTCATTAGTCACTAGAGTTGTACGTTGTACTTTTTGTTTTATTAAAGTATCGATAAGTGTTCCTAGATAATCCCGTACCTTTTTCGCGTCAATTTCTTCCGCGCACATCCAAGATATGGAATTATCTTGGTCCTATCCTGCGTCGGTATTTCCAAAGGAATACGACATCGGAGCCTTCAAGAAGAGAGCCATTTAAAAGGCAAGCAACGCATTGATGACTCCTCTCGTGTTGCAGTTGTCCATGGGTGGAGGCGATCACTTTCCATCAGGTGACCTTCCTGCTCGCTTGCTCCCTATTTCATAAAAAAAAAGATAAAAAGTAATTATCCAAAAAAGGTGTAAAAACAAAGACATGATACAAAAAAGTGTAAAATATTTTCAAAGTACGAGTATTTGAGGTTGGCCAGCATCTTTTTTTAGCCTCCTGTTAGGCAACATCATGGAGAAATCTGAAAGCACGCTAAGAGTAGGTTCACGATCTCGGATATATAAAATTTAGAGCTTCAGATAACTTACTTGAGTTATCATAATTTTAGCCTCATACCACTAATCTAAATAGGTTTGCCTCACAGAAAGGCCACAGACTTCGACAACACGGGCTATTTGTGGTCTCACCCCTATTGTCCCTACCCACTGCAATATACACCTTACTTAGTCCGCATTTAACACCTATTGCTTTAACAATAGCCGACCACACCATCGCCAGGTGATAATGGGCCAAGTGGTTGACCTACCTTTATTACTACGATAGGCATCAATAGATTGGGCTTTGTTCAGCTAATTACTTTTTAGCAACGACAAATTAATAATGTTTAGTGAGCTATTAAAAAAGCTGATGGTGATGGCATACTACAGCTGTGATAGAATGGTGTTAAGTAATAACCAGGAGAAAAAAAGAGCTACATCACGCATTTAGTGCCAAATTAAGTTGGTGGTTATGCTACAATAAACGAACTTTATTTCCTAGTATGCCACATCAGTGTTTTATAGTATGAATACTGCTTTTGTTTAATGGATCAATCTTGTCAATTTCGGCGGGCCAACCGCCATTTCTCTTTATATCCTATTTCTTGCGCCATGATTTTTCTTCACTCATATTTCAAAAGTCACAGTAGCTCTCCCTCTCAATTGTTGTTTTTGTAAGGTTGTCATATCGTATAATGTGACCTAAAATTAGATCACGTTTGTCGTCCTCAATGTGTCTCCTTAATTATCCTTAACTAGGTCAATTAAGATAAGTCAGTCAGTTGCAAAGCGGTCTCCAGCAAACCGAGGCACCCACAAGTGGGGACCTATTTCGACAATGGGGATGCCACAACTTTTAAAAATACGACGTCCAACGATTCGCAATCGTTGTTCGTACGCGAGTTTAGAAAATTGAGAATTAACCACAACCGGTTAGACGAGCGACAGCACACAGGTGAGCGCCGTCACTGCCTAGCAACAGTTGCCAATGGTCGCCGACTGTGTCGTATACGTTGGGCGACTGTATGCGATTGTAGCGGTGCGATGCCTATGGAATCGTAGAAAGCACACGTCAAAATTATCCAATTCAATTACGATTCCACTAGCATTTTAATAGCAGAATCGGGCCCCAGGTCGGTGACCATTGCCATATTGGCGACTGCTTGCAACCATCGGTGACTGTCGCTAGCCGCGATTTAATGACAGTCGCCTACCATTGGTGGCGGTCGCCTGCGGTCGCTGGCATGCTGTCGCTCGTCTGCAAGCTCTCGTAGCTACCTAGCGAAGGAGCTTGAAGGCCCAGTAAGCGGCGAGCAAACTGCGGGGTGGTCGCAAACTGCGGGGCGGTCGCAAAGTGGGGACCTATTTTCCGGAGCAATCATCCACTCGAGACGTTTCCGTTGTCTGCCCGATCGGCCGCCACCGCAATCGACATTAGGGCTGGTAAAAATAAAGCTACTTACGTGAGTTAGTGAGTTGCATTTTTTTTGTTGCTGAGTATTTGTACTTTGAGTGTGTGTGATTCGCCCAGAATAGTGACAGTATCGTTAATCTAATCTAACAAAATTCAGTTGAAAAGCCACTCCTTTTTGAAAGTGAATTTTCTAGATCCATTTAGATAGTATGTTGTAATTAGTTTAAATCAAGAGAGTTCCCGGATGAGCATCAATTGAATTTTCATAAATTCTGCAATAAGTCCAGAACAGACTAATTGCGAGGAAAAATAAATATGAATTGCTATTTGTAAATAATCTACAAATGTTTGTTGTTTGATTCTTAAAACTTGAAGCCAGTAGTGGATCTCAAAATAAAATACCATGATTATAATGCTGTTTGAAGCATTTTGTCATCCCTAATGAAACCGCTGTCGGCATTGAGCCAACGGAAATCTGCGATGGGGAAAATAGGGTATAAATGTTTTATTAAAGTTTACAGCGTTTGATGGGTCGGGAACTATTCCGTCAACGACTCAACAAAGTACCTTATGGAATTATTCGTGTTTAGGGCTTAGTTTACCTCCGCTTCCGACCTCATCCTCATCTGACATCAGTTGAGCCAAAGAACAAAAGGACACCGACAATAAGCCGTACACTAATGATAGACCTCCCCAATAGAATCTTAAAGTGGCCAGTCATCCTCGACATGCATCCAGGGAAATCCTGTGACTTTGATTTGGTGGATCACTCCACCTTGCGGTTCTAATTTTCCAGCCCAAGTCAACGCTCTGGATGAGTAAAAATAGCCGCAACTTCTTTTTAAAACTATTTTAAGCGAGCTGCCCTAACAGACTTCGTTCTGTCAAATGTTTGACAGCTGGTGTCCATTATCATATCTCGCCCGCATTTCTCCGACTTGATTCACTAATACTATTATTTTTCACTGAATTTTTTGTTCAATCATAATAAAATACAGCCTATATCACTCCTCCTCCAATAGTTTATCTTCCTGTTAGTGAAAAAATTGTCACGATCGGATCAGTAGTTTCGGAGCCTATTCAATATAAACAAACAAACAAACAAATCTTTCCTCTTTATAATATTAGTATAGTTACTGTTAAGAAGAACTCACTTTTTCGAGCGTATCCTTTCAATTTTCCTATTTGTCCTCAAAAATTTAAAATAAAATAACTAAAACACTAAAAAATATTCACTTACCGTAAGGGAATTTAAAAAAGTACTTACCGAATGGCTGAAATATAATATTTAGATTATAATGAAGCTCAAAGTATTTTGAAAATATGTTGTTGAATTGATTATCTATTACTTTATTCACATACACACCCATAATTACAAACGAACACACGCACGCAGGCACGCACACATATACACACACACTTATCACGCTTAAAAAAACCAAACGCTGGTACACGACCTTATTGCGGCGTGTTCGCTTGAACCGGTAGTGGTGATAAGATAAGATAAGATAAACTTTATTGCAGATACAAAATGTTACATATTCAAGTAATAAAATCAGATGTACTCGTACCATTAAGGCGACCTTATCGCTAGTAGCGATCTCTACCAGCCAACCTTCAATGATTGATTATGTATATATTATGGCTTATACTGAATGGTGATTCAGTATGTGTATAGCTTATAAGCGCGTAAACGCTCGTACGAGTTAAGCGTGTGGCAAAAGGCGCGCCTGTACACGCTTACAAGCGCTATTCTGAAGCTTTAAGCGGCTATATGAATTCCAATTAGAACAAACTACATTCCAAGTATAAGAACTAAGATTGCACTAAAAATAAAGTCCAAATGCAATGTACGCTAATTGCACTGTATGAATTTTACAGCTGCTGAACGAGAAGGAAAATTGAAAGCGAAATCTTTTTATTTTCATTTGCTAAAATTAAAACTAGTCGGGCTTGCACGCGAAGATAGCTCTCAATATCTACCTATTACAGGAATGAATATTAGATTTCACTAAGAGAACAGCGAGATGAGAGGAGCCAATTAGACTAAAACAAAAAAGAGTTTTTATCTTGGTTTTGTACTGCTTGAGCTGGAGCAAATCCTTAAATAGGATACAATGTGAAATTAAAAACAATTGACAATATAAAGCACTTGAAGCTGCATAGCTTTAATGGTACTAGTACCAAAATTATTTGTCTCATCATTGCTATGAAAAAAGCATTTGCTTTCTGACGTTGCTTTTGGCTTGCAAAAAATAAAATCGATGTTTTGCGGTTGGTAATGAGTGAAAATGAGAGCATGTGCCAAAACCTCAAAATGTTGTTAAGTTCGTCACTTAAAACTCGTTATATGTTCTCTGTTAAACCTTCACTACCCGTCAACCAGTAGAAAAGGCCCTAGGCATTAAGTCCACCAATCGTACTTTTTTTAATGAAATAAACAATAAATAAAAAAATTACAAATATAAAAGTAAAGCAACACTGAAATAGTCATATCAAAGGAAATTACATCTCTCATTACTACTCTTTCCTCATTCTCTACCACTTGTTTCAATCACATAGCTTGGTAATTATTTGTGCTCAGAAAAGGTCAGGTCAGGAGTACCCATAATCGACAAGCATGTATGAAAGGATTATTGAGAGTGGAAGAAGCGCAAGAGGGTGTCAGGTCCGTAGTAAGTGGAAAGACGTGGTCTCTGCCTACCCCGTTGGGAAAAAGGCGTGATACTATGTATTGACTCGGGTCTGGGTGTGCTGGGAGACGCCTCTAGCTTATTTCCTTGTGTGGTACCTCGTAACACCCCTATTTAATAATCCCTACTTCGAGACCATTACAAGAGGTGTGTTGTCTGGCGCATATTTATTTATTTATTTATTTATGTATGTTGGTAATTTTTCATCTATATTCATACAACATCAATTTAGATATATGTACTATGTATTGACTCGGGTCTGGGTGTGCTGGGAGACGCCCCTAGCTTATTTCCTTGTGTGGTACCTCGTAACACAGGGATTTAATAATCCCTACTTCGAGACCATTACAAGAGGTGTGTTGTCTGGCGCATATTTATTTATTTATTTATGTATGTTGGTAATTTTTCACCTATATTCATACAACATCAATTTAGATATATGTACTATTTTCCAATGTTACCACACCAACATTTAGTTAAGAATTTTTGACTTACTATTTTTTAGCATCTCACGACTCCATAGCTCTCACTATACTGGCAGGTTGTTTAGGGGCGTCGAGTTTCCCCTATTGATTACCCAAAAAGCGGAAAATAAAATTGTCTACCTCCGGGCACCGAAACACAATACTGCGGCTACGGAATATCGGGACTGGGGCCCCTGCCACTTAAGTGAATTAAATCTAAGCTTCCGACGAATTCTAACACAGTCGTTCGTCATGATTTAGTGGAAATAACTTTATAAAACAAAATCACGAATCTGCGTCGTCAACTTAGCCCTGTTGCGCATATTTGAGGCATAAGGGCAGATTTCCGATGTGACCTTGGCTGTTAAAATGATTGGCTGCCGTTAGATAACACAGGTGACTTAATAGTTTGTTTTAGTTTACTAAATAATTTTAACAATACTTACATGAACCTCATTTTCAGGTCAATTCGTCGTGCCGCAGTTAAATAATTATGAAGTGAACTTTATTAACACACGAATTCATAAAGGAATACGTCACTGAGCTTAAAACGCAAAGCACAAAAATTGGTCAAAGTAAAATATTTCTCTATATATTGAAATTGCGGCGCCATCCATCCTCTGTGCCTTCTTGATGGTGCAATAAATCTTAGTGAAGTGTTGTATCTAGAACCTTTGTTGCATCGAACGTACTTATAATAACAACATACTAGTATTAATATGACTGATGACAGCGAAGCGCCGAAACATCGATTACAAAACAACCCCACTACGAATATGAACTAAACTTCGAACCGCAATCTTCATCAAATAGCTCACCTAACCCTCCACGCTCTGTTATATTATATTATTTATAAACAAAATTCAACCCGATTACTGATTTCCATTCGTGGGATTTTAAATCATATATTATGCACCTGCAAAGGGTATCTTTTAATTAGAACAGACAGGTTAATTAATTTCTCGGTAAGCTTGAGAGCCGATCTTAGTTCATTGTTTGTTTGAAACTATATTAAAGTTTTGTGAAATTTTCTAGTGAAAAGCTACGGTAATTTGGTCGGGACCACGCTACTTTGCATCTCGGTGTTTTACTTTCCTTCTTTGAACAGATTATATTATAATTTCACTAAGATGCTCTATTTTATCTTTTATTTGGTTTTGCTAGGGACTTTGACTTAATGAAAATAAAACGAAGGAAGCATCTCAGTTTTTTAATACCATCAATATGCGATTAGTCGGTTTACATGACAGTATTGGTTAACTGTACGGACTTTATAATTCAAACCATTTAGTGTACATACCACTTTTCTAGCAAATGAATATTTGAATTCGAAACTTTCAGGTATATGCGGACTTTAGCTACTATCACGCATTGAAAGCTTGTTGTTTTTCTATTAAATCGAAACCGTCTTATAATAAACTAAACTACAAATGAAATTTCAAACTATTTCCCGGCATAGTTGCGATATAATTTCCAAATTAGTTCCGCCAGGTGGAGCTCGGTGAGTGTTGTGTAGCAATATTTTGGAGTTCATAACAATAATACGAGTGGAAGAAGGCTCGGGGGAGACGGCCCGGATTTATACGGTTTTTATTACTTTTTTACGGGACTCTTCACAGGGTTGACAACCGTTAGGGATGTCGCAGGATCCGGTTAAATCAATGTATCCTCGACAAGCTGATAAAAGCGATAATATGTTTGAGACAAAGAAGTGTATTACTAATTCATTTCAATCTCAAGTTCTAACAAATATTTAATATTAAACTTTTTACTTTTGAATTATTGAAATAAACTAATCTAACCGTACCTGAAAACATTATTATTGTAATCACCACAGAGGAACTTCTTCGATTTCACAAATTTGGACCGTGTTTTGGAACATTTTTTAACTGATTTTATGGACCAACTACAAATGATTTTAATTGATAACATTAGCTTATCTTTAATTTACTTGAAATGGTATTTTTTCCTATTAAGTATTTTTAATAATATTTTTTCTGCCATAACCTGAATGTTTTCATTACCAACCCTAAAATGCGTGTGTTGGTCGTATGGGCCCGCTAACAACGTATTTGTAATGTTACGACCCACAGATGTCACTGTACAAACTCCTCTTACGTACCTGCCTATAACTTGTTTCCTACTTCCGTATTATGTCGTTGTTCTATACTATAGTTTCTTCTAAGAAAGGCTAGCGTGAACTTTTTGGCCATCCGTCAGATATTTACAACAAACAGTTAATAATTATATTAAATGGAAAAATCACATTGTTCAAGAATCTGAAACTGCGTGATTTAATTCAATTATTCATCTTTATCATTCGTAGCCATTAGCATAGGATAGATATTTACAAAACTCGAGAGACTGGAAAGTAAACGAATATTACTGCTTGGTATTTCTTTCGCTTATAAATATTTTCATAAGGGATAATTTCATAAAAACTCAGCGTCCCGATTTTTTTTCAAGTCTTGAGTAGCAAATAGATATCTGAAATGATAATGCAGGGTCGATCATACCCCTTGTTTCGGTGTGGGGGAAGCGTAGAAATAAAAATGATAGAAGCATTCGCGCCCAATGGCCGGAACGAGCCGCGAGTGTTTGCATTTGATAAGACGTGATACGCGCGGGGGTTATGAGCGAGAGATGATGACATGTTTTGTTTCTGAACGAACGGCCCTGCAGTGTTGAGGAAAACAATTGAATGTTACAAAATACGCGAGACGTTCGAATTTTGAAAGTTGCCAACAGTGAGATTCAGAAGTAGAGTGAGGTTTATGTGAATACCTATTAATGACGATCGAAGTGAGTACTTTAAATTAAATTGATTGATACGAGGTTGCACGTGTATCAGGGAACGCTGTTTAGTTATACTAATACTCATAAAGAAACGTGATAAAAGGGGTATCTGCTTATGATAGCAATATATACCTATCACCACCCATTTTTCGTGTTGTTAAGATAGACCGGTACTGTCGTGATATTAAGTAAAGTCTGTTACAAATAAATTTAAACGACATTATTAACAATAGCAATATAATGAAATAAACAGTACTTCAAACAGTTTTGTTAAAAATTCAAAAATAGTCAAAGATACAAAAAGCTGCTATTTTCTTTGCTGAACTAATGTTTTCTGAAATAAGAATTTCGAGTGAATTTTGAAATACCAGTAGAGTACAAAGCACCGATATTAGTACTTAATAATGCAGACGCTGCTTTGCGGGTAGGGGGTATACCGCGGGCCCGCAGGACATGCCGCAAAAAGGCCAAAACCAAACACAATTTAAAAGAGAATTCTTAAGGAACGAAGAGTCGACAAAAAGATAATTCGGAGTGTGCCCCCGGTCCGTTTGTCTTTGCTATTCACAACTTTCATTTCGCTCAGTTTTATGAATTATTTTCAAACGTTTTTAACGGTGAACTCGGCAGCTGACCGAATTTAACAAATTGATACTTTGTATTTTTAAGCCGCTTTAAGAGCAGTATTGTGATAGAAGCGGTAATTTAGAATGGCCTCATAATTTCTTTGAAGGCTTAGTGAAAATAATACTTTGCATACAAGAAATTACTAAAATGAAGGCAGAGTAAAAGTAAAACATAACCAACGAAATTTTACTTTCGTCCGAAAACAAAGACGTTTTTACCTTGAAGTTAATGAGAATGTAATTAAATCTAATTCCAAATTGAGTTTAGTAGTACCTGTGCACAGAACGATGTTAATTATAATAGAGATAATTTGAAATAAGCTTCAGGCTTGTTTTAAAATTTCCAGAATGTTTTTAGGTATTCGAGACCAAAAAAAAACAATTAATTTGCTGTGAGAGTGAAAATAACGTGCATTAATTATAGATATTAAGCTTAAGTCTGTTGACAAACAAACTACTTTAAAATAGGAGAGACATTTTTTTTCAAAATGCATCCAAAAATTATAACCGTTTAAAATTTCAACTAATCAAATCATGATCAAATTAGCGATTAATGATACTCGTACCTACCAAATTAGTAACTGACACGCATACATTTTAGGTTGCTACAACGTTGAGCGTATAAATTTCAAATTAATTACTGTCATCCAACACTAAAACAGGCCAATATAGGGCTTGTTTACCCATCTGTTCGCGATCCACCTTGTTAGGGGTCTTGTCATGCTAATCGCGGGTCGACTATCCCGCTCGGAGTCACACTTAAATTTGCAATTCGCTCGCTAATTGGTACGTGAATACGAGTAAGCTGAGAATAGCTTTCAAATTTGACTTATGATTAAGTTACCCTTTTAGCTTACTATCTTTTATCGTCAAAATGATTATGATTTTCTCCTAATTATTACTTTGGTTTAAAGATTAAGGCAAAAACTAGTTTAAACCAAATGTAACATGCTGTAAAAACAACTAATAAGAAATTAGGGTTTAGGGTTAGGGTAAGGTTTCAATTACTTTGCTTGTATTAGCAAAAGGACTCATTAAATAAGACCTAAATATAACTGAGCAGAGAACAACAAGCTATGGAGAGTTAGCAAGTTAGATGAAGCTACATCAGCGATTCAGAATAAAGAAAATCAGTATAAAATCTTAAATCATCGATGTATGTATCTGAGGTTACTAAGTTAAAGTGGTAGTAGTATGGGTACATAGCCCTATGAACAGTGGTCAGCAAAATTCTGCAATTGACACCATTTGAATTGAAACAAGATGGGAAATTCATTTTGACGATCTCATGAAAGTCGCAGGATTTTAGTGGACGCTAACTGTTCTTAAATGTCACTTGTGAAAATTAAAAAGGGGTTTAGTTTGGTATAAGTGGTGACCTGTCTTAAGTAAAAACATCAGAACCACCAAACAAAAAACGTTAACCTATGAAACGGGAACAATTTAAATCAGCGTTCTTCAAAACAATAATGTCTTTCGCAATATACTACGAAACAGCATCAACTTTATACCCTGCAACTGCAAATAACAATCCGAACAGAGCAGACAAGAAAAAAGAATGCAAGAAACATTACTAAGCTTAAAATTTACACGCATACTGAGCGCTCGCTCGCCCGAGAATCTCTTTCGAAAGCGAAATAACGCGAACAAATACTGGCAAGTTGACGAAACGAATGAAAAAGAATACTCTCACAGTCTCAAATCCAACAAACGTAAAAGAGATTACCCACGCTCCAACTGCTCTCAACTTGTATAAACAAAAAAGCTCAATTTGCCTGCTTTAAAACAGGGAATTGCCATAGCGAAAGACGGCTGAGGAATATTAAAAACGTTTTAAAAAGGACCCACCCTATTGTATGCAGGTTATTTGAATGTATATTGTGACAAATGACGGTAGCGGGAGATGGCCCAAATGGGTAAATTATTTTATTGGTATTTGTTATTTTAAGTTATCAATATGAGGACTTCTTATACTTGGACTCTCAAGGAATGAAACCCGAATATGTTAGTTGTTGTAAACAGATTTGTGATCACGATCCTAGGAAGTTAAAAAGATATCACGTAGGTTTATTAATAAACTACTGCTGTCCGTCAGCGGCTTCGCCCGCGTAGACTGTCTTTCCCGCCAAAATATAGCCTGAATTAAGAAAATATAGCCTGTCACTCCCTGATAATGTGGCTTTATATTAGTAAAAGATTTTTCTTAAATCGGTAAAGTAGTTTCGGAGCCTATTTAATACAAACAAACAAACCGAAAAAACAAATAAACAAATCTTTCCTCTTCATGATATTAGTTAGACATCAAATTATCATAGCAACGTGACTTGTCTAGACAAAAGACGGCCTACAGTGAAGTAGGTTTTCCGTTTCCGTTTTCACAAAAACGTAGTTTCTTGTGATTGTTATCAAAGTGACTAAAGAGAAAGAGGGGCCTGCTCACAGGCAAATCGTTAGGAAGTGAGCGAGCATTATAGTACCAGAATCAAAAATAATTTGCCATAGCTACAGCCAGATATCATAAAATCACAGGCGCGAGCCTGTGCAGCTGTCCTCACATTTATCTTTTTTACTTATAATTTAGACGAAGACTTATCTACTAAATTTACACTTTAATAATGTACTTGCAGTTTCATATTGTCTGGCGCATATAAATGTATTATTTATATTTATTTATATTGGTTTTATTTACCAGACGGCACGATTGGCGTAGTGCACAGTAGCACGATTTCTAACCTCGAATCCCGCAGTGCCCCGGGTTCGATTCCCGGTCGGGTCAATTCAGAAAACGATCTTTTCTAAATTGCCTCGGGCCTGGGTGTGCTGGGAGACGCCCCTGGCTTAATTCCTTGTCTGGTACCTCGTAATACAGGGATATTTATCCCTTCTTCGAGACCATGACAAGAGGTGTGTTGTCTGGCGCATATTTATATATTTATATTTATATATATTTACAAACTGATATTTTCCCTACTATACACGGCCGCGTCTCGACCTTCCTGCTTTCTTGCTTGTTGGCACTCTCAAGGGCACTCCCTCACACTCTCTATCTTATCATTGAATTTAGTAAGCTAGCGTTATCTCGTAAAAAAGTCCTGTTCCTTTATAACAATAACAGAGATACTATTGGTGCATCTATTAATCCAAATCTACCAAAACGTTTCTGCCAGTCTTCCAATTCTTCCAGAAATATTCATAAAAGGAGTTTCGCAAGTAAGTGCAAATCTCATTTCGGTATATAACATCGTAAGTGATTGCGTTACGCCACAATATAAGGCAGCTTCGTATTTTTGTGTTAACCTTCCCCTCGGTGATTACACACAAATTGATACAAATTGAATTTTAAACCTAGCCGCCGAATCCGCGAAGACGCGCAGACGGGTTATTTGTATTATACAGGGTTGTTGCCGCTAGTGGTAACTTGAGACGATGTTATCTTGTTTGAATATTATAGCGGGGTTACTCAAAGTTCGTAGGTATATTCCGTAAAGAAAATATATGGCACACTGAGTAGGTAAACAATAAAATAAAATTTTAGTAAACTTTGGCAGCGTGCACTAGAGACCATTGCGTTTATGTAAGATTTGTATGTCCCGCACTTTTTTATTATAAAATTACAACTGTAAGTCCAGGTGTATCCATATAGGTACCAAAATTTTTGCGCGTCTTTGCACTTAATTCACGAAAATCTTTTCGTGAAATAAGTGCAAAGATTTTCTCGCATTTTTTGAACCGCATCCATCAATAGCTCTTCATTTTGAGGTTGCTACATAAATGTTCTTTTTGAACCGCATCCATCAATAGCTCTTCATTTTGAGGTTGCTACATAAATGTTCTTTTTGAACCGCATCCATCAATAGCTCTTCATTTTGAGGTTGCTACATAAATGTTCTTTTTGAACTGCATCCATCAATAGCTCTTCATTTTGAGGTTGCTACATAAATGTTCTTTTTGAACCGCATCCTTCAATAGCTCTTCATTTTGAGGTTGCTACATAAATGTTCTTTTGGAACCGCATTCATCAATAGCTCTTCATTTTGAGGTTGCTACATAAATGTTCGTGTAATTTTTTGAGAACTTTTAAAATAAAAGTTGATTCTAATTTTCGCCTGTATACTCAGATTCTGCATTATATTCTACTGCAACATTTTCCGTATGGTTTTCATAATTACCCGATATAGTAGCGTTATACTCGTAATTAGTGAATATATACCTAAATTTTATACACAATTTTGAACTTATTTCACGAAAATCTTCAAAAAATTCGAAGCTGCCAAACCGCATCCGTCAATCACACTCTTAATTTTGAGGTTGCTAAATAAATGTTCATGTAATTTTTTGAGTATCTTAAAATAAAAGTTAATTCTAATTTTCTCCTATATATATACCTACTTAGATTCTGCATAATATTCTACTGTATCATTTTCCGTATGGTTTTCATGATACCCGGTATAGTAGCGTTATAATCCAACCAATTGCTTTATGATTTTTACTCGTCAGCCGTTAACAGTGAGGTTGTAATAGGCAATGATTTTCTGGCTCTTATCGCCGTTTCACAACAACAAAGTTTCTAACCCTCGTCACGGCTCGCTGTTCTCACTCATAAGCTTGAACGTTTTATTGTTGTTGCTTTCCTATTAAAACTTTGCAAAAAAAAACACTGTAGTAACAGTGATTATTAATAAGAAGAACAATAAAATATAAAAATATCGCAAATTCTGAACACAAAGAAAGCGGATCTTATTGTTTTTCTTCTTGAAATCGGATCTGTCTGTCTGGTAATGTAGCAATGATTTACAAGAAGTATTGTTGTTACATATAAGTGCTGATTACTGTGTTAAGATTAATTTGTTTGTTTAATGTATCAGAAATTGAACCCTAGTAATTTAAGCCTAAATAGGAGCATATGATTAAATATTAACCTATAGATAAAATAAGATCAGTTTTAAAATTAAGTGACAATAAACTTTTTTAACTCGAAATACTCGTAAGTTTACCGCTCAAGCCTAAAACCGGAAGAGTCTGAAAAACTTTCTTCCAAAATTCGGTGTAAATTAGTGGTTATAGTTGAGCGTCGTCCGCGATTCTATTGCATTACAGCGGGCGCCCGCCTTTATTGCTCAATTTGACTTTATTTAACGCAATTCGCAGGGGGGGAGGAGGGGAGTTGTCCCCATGTCTGACGGCGAACAGATGAGGTCCCACTCCAATCCACTTAGTGGCAAGCCAGTAGGTGATCGCAATCTACGGGTAAGACCCGAATGCTTTCAGCGGTACCAGCGGTTACTGGTAGCCCGTGGCGAAACGACTGGCCGCTTGGGTTTTTGTCATTCGAGGAATGGTTTATGCTGACGTCATTTTGGAAAGTACAGTTCAAACTTTAAATGTATGAAATATTTCTAGTTTAGAACAGAGAGTTGCTGCGAACCAATGTTTTTTTAAACAGTGACCTTTTGCAATGTTCAAACACGGTGTAAAGGAAATCATTAGTTAGTGATCATTAGACGTTATCACTAGTGGTAAATAAATATGTGACCGTAGGTGAATAGCTTAGCTTGCAATTCAGGGGGTAAAATCTAGAGTCAGGTAGTAGGTAGGTAGGTAGAGTATGCTTAAATTGTTAATTCAAACATAATTTTTTAAAGAAATCTTTGTCAGTTATTAACTCATAAGTACTATAAAATACTTTCACTACTAACATCTTTTCAGAGTTTTGGTTATTTATGTCATTAAATTTCGCCTACCAAGTGAAACTACACTCAAAACCCTTCGACATGTTCAACGAACTACACAATCATATTATAAGAAGCCGCAAACAATTTACAAACCGAGTTAGTGTATGAAACACCGGGACTGATGTGCCCGAGTAAATTACCATAAAATAGGTGTAATGTGAAGATGCACGGAACTTAGCCGAACTTCACGGCAGCGAAATTTAATTAGGGCTGCTACACGCGCTTGTTTTGCTGCTATGGACAAGTATGGGCGTGCAGTAATCTTACAAGTAGAGTGGTGTCGGATTATAGCAGGGATGTCGCGAGTTGCAATTCGTAAAAATCTTACCAATATAATTTTAAATATAGTTTTTAGCAGTCCCTCATCCAATCTGTGTAGGAGTTATTAATATTTTTATGAGGTGAAGAAACTGGAATGCTCGTCATGAATTTACACAATCAAATCATTAAAATCAAAGACGGTTTGATCCAAATACCTCTGGCTTATGAAGTATCCCATAACGCAGACGTTTTTCAATAATACTGTAATTGTCTGTTGTATCGAAAAAAATCCGATTTAAATAAAAACACACTAAAATTACTTTCTTATCTAAACTGTGTGTAATTGGTATGGACATTGTCTGAAATAATTTTTTTTTTTATTTACTGCCACCCCTAGAGTGATCTGGCTATAACCGGCTGTAGCCGCGGGCCGGGTGTCATTTTCGCGCGCATTGCCGCCGCCGCCATAATTGAATAATAAAATTGTCGCAGATTTTGGAGCGAGCCTTTGATTCGACGCAGTTTGATGGAACCTGTTTCCGAACTTGATAGAACGCTTAACGGTTGAATATTTTGTCAACGGTTATTTCATTTTAAGGGGACGGATAATCTTTTTTTAATATGACAGAATTTTACTTTGTAAAAACTATTTTTTTCAGTCTTTAGTTTTGTTAAAACATATATTCGGGATAAGTTTTATGAATCTTGTCAATTCAATCTCAATCTAAGAGGAGCTTTTCTTTTGCTTTCAGAAACAGCTGCACACTAAAAAAAAGATATCATCACTCAGATACAAAAAAGATTTCCCAACACGAATTAAGTGATCCTGCACTTAACATTGCGCCAACTGGCCAGTTAATTAATCTCTACTACTTATAATACGGAATTCACGTCTTGGCATTGTTTTAAAAAAATACAAGTTTCTACGAATTATTGTTTCCAAGTTAACAGCATCGTAAAAGCGGTAAAATTAACACACATAAAAGAGGTCGCAACGTAAAGCGCAATAAATATTTTGAAGCGTAATAAAGGACGTGTTTTGGAAAGTTCGCATTTGATCCGGCGTGTTTCGCGGCGCTTAATCTCGCCGCTGAATACTAAAGACAAATTTCCATCAACCCCCTGTTTACGGCGAAATTCTTTTTCATCAAACGAGATTTATTCTGTCTCAAAAAATATGTAAAGTCGGTGTGAGCCTGCCACCTCAGATAGCGGAGCTAAAATTAAAATGATATCTCAACATTCAAGTCACGGTTAACATTAAGTTCATCCTGTAATAAACCGGCTCTTTAAGGGACTCATTCCGAATTAAAATTTGCGTCGGCAAAGTGACGCCATGATGGATTACTGACTCTGTTGTTTAATTTCGAGGGGATCCTCTACAAATGAGAGCTCGCCTAGCCCCGGAAGCACAAAGAATCATAAGTTTATCTCGTACAAGACTTGTAATCCGAAACTTTGAGACGGCGCAAAATAATTAATTTACAAACAATAATCATTATGAGTTTGGTGTAAAATTTTAACAAACTTTATCAATAAAATAACAAAACATTTTGTGTTTAATTTAATGTTTAGAAAGAAGTTAATCGTGTAATATTATTATTCTCTACTAATTTGTTTTCTGTGATTTAAAAATAGTGACTACCTACAATGATGAAAATTGTACAAATACACACTCCCTTTAATATTACCTTTAAACTAAGATCTGTGGATTTTGCGTAAATAATAAAACTATTCCTAACTATTGTATTGTATAGTAAATTAATTGCCAGTTGATCATACTGGTGAATAATGAACTATGAGGCATAAAGACATAAAAACTAACCAAGGCGGTTTAGATCGAACCAAGTGCAGATGGAGTTCAGCGAGATTACAAAGTGGCTCGTAAAACTGAGCTCGAGGTAAAATAATGAATATAAAATGCAGTAAACGAGTTAGAGGGCGACGCGCTGTTATAGAGATCCTTACTTAAGAAACAACTTCAAAAAAAACTTTTCTGATTTTCTCTACGCAATTTTACATTTTCTCTGTAATGTGGAATAAGACTTACACATTCCATGTTGTTTATTTGTCTACAAATAACTTTCAATAATTAAGTTTTTATAACTTATTGTAGATTATTTTAAATGTATTCCTAATCTCCTAGAATTATTTTTTCAACTTTTAACAATATATACTTAGTCATATTAATAAAACCGAAAAAAAACTTTGATATTTTTTTCAATTGTACAATTATACCTGGTGAGATATGCACACTGAGCAACAAACATACGTCTTCCAGAATTCACTGTATAATTTCTAAATTGGTCGAGATCGTTTAGTCAAATACTCGTAAATTGCAGGTAAATGGTCAGTAATTATAAAATTAAAGTTATAAGTTTTAACGCTATAGCGTAAACAGAGAATATACTCAGTTTTACAGTAGTAATTGAGTTTTTCAGTACGGGCCCCCATAACCAAAGTGCCGCACCCCGCTATAGCGCCTTTTAAAATCATTTGCAACTGGTCCACTTGGTATTCCGACGGCGCTCGCGTCGCCGACGGACATATTTTATATTTATTACCGCTAACGACGCGATGCGCCGCGAAATTGCATAGAACGTAGTGTACAGTCAGCCGACCTCAAGCGTAATACTAGGAATTCATACCACTCGCGTGCTGTATGCAAGTTTGTAGAAATGAGAGCTCAGCTTATATGCCGGTAGGTGTTAATCGGCTGCGGGCGACTGTACGACACATGACGATGCGAGTAATCCTGTTTGCGGCTGGAGACAATAGGGTGGAATAGAATGTCATTAAGTTCTAAGGACTTTTGTGAGAGACATTTTTTTAAAAGTTCATGTCCTCTCTATGCTGAATTTACACTTTACCAAACGTTTATACTTGACTATTAACAAAACAATAGGTATAATAAAGCTAGCGTTTAGGGTGGATTGGCAACGTTGCACTTTCGGAAGGCTTTCGTGATTATTTTGTTACATTCAAATTAGGATATAAGTAATTTTTTTCACTGATGTATTTCGTGCCTTTTTTATTGTGGTTTAAACTTCATAGTTGAACTCATATACTCATGTATACAGTCTTCAAAATTACCAATTTCCTTTACATCAGTTCAGTCAAAATGAAACTACTTTTTTTTACGAGTATGGCCTAGAGACCACTAGAGTGGGACGCAGTGGGGTATAATGATGAAAAGCTAAAACACATAATAACAGGAAGTTTTTTAATACGTTCTTTAAGTTCTAATATCAAGGTAAATCCATAATTAACATTTATGAAAAGTTTTAATCACTATGAAATTGACTGATAAGACTACTCTTAAAAAAAACAACATTAGGAACATACTATGTACTAACTTAATATTGCGAGTAGAACGAAGGAAGTTAGTTTTTTTTTAATGATCAAAGAGCTATGTATTTTCTTTCATGATTCTGTCAAGAGTTACATTACAAATAAATTCGGAGCAACTCACGTTGACTACGAGACGCTACGAAACCCGTCGTAGCCATGTCGTAGCGAACAATCTTGACAAATCGTATTTAGTGTTCGTAAGCGACTTTTATAGACAGTATTATGCCTCAGTCACGTCCCATAACGAAGTCTGATGGAATCAATCACGTAATAATGAGCTAGCCAAACAATGACCCCCAATATCAGCGTGTTGGCTCAAGATATTCGCCAATATCCGATCCCCTGTGTGCCGCCAATTTTGGGGGAAATCGGCAGGGATAATTATGTTTGAAGTTAGTATTGAGTGTCAACATGGTCCGGATTAGTCACGGGGGACCGGAAACTTATTCAGACAGATATGAGGGCAAATATTAAAGATGAGCTCATTGTAGCGGGATTAGAGCAACACTTCGCTAACTAGTATCATCGTCTTTGTTTCTTGTCAGAGCATTATACATTGGGTTGCTTAATAGAGTAATATTGGGACACTAGCAGCCCCAACAGACTTCGTTCTGTCAAAAGTTAAGGGCAAATATTTGACAGCTGGGAATATTTGGAATTGGACAATTTAAATTGTCTTTTTTTTAATTTTGCTTTACTTACTATTTATGTTTCTCGCTGTTTAAAACTTTTCTGAACATTCACAAATATTCCAAAATGGAAATTAGCCAAATTAGTCCACCCAATATCGAGTTTTAGCGGGACAAACAAACAGCAGTTGATTTTTGAATAAATCGATATATATTTGCTTACCAATAGACACTTAGCCTGTATTGTATTATCTCTTTAAGTATGTTTTTTAAATAGTAAGGTATGTTTCTTATCCTTTTCTGCTATCTATATATCTATATATATATCTTGGTGCAATGTGCCCCAGATAGATTTTTCATTATCCTTGGTGTAAATCGTACGCACGACTTTCGGGCGCTATAGTTTTATTTTATTCTGTGGCTATAGGGAGGACATTTTCCCATAACGCTATGATCTAATTAAGCTTAAGATCATTCCACATACAAGATTTCACACACATTTAAATATGTTAGAAAATAGAATAATATAATTGATTTCGTTGGGGACATTCCTCTCCCGAACATTGTTTGGAAGGGATAGCTTTATAAGACCGTCTCAATTGTATACTTGAGGATCTACTTTAATTACCTGCATGAGATGTCCATTAGAGGTTAATAATCCAAAAGAAGACTGCTATCTTAAAAGTCGAATGAAGTTAGTAGCTTTTCATCATTATATGACGTCACTTAGCACATTTACGATATCTTTATACCGTCTTAGATTCTAATCCATCTAAACTTCAAGCTGTCATGACGTAGTAAACAGGCTTCCAGCCACAGACATAAATTGAAAGAGATAAAGCTAGTGTACGTACGTACTTGTGTGTCAAAAGGCCTGTAGTACACATCTTTTGACGCTACTTCATTTAGTCAGAACCAAGTGGATTCACAAGTATCATTTCCCTTTCTGTGAATTAAATCAAAACAGATTAAGAAATGGCGGGGTATCGTCACCATAATGTTATCGTGTCGTCCCAATGAGCGCCAGGCTTTTTCATTCAAACGTTGCGCCATGTGTTTCCTAACATTACATAACATACCATCACTACTACGACTATATACAAAACAGGGTTGTCAGGGGCAAGTGACTGATGCCTTCATGGTGAGCGGAACACTCAGAAGCCCACTTTTCATCATCGGTATTAGAACCCAACGTAGTAGGTGAACCTTCAGCCGTTATCCAGGTTGATTTGGTTTTTAATTGATGTTTTCCATCAGCGGAGAGAATCGGGAATTTACCAATGAACACAAACCTGTTTGTGGCCAGATTTGAACTTGGGACCACCCGATCCACAATCCGAGCTGTGGTGCTTAACCCTTAAGCAACGACGCTCTCTGTTATCTATTGAGCTTAACACCTGTGCTTCCAGCATAACCCGCGCTAGTTGCTAATCACATGGGCATTATATAACCGGGAACCCGATGCGATGCCTCGCTTTAATTTGTTGATAGGTAATCGAGAGCATTCCCCCGGGCTTGTTTCTTAGCGAATCAACACTACTCTAATTAACGAATTCATTTAAAGTTATTGCTGGATTATTTTGGTGTGCCCTTTGCTCTTTGAAGTCTTGTTGCTGCTTCATAATTAAGTGGGGAAATAGGGGAGGATTAGTGCAGGCGCTATTAGTAACGTACTGTTTCTGATAGTTTACGTTTGGGGAATGTAAGCAAGAAATTACAGAATTGACTTCATGGTTATAAAGATAAACATAAATAGCAACAGTCTGACAAAGCCAAACAAAATACTTTAGAAACCTATAAAATAAGAGTTAGAACATTTTATCACCCTAAAGGAGTAATCAAAGTGCTGTGTTTCGAATTTACTATGCCGGCCAAAATACAATATGGCATTTACATTTTTTTTACGAAAACTGAAATGATTAATGCTCGTAATTGATATGAAAACATCTAGTTAATGTTGACGCAACAACATGATAACTATTACACAATGATCTCGACTTGGGGCGTACGCCTTGGGGTTCTTAGCTTTAACACCACTTTTATGTGCATTATAAAACCTTAATTCACCGGATAACGGTGGTAGGCTTCAACGTTCACGTTAGGTTTAAACACGAGAGTGTAGGCTTTCGACGCTTCAAAGTTCAAACAGCTTGACTCTGAGTAAACCATTTGGGACTTGTGGTCGAAAGCATCTTCTTGTTACTACTGTCAATTCATTCAAAGGAACATATTTCAACAAGCAAACGTAAACCTCTAGTTCTAGAGACTAGAGGCATTTGTTTGTCTAGATTCTAGACAAACAAATGCCTCTCGTCCACCAGCGACTAAAGGCCGCCCGCCCAGACATTTGTATCGTCGTCCGCCCTTCACTCAGCTCATTAGCATTTTAATTACCTGTCGCGGGCCAGACGCTGCCACCTGCGTCGCGGCCGCCAGTGTACAACCCGACGCAACTCTGCATATTTTTGTCCGTTATTCTGACGAAGTTGGGAAGTCAGTTGTATGAAATTCGATGAGATGTTTTGCAGGGCATTTAGTAGCTGTTTCAGTTTTATTCAAACATGAGGTTTTATTGACTAGGTTTTGGAATATATTATTTCGCATTTATAAAATAAATGATTATCTATTATATACAAGTAAGTCGGGTTTTCCTTCCTGACGCTATAACTCCAGAACGCACGAACCGATTTCCACGGTTTTGCATTCGTCGGAAAGGTCTCGGGCTCCGTGAGTTTTGTAGCAAAGAAAATTCATGAAAAATTTCAACAGATAAGCGGGAAAGAAAAATGAAGTTCAGGCGGGCGAAGCCGCGGGCGGAAAGCTAGTTACTTATATAAAATATGAACCTGTGAATTTAGAAAATAGTACATATTTTTCGAATGGAAAGGAAAAATTAAAAAAGTATTATGATTTGTTTCAGATCTCAATGGAAATCTGTGCATACAAGACGTGGTATAGAAGAAAACCCGCTTCCAAATGAATAGGAGGACTCACAAAAGATCAAGCTCAGAAGGAAAAAAAATAACCGGGAGAGGACTGCAGTAGAAACGGTAGGCGGTCTGCATCTATTGATAAACTGATGCCTGAAAAAGATAGTTCTGGAAAGAAGACGGGAGAGGACTGCAGTAGAAACGGTAGGCGGTCTGCATCTATTGATAAACTGATGCCTGAAAAAGATAGTTCTGGAAAGAAGATCATTTGATGGCAAATGTAGCGAAAGAGGAAGAACAGAGGAACTGATAAAGACTAAACATGAGTTATATTTAATATCCCAGCCAAAGTAAATTTGCCTGCATAAACTGCTTTTTACAAAGATCTTTTGAGATTCACCGGCACTGTCGCGCATACACTGCGTGGCCAAGACACTTAATTTTGCAACAACAATATCGCTACGCTACAAAGGCCAGATGATCTATTATAGTTGCAAGAGGTTCTCGACTTTGTCGCGTCGAGATTGGCAGGTCGATTATCCTTCGTCTTTAGTAAAACAGAATATAAAAAATTGTCTACAATGTCTTAGCTTAAGCCCAGCGGGATGAACCTTCTGAAATACGAGGAGTTTGAACGATCAGGTATTCGTGTCTCCGAGACGGGCAATAATTAAGATGTTAAACTGAGCCAATTTTGTTTATTTTACCCGGAGCTAGCTTTAACAGCGTCGGGCGTCGGTTAAAAGCAGATAGTTTATCGTTGGACAAAGTGGCTTTCATCTTTCATAGTATTCAATTAACGTTGCTACTTTGAAAGATAAACTAGAGCAGCTACCACAGGTATTTTCATAAAATGAATAAAACCTGCGAAATCTTATCTGAAATTAGCGCATGATATGCTCGTAACATCAATATTTTCAAGGAAACATTCACGAATATTCAGAAGGAAAGAGCAAAAAATGTGTATTTACCTGAACTAAAAATAATTAACTAATATAGTATAGTTTAGTCGTATAGATCTTTTCAATAGCAAATAGCATACGCGTAGTAGTAATTTCATACAACACAGTTAAATTTAGACAATCACGTAATATCAAGTCGAAAATAAAGCTCTACTAGACCCCGCGGGTGTGCGTATAAAAATAGAGACCGAGATAAAAGTTATTTTTTACTATCAGAATCTGCTAGTCCATAGACAAAGTTAGTCAACAAATCACAACAAGAGCGTGGCTACAAACGAGCGGTGTCTCGCGGACCACGTTTGCTGGCTTTTATTATTTCTAAGTCTCCAAGTGCTCCCTCGTTTGGAACTTCGCCTTTCCCGGTTGCGAGCTGAAAGTTAATTTCTTTTGGTGTATTTTAAAATTAATTTTGCTTTTGTGGCGAGCGCACGCCTCAGGACGAATTGTAAGCGGCCAAATGGTAAAAGCTTTCGGTTATAATAGCGCGGAAAAATAGGGGATTGTTCTTTGGAAATTTTAATGCTTTTGAACAAGCGTTTAAGGACGCACACAATGTTAGAATGAAATTTAAAGGTTGGTTGTAAGACTGTGGTTAATTAGGCGAATTTTAAAAGTGACATAATTTTGAAGAGTCTTTATTGTAAAGTTATTGTATTCCTTTGTCTTTGCTTGTAGAGTTCATTCAATCGTACCTACGAGCTACGTATCGTAACCTAACCTACGTTTTGTGTGAATTTAAATTTCACATTGTTCAGAGTACCATCGAAAAACTAAAACAATTTGAATGAAAACTGTTGCAAAATATAATAAACGCGAAACGTAACTCGAAATCAATGGCTATAGTTTATTTTTATTGGCGCCGACGGCTGTCGCCGTAACTCGTGCTACAACAAGCTACTCGTATTTTGTCATGAACAATAAAAAGCAATAAATAAATAAAACGCGATTGCGTGCACGTGGGGCTAGGAAATGAGCGCAGATTTTATAGAGATAAAAGGTATTTTAAATGTAGATCTTGTTAGTTGGAAACTAACTTTTCGTTTAAAATTGCTGTACACATTACGCATCCTGTTTCCATTAGCTCTTGTTTTAGATATTCTATTAGGTACGCTATTTATTTATTTGTAACTGAAAAAAAAGGATGATGGCTAATAAATATTCAGAATATTTATTTTTTAATGAATGTTATTGGTTCAAGGCTAGTAGAGCTTGTCTGATTTGAAATGACGCGCCCTACTACTTCTTCATTTGATTTATTCATGCAGAGTGTACTTTTGCGGACAAATGACGCATGCTCCTAGGTTCGAGTCCAACCGGCTACTGAACGACCAATTACAGTGGCATCATTTTTATGGCATGTTTATATTTATTGCGTCTATAATTGAAATTTTAAATTCGTGTAAATACGGTGGAGGGGCGCGTCATTTCAGCGTAGACAAGCTCTTCTATAAAAGGGTCTACATCACTTAAAAAATAGCGGAACTATATAGTCTTTTCAACCGTCAGTGTAAATCTGTCCTTATTTCGTGGTCCACTGGCACAACAACATACTGAACCAACCTGCCGTGTGAATTGTGAATTGACTTTAACCCTTATCCATTGTGACTTTCGATCTACATTCAGCTGCAGTGGTGGCTGAATGCAGGATCCGGGAGCATTATGTAGGTAAATGTTACTGGCGTGTAGCATTATGTAAATAGTACACCGAACAACTGCTCCGTGAAATGTCGGAGGGGAACTATACAGAGTGGTCTAAACCGATTTTTTGAATGTAGGCCAGTTCTGCTGAATTGGCGTTCATTGAAGTTGAAAAACTGTTGGCGTACCTCTGAATAGAAAAGAGGCAATTAGATTGTTTAACCTCTGTTTTCAAGCTCCTCTTTGTTTTTCAGCGTTCTAATGAATGAGTACTAGACTTCGGTAGAAGATTTTGGAGGTCTTGTGAGACGAGGTGTTGTTCCCGAGGTTCCAGTCTACCGAAACGGTTAAGAAGATCAGATCTGGACTAGAACAAGGCGAAGACTGAAAGTATATGGAAGTACGTATGAGTTTTCACTCTTCGGTCCCCTTCTATTCTTCTACCATGACCATCCAGCGGAGTCAGTACTCCTTCGCCTCTCAGAACTACCTCTTGTAGTTGATTAAGGTGGTTCGAATTATCTCCTCTTGAATATTGTCTTCACTGATGTTATGAAGAGGAAAGATTGGTATTTTGTTAGTTCGTTTGTTTGTAATGGATAAAGTCAAAAATTACAGGGCTGATTTTAAAAAAAAACACCAATTTAAAGCTAAAGTATTGCGAGCAGCATAGGCACAATTTTTAAGGGTGATATAGACCACGCGGGCGAAGCCGCTGGCGGAAGCTATTCAGCAATAAAAATAACTATACGCCCTCTTGTGCCATATTTTGTTTTAAAATCTCTTAAAGCATCAAATGCACGTAAAATCTTGCGGTAGTATCCTCCGCAGCGCTTCCCGCAACAGGTGCCGCGTCTGGCCACCTAATTGTCGTTCATATTTATGAGACGTGCACTTTTTGCCCGTCTCGTCCGGATTCCGCTCGGAGCTTTAACTGACCCGACTTGCCGGTTTAACGTTCATTTTGACTCGATTTACGCTAAAATTGTGGAACTAAAATGTTGAAAGTGTGCATTTTCAGCACAGAATGTGGTTATATTATTTTGAGCGCATTTTCAATCACAGAAAAATACGTCATGTTTACTTAGCTCCGCTTGCGATCTGACAGTGGGGATTTAGTCTGGAGTATACATATGTGGCCACCCAAACACATTTCAGTTGTCCATGTAGGTGGATGATGTATGAACTTAAAAGAAAACTCTTAAAAATATCTAATAACGCTGTTGTTTCTGACCTTCCTTGGCAATTCAAAATAATCTGAAAAGCAGCTGCAGTTCCGATGACAGAAAGAATCCTAAAAGTACCTAAAATCAACCTAGATTTTTCGTTTGCAGGTTTTTGTTGGCGATTCAGTATACTCTATTGAATCAATTTCAATTTTGATTTCGTACTTCTGTAGAATACGGCTACATCATTGTATTGATGATACATGTATTCAAGTCCCTTTGATAAATAATTACCAGGAAAATGTTGGAAAAAATCATACCACACCTACGATCTTTTTCTACTAGGCAAGTTAACTGGCCACTAATAGTGTCCTCAGAGTATCTTAACCGCCTGTGCAGGTTACATGAAGGGCTCACAAAGGGCGCGATATCAAAGGGAGCCGCGCGGATCAAAGGCGCCGACAGATAACAGGGCGGATAAAACCCTGCTATCGGGTAAGCGTTTGATATCCGATTGTTGGTCGCAGTCCTACAAGAAATACTTTTAAAGGTGTGATCGCTTTACAGGCTGAACGTATTGTACCTTTTGTAGCGATTTAACAAAACGTTCGGAATAAATCGGTATTCGGAATAAAAGATGTGCCAAAGGAGGGATCAGATTTTTCGGCACAATTTTAAAAAAGGCTGTGAATAATAAAGCCTCTATTCAGTCAGCACTAGCTATCTGCGAAATGTTAACAAGTATCTATTTTTCATTTTGTAAAAGTCATACGTATGTTTCAGAGTTTGACACCCATAGTACATACGAAGTCTAGTATCGGATTAGCTACGCTTTCATTACAGATTACATACATTACGTTTATGTTAAAAAATACTTTGTTTGGTATCGTTTTCGTACTGACCTAAGATATTATTATGACCTGGGGCCCAATCTTCAAATTATTCAGCAGCATTAACATTGTCAACCACACTTGAACTTCTTATTCTGGTTTTAGTGTTCCAATTCAGAGGCAGATACTTTTAACATGATTTGAAAGAGTTGTGTCTGGAGCCTTATAGGAAGATCAGTCCTATCTCTGGCTGGTCCAACATCACATCTTCTATGTACGGAAAAAACAATAAAATTTGTGTTCTTTTAGAGAAGTTAAAAAATAATAAATGTAGTTAAAGACTCTAATCCTGGTCTCTAATTCACAGGTCCAAAATGATGCAAGAAAAGTGATGGCACTTCATGCGAGCTGAAGAAATTATAAGTGAGAGATAATAGGTAAACATTCCAATTAGCTAATAATATGAAATCAATTACCATAACGAAAGGTTCAGAGGTACGGCTTGCGGGTACAGAAGAATAACCAACGAAGTTTATCTTTAACAATAATAATTTTAAAATTTGAATGCATAACATTAAATTGTCATACGACTAGAAAAAGCAAAATATGGAGACAATCTTTTAGCTTCTGTCCAGTAAATAGCAAACCTGTTTCACAAATAAAGCGTTTTGTTTGGTTTAAAGTAATCAACATTTTTAAATCAACCTTAAAATCCTAAATATCAATCTTTTATTTTTAAACATTGATTAAACCTATTTGAATTTACTACATCTGTTTCTTATAAGGAATATATCGTTAGCAATTAATGAGTGCCGTTATATAGTAAATAGTATACAATGTGAATCCAATTGAACTCTGTTAAATGCGGTATCAAACGCAAGCGTATCGCTCTAAATCCGTCACAAACTGCAGGTAGTGCATCAGACAATAAATCTCTCGTAGTCGGTTAATCTCGACAATCAGCAGTGCTTGTTTCGTCCGCAGTAATCCGTGCTGTCCCACTCCGGTTCCGGTCCGGATTACCGGCTCTGTCCGGGTGAGCCGGCGAGTTCGTGCCTCCGCACGCGGTCCGGCGATTAGCCCTACTGCCCTACGCGCAATGCAAGCGCTGAAATAGATAAGTAGAAATAAATATTGGAAGTGATGCTTCGTTTTGTTATTAGGTGCTGTCTTAATCATAACTGTTTCCAGAATACAGATGTAGCTGATAATACACAAAACATTCATATGCCCTTGATTAGTGACAAATTTAAGTTCATTATAAACAATTTTTTTTTTCAAACAGCAATTAAAGTATTGGGTAAACCTAACTGTAGCTTCTTAATATATTCCAAATTGGATCGTTATCTACAAAAGCTATGCTATGATTTTTAATAACGACACAATGACAAAATGAACCTTCATTCCAAAAGTTTTAACAAGACAACTATTTTCTTTAAGAAAGGGTACTTACTGCACATCAGTTGGTCAGTAAGTATGGATACGATTAGTAACGCATGGGTGTCTCGTATAGTAATCCACTTTAAAAAAGCATCTTTGAATAGTAACATGTTTTGTACACCTATTAGTGATTTTCTTCGTTTTTTTGTTCTCTTTATAGAATGTTAAGATGCATGTTAATTATTTAGTTTAATAAATATTCAACACACGGTAATTTACTTAATCTTTGTCGTTCAAACATCTTACATAGTCATACGTTGTTTTTGTTTGTAAGAGTTATATGTATTTTGTTTACATGTAAGAACACTATGATAATAAATGTCCATAATTTAGAATTGTTTGATTTGAATGTACTTTTGATTTGATTTAGTGTAATTTTATGAATAAGATATTCAAGACAATTATTTGATTTGTTATATGTAACAATCTTCAATTTTTGAACTATAAAATAGTTCTTTCAACCACGAAGAAACGCGAAAATTCCCGAAGGAATGATCTGCTATAAACCCTCTTTAACTATACCTTATTTATAAAACATGATTATTAAGCACTAAGTTGGCAAATACAAGTTAGAACTAGTCAATCTGGTAAAAAAAAGGTTATGCAAAGTTCGCTAGTCTTCGTGGAATGAACGTACTATACAATACTATTAAATGAGAACCGATCAAATTTTATCGACCACTACTTGCATAAGCGATAACGCTTTACGGATTCTTTTTTGAATTTTAAATCCGACAAGGTTAAATGTAAACGTGATTAAAATTTAATCGACTCTCAATCAACATCATCATCATCACACTACACTTTTTTGCCCAATAGGGCATTTGATTGATTTCGCGCCTTGTTCCCTGCTTAACTACCCATTGCCACTTCAACGCCACGGACTCGTCGGTGACTTCACTGCTTCGACGGAGTTGTAAAATACAACCTACAATTTTTGTGCCTCTAGCGCCGCCGTCGCAAATGAGCAACTAAAGTCTCCTAAGCAATTTTGTATCTGTTTTCCCCCTCTGAATTTACTAAATACGTGTCCGGCGCTAGAAACACAATATAATGAGGGATGACTTAGCGGTTAATAGGTTAATAACGTAGAGAATACACAGCCCTATCAGCTCGTCGAGCGACAAAACCCACACTGTTATTTCATTAAGTTCAAAAATTGTCGTTTGTTCGACAAGTCTCCTTTCCTCATACGAAAGGAATCCTGTGAGTTAATGTAATCACAGTTTGTTCAGTAGCGAGCAGACGAGACATTACGTATTTAGCTATCGGACCGCCTGTTAAACATCAGCTCACAGCACCCTTCTCGCATTTGGAACTAAAGAAGACAGAAGAATGAAGAAAAGAAGATGGATAACTTGGAGGTCACGCGTATTCTTGGGGAATTAACACACATTGTGAGATGTTATTGCTTGAGAATACACGTAGCTGACAAGCTAAAAAAACATCAGTATGAAGAGCAGAGAAGACAAGATGGCGCGTCGAGTACTTATGTGATCTTTGAAGACTTCTATCGTGATCTGTGTTTAGCACTGCTCCTGTTAGAAGTCTATTTGCGACTGATTAGTAGACTGCCAGCACACAGTGTATACAGTTCTGCTCTAGTAATATTTGATTTGTTTATTCGTTGTTGTATTATTTTGAGATTAGAATAAGGATTTTGTGAATTTTATACCTTGTAGTCGTTGTGCTCGTATGTAGAATGTATGTATGGTGTATGTTGACCTATTTTTTTTTGTAAATAGTTATTTATCTTTGTAATGGCGTTATAAGTAGAACTCAGTAGATCATTTAGGAACATAATTTCATTTGACTGTAAGATCACATAATAGTTTTTCATCTCATCGTATTTCTTTTATTACGTACTGATAGATCTTAGTGTTAGTGTGATGAGGTTGGAGACAGTTTGGGGGGCAATGTGAGGATTTACGAGGGGAGGTCAAAAAGTTCGCGGAGGGTTAAGAGTCAGAAATAAAACTTGAAATATTTTTTTCTAATCAATATATTCTTCCTTTACTCTAACTCAATAAATCTATTAAAAGTTCGAATAAAATTATTTTGTGTTTGTCCGCCAAATAGGCTGAAATTGCGCTCTTCACCTATTCATCCTTCACGAATTTCTCCCCTTATACCTCTTTTTATTTTTTAGGCACAGTCTTTTGAGATCAGTCAAGCCTATACTCGTATAAGGATTTTTTTTAAATTTTGAAGCCCTCTCTGTACAGCAGGCATCGCAACTTGCACGTGTGCATTCACGTGCAGAAAGAGCACACTTTGGTCAATTTTCTCCACTATTTCTCCCTCACAGGATCTCGGAGACGCTTTAGTAACGTTGCGTAGTATACTTCAGTTAAAGTGACACCCTTTTCTAGGCATTCTACGGGAAGGATACTTTCTGTATTCCAGATAACAGTGGGCATGATGAGTTTTCCAGTTGATAAACATATCTTGAATTTGTGCCCCTGCATGGAGTATTGCTTGGGCCTAGAGTCATATTGATGAACTCAAGTTTTATCTCTCGTCACAATCCGGTCTAAAACTTTGTTTGAGTTCACACCACAGAGAGCCAAATGACTGCGCGTAACTCAATTTCCTCCATGTTGAATTTTTTTTTTATCGGATCGACTAAGGCAAGATTTTAATGACATCTTGTATACCTTTAATAAATGTTCAAACTAGTACAGCTAGTAAAAAGCGACTATTTCCCCCCCCCCATATCCCCATTCTGCGAACTTCTTGACCTCCCCTCGAGTGGTGATCAATGTACTGTAGTCTGTACATTACATCATCTTACCTACATTTTATGCAATTATTTTAAGTATTCACTAAATTTTTTTTCTCTAGAGACTGACCTAGGTGAGAGCTGCGTCCAGTTGCAGTCTCCCGTTCGAGTTACCCGTTCAAGCAATCTTACAGGTAGGCAAGAGACCGTCTACACTTGGGTGCTAAGAAATTAAGCCACCTATGTATGCGACATTTTGTCGGTATTATTCTTGGTTGTGCAAATTAAAATTAATTTTCATCAACATCATCACCATCAACACTATAAACCCTATATTCAATAATTTTAAACATAGATATACCCCCCATTCCGCGAACTTCTTGACCACCCCTCGTGTGGTGATCTATGTACTGTAGTCTGTACATTGCATCATCTAACCTACATTTTATGCAATTATTTCAAGTATTCATTATTTTTTTCTCCCTAGGTGAGAGCTGCGTCCAGTTGCAGTCTCCCGTTCGAGTTACCCGTTCAAGCGATCTTAGAGGAAGGCAAGAGACCGTTTACACTTGGGAGCTAAGAAATTAAGCCACCTATGTATTTTAGATTTCGTCGTTATTATTCTTGGTTGTGCAAATTAAAATTAATTTTCATCAACATTATAGACCCTATATCCAATAAATTTAAATGTAGGCATACCCCCCATTCCGCGAACTTCTTGACCACCCCTCGTGTGGTGATCTATGTACTGTAGTCTGTACATTACATCATCTTACCTACATTTTATGCAATTATTTTAGGTATTCACTATTTTTTTTTCTCTAGGTGAGAGCTGTGTCCAGTTGCAGACTCCCGTTCGAGTTACCCGTTCAAGCGACCTTACAGGAAGGCAAGAGACCGTCTACACTTGGGAACTAAGAAATTAAGCCACCTATGTATTTTAGATTTTGTCGTTATTATTCTTGGTTGTGCAAATTAAAATTAATTTTCATCAACATCATCACCAATAACATTATATACCCTAAATTCAATAATTTTAAACATAAACACATACAGCAGAACAGTCTTCAGACTGATATTGTACTTGAGTTAGAGTTTCGACATTTTACAGTACAGCCTGCTCAAATTTTTCTGTGATTAATTGTAATACTAGCTCCTTTTGTATTGAATCAAAAATTTGCAGTTTTATTCAAGTGTTTCATATTAAGATGCATGATGTTGAATTATATAATGTTGACGATAGTGGATTAGGCAATTTTTGAAGGCTGTAACCATTTTTTAAATTTTACTGCAAAATAAACACTGCAAAGAAAATACTTTGTTTCATTTTTGCTTGGCCGTCGTCGCCCGGAGCGCGAGGAAGGGAGCATAGTTATTCCAACAATGTGGAAATCTTCAATCCCCTTATTTAAGGAAAAAAGCCGAATTCCGCAGCTATTCTTTTGACTAGTGAAAAAGGAATGATTTGTATTTATTTTGTTCTGTTTTTTTAATAAAATGAAAAATACAGGCATCGATATAATTTATAATGTAATTAGAAAGATGATTTATGCATCATTATAATTTCATTTTAAAGGAGTCTTAAAATCTTTTCATAACCTGTTAGATTCGGGGAGGCCTAGAAATGAAACTGTGACTTAGCTAACTGGCAAGGTTGAGCGATTAACAGCGAGGCGCGTAGGATCTACGCCTAGTAGTCCGGAATTGACTGGATGGATCTGAACATTGACCAAAATCACTGGCACAATGGCACAACCTGGCAGATGCCTTAAGTCTAGCAGTAGATGGCAAGTAGGTACTTGACATAAACCCTGAACCACAACCTCAGCTATTCTGCCATTAGTCTTGAAGCTGTTACAGACCAGCGTTTTTTTGCGCGTATACGTTCGCTTTAGCCCACGCGCTACATTTCGCGCTTTAAAGAACCAAACTCGCGTACACGGGCTTATTGCGGCGTGTTAGATCGAACCGTTAGCAGTGAGTCAGTAACAACATGGATTATACGAGCCCTTAAACGTCTCACGTAAAACGTTTGTTATGTTTAAAATTATTAAGTCTCTGTTCAAAATCCCATAACAGTAGCACCCTCTAGTAAAGTCACCCACGCTCTAGCTAGCGTAACACTACAGACTTCGTCTGCACTTAGTATGCGGCGCAACTCAATAGTTATGAAAGCTCAGTTTATGCTGGTAGAGTTACGCTCTAGATACGGTTGACGGTATCAGTTGCTAAACTAAAAGTCGGTCTCCCTTTTTTCCCTTCTGTGGAATTAGACAAGCTGTCGAATGTGAGATACGCTAGCGATACTAGTTCAACTATCGACAGTATCTAAAAATACAATAGGGTTCATCGACCATCGATAGTATCGATCCCTTCAAAAATTATGAACTGAATAGCATCTAAGATTGCGGCCAACACTATAAATATAAATAAATAAATATGCGCCAGACAACACACCTCTTGTAATGACAGCAACCTCCTCTTATTTTATATCTTTACTACTTTTTTACTATCAATCCTGTAGATCCTATTGATAGTGTGATTGCAATTGTGGTGCCTTAATATCGATAGTATTGTATATGGATTATCAAGGAGTACTTACAGTTAAAGCCAGCGTCACAGCGCTTCGAAGTGGCGACGGTCGACACCAAGATCACTCACTAGTTTTTAACAGACTTCAAAAAAAGGAGGAGCTTCTCAATTCCACTGAATGTTTTTTTAAATATGTTTGTTACCTCATAACTTTCGACTGGGTGAACCGATTTTGATCATTCTTTTTTTATTTGAAAGCTGATGCTGCCCGTGTGGTCCCATTTGGTCCAGCTCTAACAGTGGCATCCATGGAAAATCCATATAAGTCTTCAATCTAGATGAACCATATGCGCGACAAATGGACGAATAACTCAATACCGGGCCAACCGATGTCGATGCTTCTTTTTTTATTGGAAAGGATATACTTGAAGGGTAGTTTGATGAGTTTGGTTAGGTTCTGATTATGGGATCCATGACAAAGTAACGAATTCTTAGGAGCTATTGGACGATCCTTTTTCGATGTATAAAATAAATAAGAACTATTCACTGAAAATCAAGAAATAAACAAAAATTGAACAAAAAAAACCAACTTCAAAAAAAACTATTCCAAAACAAAGCACTAAAAAGTAAAGAAATAATTGCGTTTTCTTCTAGAACTTATACGATAATATAATGCAGGGACAATTATTGTTATTGTTGGAGTCAGTGTCAGCCTATGTAGGTCTGTAACTACCTACATACATACGTAAACGTGATATGTAAGAAATAGGTATATTGCTAGGTATATTGTAGTGTTTCCTTGGCTGACACCGACTCCAACAATAACAATAATTGTACCTACCTTATATTATCGTATAAGTTTTAGAAGAATACGCAATTATTTCTTTACTTTTTAGTGCTTTGGTTTGGAATAGTTTTTTTTGAAGTTGGTTTTTTTTTGTCAAAATTTATAGTCTTCTACACCGCAATTGTTTCACGTAAGTTATGCGCGATACTTCACACGAGACGGAATGAACTTTCTTCAGTAAACGCGGGCGCATTAACAAAATTATAACTTTAAAATCATCCCCGATAAAAGAACAATGTCGCGACCACGTCTGAAAATACCGCTAGACTTCCAGCGCAACTTAGCAGGCCATAGGAATACTTCACAAAACGCGGGTAGATTTCGGAAAGAAAAATATTGAATCACCTGAGCGTAAATGAATTTCTATTCTGAACAACACAATTGTTCTAGTTTCAAAGCAAGGTTTTTCTTTGTAGACTGAAAATCAGAAACCATGAAAGCATACCAACCCAAATCTACGAGAATCGTTACTACGTTTCAAACGCTGCTTCTAACCTCTGCGCTAATGTATCGTTAATCACTGCTAATATGAACATGGAGGCTTAGAAGAATAACATATAGAAGGATAGTCTTCATACAACCCGTCAAAAATGAAGCACTAATCCGATCCACACATGCGTGACTATAACTTTCTTACGTGCGGCGAGCTTTGACATTGAACATTGCGGAGCTGTAATGAACACTGCAATGCGGTCTGTTTGGAGCCATTAAAGGCTCCAATTAAGGTGCTTCAAAATAGACGCGCGGAATGGGTTTCTTTATGTAATTATTCTAAGCATGGAGGACCTTTGATAAGTTACAGTATTTTTTTTTAATTATCTTAAAAGTCGGTGTAGTACATGAGGGTTTTTCATTAGGCTACACAAGGTGGCGACGACCATGCGACTATAATATTTGGCTTGTCGGGACTTGTTTTGTCCGTTTTTTTATTCGTCGTATGGTCGGCGACGCTGCGTCACTCTTTATACAATCCCACTGATGGGCAAAGACAGTCATCATTCAAATCAAGTCCTCCGTGTAAAACATACATAAATGTGGATGGGTGATTCTTATCTCAGGCTGTTTCGAGAAATACGTAAAGACTGACCGAGCTAGAGCTGTAGCTGAGAGCTAGACAAATAAAACCAGGATGTTAAAAAAATCGAATTATATGTAAGCCATTTTAACGTCTTAAGACTTAAAACTACAAATTTTTCAGGGTAATAACGATAGTGAGGCCCTTGGGCACGAAATAGATAATATTATAAATTTTGTAGAATAAAACAATTTTATGAACAAAAATATTTTATTGCAATAAACTAAATCACTGAAGAGTCTGCCCACTTATACGCCGCCTTAAAAGCATATTCCAAGTAACAAATTACAAACTCTATGTAACACAATTCAAGATTCTAATAACTTAATTACTGTTACATAAATATTTACACGTTTGCTGTTGTAATGGCAGCATAGTATAGTCTTAAACACTACAATCACCTCCAGAAATACGTAAAGTTATCTACAAAATAACTCTTACGGAACTTAATTCACTTGTTGTAAATATTCATTGTGACTTTTTTCACCTTACGATATCGACAAACCATCCTTAAATTAGTCCATGTAAGTCTCGTCCTATAGAATATTCATTCTGACGCGTCTTCTAACTTCCACAGAAGCTGCAATAGATAAGAATAAAATACATAGATATTTTAATGCAACTATTATAAGGTTTTTATTAGTTTATCTAGTCTAGATCGTCTGTTTCGGGAGAAGCTCTGGGCGCGAACCTTTCCGTCGTATTTGGAGGGTCGCCATTTTCCCGTGAGATGCTTCGTCTGCGGTCCAAAGTAGAGGTCTCGACCTGAGCAGCGCCCAAGCTCACTGCGGCTCGAGCCCCACTCGGCAAGTTATTTTGATCATTAGCGAGACTGACACCAGTAGGATAGTTAGGGTAACTTCTGACGTTATTTTTATTATCTATTCTTGCGATTTCTTCGATTCTGATGCTGTCCCCAACGGTGACACCTTTGTCGATTCGATCTGTTCTTGGTGTCACTTCTGCGCTTTCGTGGGATGAGGATGTGTCAGTGCTCGTGGCGTTAGTTTCTGTAGCGGTAGTTCTGGTAGATAGAACGTCACCTGTGTGCGTTGTGTTGGTTTGAGCTGTAGAGACGGAGGGTGATGTTTGCGTGGTGGATTGAGCGGTGCTTTGGATAGTTTGGGTGGTGGACTGCGTGGTGGGCGGCGTGGCTTGCGTGGCGGTGCCGGGCGCGTCGTGGTAGGCGGCGCCGCTGGCTAGGGCCGCGATGCCGGCGAGGCCCATCATGCCCATGCCGCGGTGCGTGCGCAGGAGCAGCTGCTGCAGCTGCGCCTGTTGTAGTATCACCGGCAGCTCGTAGTGGTGGAAGAAGTACAGCATGGAGTGCTGAAACAAACAGACATTGTTAGAAAAAACGTTTAATAGGCCCAAAAATCTCTATTTTATACAAAGGACACGCTAAAAGGGGTCTAAAAAAACGTATTGTCGAACTATACGACTGAACAATCATACAAATTTCAACCACAAGACATGAAAAAACTCACTAAAATATAATAAATTGGGAAACTGGTACGTTCATACAAGCGCATAATTACCAGTAAGGCACTCTATGAGTATTTCTAACTACATTGTTAAATCGCTTTCTGCGCATATATTTCCATATCATTACTTGTTGACAGGGTACAATGACAACAAATATTGGATAATCAATTATACTGATTATTGCCAATGAAACACTAACCGCTCAAAATATACCAATATAATCAAAATATATAAATGCACAATATCTAAAACAATACGTTAGCTGTTGACTAAAAATACACAACCCTAATGAAAGGTAAGGGCATAAGCTCGCACACGACGCCAGATTTTAAAAGCCCGGGATTCAAAACCATTTTCATAAGTATTTTAAGGGTAAAACCATTATTACACGCTCGAAGCAAACACCTGCGGAAATTCAAACGGAATGCCAGACATTCTGGAAGGCTAAGGAACACGTAGCAATAAATAAACGGTAACGGGATAAGTCTCGTATTGGCGTTGTGTTGGAGCGGCGGGAAGTGGCGGCGGCGAGCGGCAGACGCTAGCGTGGAGATTGTTTTCAACTGAACAACTATTATGAGGATTTGATAAAGAAGTAAAATAATTAAGTAGCCTACGAGTTTAAGCTGTCTCACTGCCTTTAAAATGAGGGAACATCATTCTGGAATGCGGATCCATATTTCCGAAAAAAAAAAACAAAAGACACTTGGGCTTCGACTTATGAATGAACCTCCTAATTCGGAAACGACAATCAAAGTTGAGCACCCTTCAAATTGCTATCCTGTCCATTGATTGATGACATTTTTAAACTTGACATCTGAACCTTCCCTGTTGACATTTTTGCACGTAATGTTTATTTGACTGAAAGCTTATAATTTTTGTTTTTGATATTTTTATTGCTTTTGTAATGCAAAATGTATATTGTCCTGAGACTTGCTAGCGTTTTGGAGTAATCTGTAAGCCTACGATTTTTTTTTTACATACTAATATTATAAAGTGGCAAGATTTGATTGACTGTTTGTTTGTTTGTATTGAATAGGCTCCGAAACTACTGATCCGATCGTAAAAATTCTTACACTAACAGAAAACTTAACTATTCAGGAGTTTATATCACGCTATATTTTTATTACGATTGAACAAAAAATTCAGTAAAAAATAATAGTATTTGTAAATCAAGTCGGAGAATAGCGGGAAAAATGTGATAATGGTCGCCAGCTGTCAAACATTTGACAAAACGAAGTCTGTCTGGGCAACTCGTATTAAATAAATAAATGTCAGTAGAAATGAAGGGGTCAGCTAAATGTTAAGGCTGCTCAACTTTGAGTGTCATTTCATTAGTCAAAGATCAAGTTTGAGGACCGTAGGTTAACGTTGGAAGAATGCATGCAATTAACTTTAGTTTTGAAATTTTGTTCATTTACAAACATTTTTCTGTATTAGAACTGTCTTTTGAAGTAAAACATATCGTGGATGTCCGTTTTCTTATTAACTTGTTGACCATTTGAACCTACTAGAGCTTCTATAACCATTATTTCATATTTGATATAGCGGTGACTATGTGGCCAGAGAGATTATGAGACACGTCCGTCGAACTGGGCAAAACTCTAGACAAATAAATGAGCGACTCGTGACGCCGCGGGTGTACCTTTATTTATTTATTTCTGGGTCAGAGTCCCCCCTGCGTCGTCCGACGTAAGTTTTAATTAAGAAACTTGTGACCGCTCCCGACTGAACTTTTATTTCAAATTATATTTTGTGATCCCTCCGTTTTGATTTTTTCTGAGTGTCGCCGGTGTAACGGGTTGCCGCCGCAGACAAGTTGCGACACCTTCATGATTTATTATTGGGGGCGCGGCAGGAGCGTTGCCACCACACAGATAATTGAAAGAATCTTACATCATCTCCTCAATATTTTAATACAAAACGCTACGAGCGTTCCTGACTTTAGGTTTTTTTACATGCTTTTGAAAAAATTCATTTTTAGGCAATGGGCCCCGTGTTTCCTGTGAGTGCTTCTTCCATTATTTAGGAATATAATTTACTATAAACACTTGTTAAAAATTAAATTGCGCTAGGCGACTGCGGGAGACCAGTGAGTAGACACATTAGTCTTCTCAAAAAAAAATCCCCAATTGTCTCAATTTCGTAATTGTATTTGAAGGTTGACGAGTACTCCTAAAAATCAAGAGAGCATGACCGGGTCAGTCGGTCAGTGAGGGCACATGGCTGTCCATCAGCACCGGCTTAATTACCAGCCCGTCTGCTCCCAATCTGTTCGCGGATCATCGCCACGGCAAATACAAAAAAGGATCAAACGTTTAAAAGGCATTTAATGGACAGACAATGATGCCCTTTTATACATCCATTAAAATCGGCCGCTTTGACCCCGCCCGCCCGTTAGATACGTGCGCGAATAAAAAATGGGTGGGCTTTTTTTTATCAATTTTCAGATCGTTTGTACCAGATTACAGGGCCCGATACTCAGGCTCAACTCCGGGAATTGCCTATTGATACGAGAGCTGCGTCTACTTCGTAATGATATCAATAGATTTTTGGAGTAGATTTGGGGTACGCACAGGGTATTTTTGTTTTCGCCTTGAAAAGGTTCAGATGCGATTATTTTTTAGTGAAGTAATGTGAAAATATTTTCTGTACCTTTTAGTACATTTTTCTCAGTTCTATTAAGGGATCGTTACCGCCTTTCAATATTAGATATTTCACCCTGATAGATATTTAATTTTATGACTAACTAGCAAACTAATCATAGGGTAGCTAACTGTAGCTTACATACATTATATTCATTAGCCATTCACAAAATTTATTTGTTCAGTTTAGGGACTAAACGTTTTAAGTTGATTATCTCAAAGCCTGGGTAATAGGCACCCAGACCAGAATATTGGGTCCGGTTCTGAGCAAAGGTTCAATTTTCAAGACAGGTTAAGTATGTTCAGATTTTTTTAAATAAAACCAGGTTTAAAAGCAAGCCCGATGTTTTAAACGAAGTTTCAGAAGGCAAATTAAGGAGTTTGTCGAACCCACTCCCGTGGCCGGTGGTTTCTAAAACTCCAAGAAGGGGTTAACCTAGCGGTTAACGCCAAGAGATAAACCACGAACCTGACGAAAAGAAAAAGACATGAGCTGCATATTATTTTAATTTAATATCAAATTAAAATACACGTTGCTTTTAGATTATTTTAGTAGCGGACCAAATGAAAGTGAATTAACTAGAAGAAACCCACAAGCGCACCTTGCAGAATTATTCGTCTATTTTAGAAGACATTCTAGTGTGTATATTTTAAAAGGGTGCAATGCCTTGCTCTGCTACATTACTAACACTTATACACTTTATAAAACTACCGAGGGGTGAACGTAGAGTAAAACAACGTCCAACGCAAGACTTACCATTTCAAAGGCCAGTGAAACTTCTTTGTGATGATAAGTTTTTCCGCCACGAAATTGTCTTAAACATTTTACGCGTTGATTATGCCGAGAAGGTAGAGAACTTTGTCAAAAGTAAAATTATTATGATTTAAAATGCAAAGAAAAAACAGCGGACGATGGCAGGCCGGCCTGCTGTTGGGCGAGGGACGTGTTTAGAGTCCCGTAAGCTAATAAAAAATCTACTGTCACCTGGTATTTTTCATTAATTGTCGAACGTCACTAATACATTATTCCAAATTCAACATAAATGATCAAAGAATATAACTAACATAAAAGTAAAGCCCGTACACAGTCAATTTAGATCGCGATCCAGATCGACGATGTAAGGTGTAGGTTGACAGATCGCGACATCAGTACGTCTACCAAGAGTTGCCACTTCCAATTTACATTATCGTTCGCGTAAAAAATGTATTGGGATTTGACATTGTCATGTCATGTGTCATCCCAATACAATTATTTGACGCGAACGATAACGTAAATTTAAAGTGGCAACTCGTGGTAGACGTACTGATCACAAAATATCTAGAAATTTGATGGACATTGATGGACGTCGATGACTAATAAATAAATTACTGCAAATTTTCTGCTTTAGATAACACCTAAACCAACCTATACCTCATACAAGTAAATATTTCCAAAAATTTTATTTCGGGTGTTAAGGCGCTTGCCTATAACATTGATGAAACAAACGTTGGCTTACAACGTAAAAATACACTACATAAATTAGCCGGGTCTGTTAGCGGCCTCAGTAGCTCAGTTGGAAGAGCAGCCACCCGGATTGTGGACGGTCGCGGGTTCGAATCCTGCTTGAGTCCCTAGGATCAGGTCAAATTTTTCAAGTTTCTATCTTTGTGTAGAAGTATCTTGTATTTGTATATATTATAAATAATTAAATAAATTAATATAAATATGCGCAAGACAACACACCTCTTGTCATGGTCTCGAAGTAGCGATAAATATCCCTGTGTTACGAGACACCAGACAAGGAATAAGCCAGGGGCGCAAGCCAATTTAGTCGTTACCTGAAATGAGCCGACCGGGAATCGAACCCGGGACACTACGGAAATCGAGGCGAGAAACTGTGCTACAGCACACCGTTTCCTGAGAGATTATGGAGTTACCATTTGTAGTAACGCGTTAAAAGATTTTTCATTCTCTCTGAGTAGGTTTTGTAATCATCATCTTCAGGGGTTAGTTGTATTGAGTTATACATCTTTTTTCTTAAACCACTGTTTAACCCAGTGCCTTTTTCGAATCCTTTTCTTCAAAGTTCGGCCTAAGACAAGCAATAATATAGTTTCAACTTCATATATATCCATGATAACACCTGTTCACGCGCCCGAAAGATACACCACGGACAGACTAAACTAAGATTGAAAATGTAATGTTGAAGCGCAGTTCATCAATCTGTGATCGTGATCAGAGCTACACGATCGCGATTTAATGACTGTGTACGGGTTGCCTAGCATACGCTTAAAACTAAATATCTGATAGGTCAACTGGAGGCCAATCGAAGTTAAACTGTTGAGGCTTAAAAAAAAAAAACCAACTTCAAAAAAAACTATTCCAAAACAAAGCACTAAAAAGTAAAGAAATAATTGCGTATTCTTCCAAAACTTATACGATAATTTAATGTAGGTACAATTATTGTTATTGTTGGAGTCGGTGTCAGCCAAGGAAAATACTACACTATAAGTATGTTTACGTATGTATGTAGGTAGTTACAAACCTACATTGGCTGACACCGAGTCCAACAATTACAATAATTGTACCTACATTAAATTATCGTATAAGTTTTGGAAGAATACGCAATTATTTCTTTACTTTTTAGTGCTTTGTCTTGGAATACTACCCTGTACCCTGTACTCAACGCGCAAGTTTCATTGTTCTGCCTAAGACTCAAACGAAATACGGCAAAACCACAGTAACATGCGAAGCTGCGCACTATTTTAATAAAATACCCTCGGAAATTAAAAATATTGACTCGCTAAACGTATTTAAAAACCGACTTGCACAATACATTATCACAAAAATGCCTGTTTCTTAAATACATTTATGACGTGTCGGCAGTGTTTTCATAATTGTTTATTATCTTGTTTCATTCTCAGCTTTACTTAACCGATAGCTATAAAACCTATGTGAGTTGTCTTTGAAGGGCATGTTTTGTTTGGTTGATTTTTGTGTTTTGGGACTTTGTCTTTGTAATAATATTGTAATTTCAATCATCTTGTACCAGCCCACTGTGTTTTTATGTTGTTTATGTTATATTTTAGTGTGTCAACGAACGTATTTAATTTTTTGTAATGTATTTATTTATGTTCTCATGTAAGTGGCGTCATGTCTTTATGAGAATAAATGTCTTTAAACCTAAACCTAATAGTTTTTTCTGAACTAGGTTATTTTTTTTTGTTAAATTTTTGGTTTATTTCTTGATTTTTAGTGAATAGTTCTTATTTATTTTATACATCGAAAAAGTATTGTCCAATTGCTCCAAAGAATTGAAGAGTTCCGTTACTTTGTCATGCATCCCATCATCAGAACCTAACCAAACTCTCATCAAACTACCCTTGAAGTATAATCCTTTCCAATAAAAAAGAATAAAAAAAAAAAAGTTAATAAATAAAGTTTCATGAAACTTACAATTTAGAATACTTATACTTTACTACTTTTGTTTTGATAAAATCTTATTTAAAACAATAGTCTTCTCTGTTATAATGATTTAGCAATGAAATGGTAAATCGAAATCGGTTGGCATGAAATTGAGTTATTCGTCCATTTGTCGCGCATATGGTTTATCTAGATTTAAGACTTATATGGATTTCCAATGGATGCCACTGTCAGAACTGGACAAAATTAAAATGGGAACACTCGGGAAGCACCAGCTTACAAATAAAAAAAAAAAATCAAAATCGGTTCACCCAGTCGAAAGTTATGAGGTAACAAGCATAAAAAAAAACATACAGTCGAATTAAGAACCTCCTCCTTTTTTTGAAGTCGGTTAAAAAGGGAATCAAGGCTTGAGAGAGAAAGGGAATTATAATGTATATCGTATTGTTTTATTTAAGTATTTACCTATGCCAAATAAATCTTAACTTTACTTTACCTTAAAGCTATTAAAGAGAACATCCGGTGCGCAAATTTCACTCGCACTTGACCGTGTTTTTTATTTGAAAAAGTAAGTCCCTTTTCATTTAACTAATCCTGCCTGATGCAGACAAGCAGAGGTGCGCCGTTTACGAATTAGATGCTAAAACATTCGAGTTAAAATGAATTTTGAATGAGGGTGTCCTCAGATCTCAAACAAGCAGAAACAATGAAGGTAACTTTTTAAAACACTGTATACAAAACCAACGAATGGCTGTATTATAAAGTTCATTATTACTATGAGTAGACTGAAACGTGAATGTTTTTGGTTTAAGAGATTTGGAATTGAAAGAATTGGCTATATGCTTGGTTTGGGATCAGATGATCCTAATGTGATATGTCACAATCAATTATTTATCGAATATTTGATCTAACTTAAACATTTCTATGGAATAAGTAAATGTTATGTTCCAACGACATACTTATACGTAGATGCATACACTTGGGTGGGTCGAACCACAAACAGGAATTTACGGGTTACTAACACCCACCGCAACATAAGCCGCTGAGTATGTTTGACTTAAGTTTAACTATAATTTGCAAGAGATCTGGAAGATTACAACACTTTGCCGGTTTTCCTGTTGACTTAGGACTTGACAGAAATTAGCTCAAGAAACTATTAGAGGCTGAGAATAGGCTCGACCATCATTCACAATATCCATATAGTTCAATTACTTGCCATTACCCGTGGTTTTGCTTTTACATTTTACGTAACTGATTCGCCTTATCGGCCAGGCCTATTTTGTTTTAATATCGGAGAAGGCCAACGTTTTACAGGTCTTTCTTAATAAATAAATCTGAAAATAAGGCGCGTTGGCGAGTATTCGGCAAGGCCTATGTCCAGCAGAAATTGCGCTAACGGGCCGATGGCGTGTTTCAAGAACAAAAAGAAATTTTAAAATATATATTAATTTATACAAAAAGCAATACCTTTTTGGCTTTAATGAAATAATATCAACTAAAGTTGCAATTAATTCACCATCGCCTCGTAATTTGCACTGTTGTCTCTAAGATTCAGGGTTCAAAATTAATATGACGAGTGGCGGAAGACGGGAGACTGGCATTATATGCGCGCCGCGTCGCGGGCCCAGGCAGCGGCAGGCAGCCTTATGAAATATGATTTTTATTAATAAGTTGACACGCTCGATGATTATAAGATAAGCCCCCACTTTGCATTCCGAGGGGGCACCTTGTTTTCCGGGGCCAGTCAGCGCGTAATCCGCAGCCTACGGGTCGCTCGCGGCGCCGTTTCCCTACAAACGAAATGCTTGCCGTATTTTGATCTAACAATCGTATTTCCATTATGTTGCTGCGTTGGTACGAAACTAATTTTAAATTCATAGAATTATTGGCATCATATTCCGCGTTTTTAGTGGCGCATAGATGAGTACACGGTAATAATTTAACATTATACTATAACAATGTGAAAAAATCAACCCATTCGTTGTGTCTGTTACTTTTTTATTAGTGATATTCTAGGGCCAATTTTTTAAACTTGTATCTAACTTTTAAACTCACATCTCTCTTTTTTTCCTCAGGCTATAAAATGATAAATTCTCAACTACTTATATTAACCTTACACAAGTGATTTGCCTCATTTATCAGCAATGATATCGTTTTAAGCAACTATGGTTTGACATACCATCAAAATATATTTGAAGTTGCTTTATTTGACAGCTGTCATCTGTCTATTTTTATTCATTAAGGACAAAGGGAGAGAAGTCTAAAAGTAAGTTTAGTTCAGAGTTTAGAACACCAGAATTGCTACCAATGTCGACCAAATAGCTTGGATTTCATCCCAAAGGCCTCAAACTTTATGAACTTAACTTTTGAGTTAGAAAAGTTGCATTGTTTCGAATGTTCTAATTACTGCCCCATATTTTTGGACGATTATTTCTTAAATCATAAATACCAAACAATACAATTCCAGTTTTTTTGTTTCATCCGTTATTAGACACGACGGCTGACCTGTCGTTTAAAATATTAAGGACCCTCGTAGAAAATGGTTGGGTGATATTGTTCAACCGTCCATGTCCATCGCATCGAGAATAGAAAATGACACAACAATTCATAGAATCACATGCGATCGGAAGGACAGATGGAAGAAAAATATCTGCAGACAATAATAAGGCGGGCGTAGCCGCGGGCAAGAATACGAATTCTGTTAGGTATAGAATAAACTAAGAGGCCAAACATTCCGGGAGGGTTCGAGTCGGAGAACCGACGAAATACAGCTGTTTAGTGTTGTCATTGGAGTTAATACATCGATAAATTACTAATCCACAATTTTAAAAAACAAACACATTAAATAATAATTGGGCAAGGTAATCTAATCGACTATTTTTTTGGAGAAACTGATAATATACCAGGCTTTATTTACCGAATAATTAAATTATGAATACACATCATTCACAGATGATATTCATTATTAATAAACACAGTTTTTTTACTTAATTTTACTAAGCTTTGAAACAGAGGTGGCTAAATTAATACGAAGTTATCGTGCCATTTATATGAAAGTGGAAGTTTCATAAGATATTCCAATGATTTTTGGTTGTACCGATATGCAAAAATAAAAAATAGTGCAGGGCACGTCACTAATGTATTTATACAAAGATAGACGGTATTGGGAAACATATTGATTTCCGATGGTTATTATTACATAATTGTAGTACAACATTTGAAACGTTAGGAATGGCTTAAAGCGATGTCTTGATGTTGTTCCTTTAAATTAGGCTCCAATCAAACCGTACCGGGCGTGATTTTTACGGATTCGATATAAATATCGCGTCTGTTCGATATCAAAATATCTTTAATTAAATAAACCTGTAGCAAGTTCTATTAAATCCAAAAGTTAACACAAAAAAAAGTACATAAAATAATAGACAAACCCTATAAAAATATGAATAGATATACACTACTATATACAAACATTACGTGACTATATACTCTGTTCTTGTTCCTATACTGAGAAGACCCAAAGAGAAATATTTAAAGAACTAATTAGTGAATATACTTGATCCATATATAAAGGATTGAGATAGTTTAAAAGAGATGAATCATTCTTGTCATCATAATAGTTCAGACTTAGGATGATAATAAAGCATATCAATTTGAGAGATCGAAAAACTATCTTGTCAATCAGGGTACAGTTGGCGGTGTGTTATTAACTTCCGACCGACGGATACAGGGTCGGATATCATCGGATACGGCCCTTCCGGTATAGTCGGGATACTTACTTTATTGAGGTTTTTTTAAACAGTTTTTTTCATGAATTTTGAAATGCAGTTGTTTAATAAAGACGCATGAGGGGGGGAAGGTACTTTTTTTTTATTTTTATTTTTTTATTTATTTATTAAACCATAAAAATTACAGGGATGCTTAACATTATTTTCTGCCAAACTGTGCAACAGTTTGTCGGCAGTGGTTCCCGTGGACATGCTTCAATAGTTTTACATCCAAGCTTAAATTAGGTAGGTACATATTATTATCATTCGATATTATTATTACATTGTTGCATATTATTCCGTATTATTTAAATAAATTACATATTACGTAGGTATTTCATTCTTAATATTCAAAGTAAATATTAATGAGAAATTATTAATTTTGTATTTATTAATGTTATCAGTTCGTTATAATTATAGATATATCATTATTTAAATAGTTATTCTTATCATTTTACTTACATTTATTTTATTTCATTATAAAGTGAATATCAGTGAACTTTAATATCTAATTTTCTAGTATTTAATGATGTAATTTAAAGTAATCTACAAAAAAGGTTTCACTCACTTTATCTCTGGGATCTATCTAAGAAGTTATATGAGATATGAAGGAATTAAGATAGACAATAATAAAATAAACTTATGTATTAAAACAATTCTAACTATCTTCTAGATCTAAAATATCATCATCAACATCATCGTCGATGGTGTTTTCGTAAGGGCTCTGCTAGTGCATGAGCTGGAGCATACAACGCAGACACTGGGAGCAGGCACGCACCCCTCACCCCAAATGTCTGAGATTTTTTGGGTCAATTCTGGTTTAGCCGTGAACAGCTTAGCAATTCCCACTTTGCTTTTTCCGTAGATCGTTGAGGTGGTGGTGGAGTCGCATCCGGAGAAGCTGTGGAGGAGGAGTCTTGGCAAATGGAAGCTGTTGAAGTTGTCGCACTAAAACTATTTGGTCTCCACCTTTCCACGACCTGATTTCATAAAGAACACGTTGATATTAGGTAGAGACAATCCCATAAGGAGGACTATCAAGTCGACATCCTTTCCAACTTTTCTGCTTCAATATGTCGTTAAATCTTGATCACAGCGAAAAAGTGTATAGAACCTTTTTTTTGCTATGAGCCACCGTTTACGAGTTGTTTAAGAAAAACTTTAAAAAGTACCTTAACACCCCCCCTACCCGTTAGCTCCACCTCAATCCATTAGTTTCGAGTATTTTGCTTCAGACACCATTCCCTACATTTGTGCCAAAATTCGCCTATACACGAATTATTTTCCCCATTTGGCAGTTTTTCGTCTTCGTTGAGTGGGCTAATATACAAAATGAGTTTAATAAAAAACGTAAATTTTCAACAATTGAGAAAAAATAGCTAGAAAAAGGGATTCAATTTAGGTTCCCAGGCGTATACAGGGTGACAAGGGTGTTTGGTCAACTATGAGATCCTGCTAAAGGATCCTGTTTAAAGGTATAGAATGGTCAAAACCAAAAAACATGAAATCCCCAAACAATTTATGATTTAATATGTAACTCATTTCATTAATACTCGTAACTGTAAGCTAACCGATGCTGCTGCCAAAAAGCCAAGATTTAACTGGATTGATGATAATGTCAATCAGCTCTGTAATTAAAAAAATATATAGCGCGACTAAAAACAGTTCAAATGATGCTAAGTTAGGATAAGAATATGTTAAAATACGTAATAAAGTACATGAAGTTCTAGAAACCAAAAGAAATTCATATTGCCTAAAAGAAATTAACAATGACATAGGGCGACAATGGCTATGGCGAGCGTACAACTAGCTAGCTTGTGCCCTTATCAATAACTTGCCGTCTGAATAAGTGGGCGGTTTATCGAAAAAATATTAAGTGTATAATGAAATGTTATTCCTTTAATTTAAATTGGTGAGTTTGGTGACTCGCGATTCTGTATGATTTTATACGATTATATAATTTTTGTATTGCCTTTTGCCTATAGCAAAAGGTACACCTACCTATATGTATTGCCTTTATCAGAATACCTATGTAAGTACCTATTTTTATTGAATGGTAAACTCACGATTTTTCTCAAGTGTAAACTTTAGTGGTTTTTAGAAACTATCACTATGCCTATCGAGGCCCTGTCAGAATACCAGCGCTGCTGCAGCTTTTGAGTCGCAGCGGCATATGCTGAGACAGGGTCCTCGTTGGCCCCACATTGAGGCGTATTTAATGTTTATTCACTAAGTTTCTTATGTACTCTTCTGTTTTTGTTTTTGTTTCGTATCATTTTCCTCTAATATGTTGTGTGCCGAATTGTGTGTGGGCCAATAAATGTCTTTTTACTTTTACTTTCTTTTACTATGCGAATGTATTCAACTACTTTTATTTGGTAAATAAACGAAAAAAAAAACGTTTTTTCTTTGAAATTTAAAAACGGTAAATAAAGATAAAATTTATGACCAACGAGAGTTTAAGGCTTATTTGGTGGCTACATTTTTCACAAAACAATTTCTTTTAAGCAGGAATACTTTTTATAGTAAACAGTTTCTTCAAGGTATAAAGGTCTTCGTTAAGCTAAAATATGCTTTCTCATCTAAGAAAACTGGGTTTCAAAGGAGGAGTTTTTTAAAAGGTAGTCACTATTAATAATTACCTGGAGCTTTAAGATCCCTTACAAAGAAGATAATACATATATTATGTCATAAAAAAGACTACTGATGTACGTACAAATAAGAAAGAGGTGTTTTTTAAAAGTTGTTGCGCCAGTCAGTACGTTTCAGTTTGAATGTAATATTTTTATCAAGGTATTGATTTTTGACCAAATGAGAAACGCGAGATAAACGCAATATAGGACAGAAGGTTGCTCTCTCAATAGATAGGTATTTTCACGTGTACTCAGGCGGTTCAGAAATATTACCCAGTGATTGACTGACGTTTTCGTCAAAATACATAACATGACACAAATCCCTGAAACCTGTCCAAAATGTATATTGTGCTTCGTGCTTGCTCCAAAGAGATTGAAAGCATTTTGAGTGAGCAGCTTGCTGTTGTCACATATCAGGTTATTTTTTAACTCCATCATTTACAGTACACAGACGGGGTTTAAAAACGACTATAAAACTGCTGTCCAAGTATCTCCTACGCTTCTTGCTTATTCTGTAACTATACTTCATTCATTATAACATTAGAAATAAGAAACAGGGGGGCTAAAATGAATGACAATTTGCATTTGACGTTGCCATTACGATAACATACCTGAGTATAACCTGGCTAAATTGAAAACCCCTTCCGCCACAACGTATGAAAGGATTATGTAACATTTTAGATTTGGTAGAGTTATAGTGACATTAAAAATGAAAACCCTGCCTGTTTTAGGTTTTTACATCGACAATATAGTTTGAATCAAGACAAAATAATTCTTTTAGGCAAAAGTCTCATAAATTCTGAAGTTCCTTCACTTCAATTGAGAACAATTAATTGTAACAGCTGCTATTTATGTAAATTTTAATAAATTCGGCATAAATCTTACAAGTAATGATGTTTGTTGTACTTTTACCACAAAGTGTACCCTAAAAAGAACCTTTTTTACTTCTGGCTAATGCTATAATGAATGGAGTATAGGTGAACATCAAGTAAATACCATATTTAGCCCCAATGATATTCCATAAACGGGATAATGCACGTCGAACCATTGACAAGCTTACAGATGGCACACGGATACGCGTGGCAGCGACATCCTGCTTTCTGACACATTTGAGTGAAAGGAGTAGGAATACATTGTGAATTTGTGACTAAAGAAAAAGTGTACTTAGAAATGACGTTCTGATCCTTTGACAAAGCGTTGATGAAGATCTCATTTAATTCAAATAATTCTTGACTTATACCTCAAAAGGTGTCCGAGTTCACATCTATAGACGTTGACGTCTCTTATCCGCGCAGCGACGCGCCCCGCACTGGATGTTATATTTATGTGTCAGAGGGTAAAGTTGAGTTTTGTGAGGTGATTACTGTCAAGCGTACGGCTCAGTCACAATAACGTATGGGGACGTGATTTGTTGACAAATGCTCTGGGGCCGGCCACTCCCCAACGTAAGGAGCTTTTTCTTTTAGTTAAAAATAATAACTTTCGGCTGTGAAATGATGATAAAAAATCGTGCGTGTGTGCGTGAATTCTTAACAGGTCTTTGAACCAGAGAAATTTACTTTATGAAATCAAAGGAGAAGGCTCATGGGTAGGCCCACAATACACATAGTGCCATGAGTCTGCTACTTCCATTTTTTTTTAAATTTCAACTATTGTATTTATTAATAATAAATTGTGAACACTCCGGAAAAAAAAATGTTCAAGATAATAGTTGTGAAGGATGAAAATGTAGTTTAGCTTTCCCTTTTCGTCGTGTAGATACGTACATACCGTTCAGAAATCGGCATCGAGCCTAGGACGTAAGTACATGATGATGATGAATGCCAATTGCGATTTTTTAAAGAAATGCTTTACACTCCTTCTTCTTTAGTAGTGATGACTGGGTTTTAACAACAATTCCGCCGAGCACCACGCACGGCCATTATTATCCGTAAAAAATAAAATTGATTATTTTCAGAAATCAAACCAGTAACGCGAGCTGTCAAAAGTTAAAAATAATTGTTGGACGGAGTACACAAATGGAGTACACTTGACTGTCTGCCTACCTGTCATGTGGTTCGCAATAAAGCAGTTGAGTTTAAACGAATATTCCTATCTTTGGTTTTATTTGTTTTGTCGTAACCTGGTTTTCAACCACACAAGTCAAGTCATGTTTGATCTAATAATTCAACTTCTGAAGTAGCGATGGCTGGCGTGGCGTTAACTGGTCTAAAATAGATCATCATGATTTTGAAAACTGCTAAAAATGTGGCTTAAGTTCAATGCTGTTTTTTTCATTTCGAGTGATCATTTAATTTAATATATTATAAACAATTATTCAAGCAAGGTTTTTTTTTTTCAATCTTTATTTATTTAATTACATATATGCAGTATACATGTGAAGAGTAAAGGGGGTTTTGTCCGAAGATATGTCACCCCCATAGATTATGTCTTAAATTTAAGGTTTATCTATTCTTAACTGCTATTTGAACGTGTGCAATAACTTTGCATCATCAGTGTGTGGGCGCATCAGTATACAATTACAAGCTCCGACGTCCTTTTATCTAATGTTTAATTGGTTTCTCATAGTGGCTGGCCGGGAACATTCCATGATGATATGATAAACGTCTTCCACTATGTTGCAAATACTGCAATTCGGAGAATCTACTTTTTTCATCATGTAGCCAAAGCTATTGAGTGGAATATGACCAGATCTTAGTCTAAATGCAGTTACTAGATAATTTTTATTCAATGCAGTGGCCTTCATAAACCATGAGGCATTGGGAAGTATCGGCTGTATAGTTTTATACCAAATCCCTTTTGTTAAAGACCTTTTATCGAAATATTCCGACCACTCCATGAAACAGTCTTCCTTAATTTTGTACAAAACGTCCGAATGTAATGGCAGACAGTCAAATATGTCCCCTTCACTAAGTGCTACTTTAGCCAGTCGATCTACTGCCTCATTCCCCGGTAGACCTATGTGAGATGGAACCCACTGCATTACAACATGCTTACCAGCTGATTTTAATTTCCAAATTGTATCGATAATCACGTATGCCAATGGAAAGCCTCTAGTATTATAGGTGCACCGTGCTAGGTGTTGGATAGTACTTTTAGAATCTGTCATAATAACGAATGTGTTGTGATTTATACATTGAATGTACGAGAGAGCTTCTACGATAGCAATCATTTCTGTGTACATGATTGAAATATTACATTCGACGCGTAGTTTAATGTTTTCGCCAGTTTGCCAGTCTAGAAACGCGGCACCACTTATTTGACCGTCCTTTGACCCATCCGTGAGCAACACATAATAGTCTTTATACTCATCCCGAAGCATTGTATCACAAGCAGACCTGAGATAGCGGTTGTTGTATTGACGTTTTGCCTGGTCCATGCCGCGTATACGATCTACCAAGTTACATGACAAGTCCACATTGCTGGTCCACATTGTTAGCGAAAACATCTCTAGTTGGGGACTACAATAGACTGGAGTCGACTTGTACCTCTCATGAGTCAAGAGTAATAGTGGTTTCCTTTTATGGCGCCAAAATAAATTATTACCTACATGTAGAAAATCTTCAAGACAGCCTAAAAGAGAGTCAAAAATTAAAGACCTATTTTTAAGATTCTCCTAATTAGCAACGGTTGCAAACTTAATTCAGATTCCATGGTATAAATGGGCGTACTTTTAACAAAACCTCCAATGATTCTTAAGTACATGTTCTGTATCCTATCTAGCTTTGATAAGTGTGAACTATTAGCATATAAAAAGCTCGCATAGTCAAGCCTACTGCGCACGATCGAGATGTTTAGATGTCTGAGATGTAAAGGATGTGTTATAATTAGACATCTGACAAAGAAATAATTTTTTTCGGGTTTCACGTGAAAACGTAGTCAGTGCAGATTGTTTTGCTTGCTTACAAAATGCCTATCCAACTAAGCCTGCACCAGCTCCTATATTAGGACTATATCCTATATTTCTATAGCTTATTATCTCAGTTGGGGCCGCCACAACGATATCCTTGCACCAGCCCAATTTTTAGATAGTAATATTTGAAGAACGAGTATGTTTATGGAAATTAAGAATAAAAAGAAATCAATTTAATTAAGTTGTCTTTATTTGTACAATTTCATTTCCTTTCCTGTCCCCAGTACTCTTTCACCCCTCCAAATTACTTTAGTTAAACAACGACCGCCAGTTTCTTTCGATTATTCTGTCAAAAGGGTGACAGAAACTATTCCAAGTCGTTATTTTTGCTAAATTCAAAATTAAATTGCCGCTAAAATAATAATGACTAATAAATAGAGCTAAAATTAATAAGAAAAATAAGCTATTTTATATTCAGGGACAATCAATTTGATAGCGATACAAACTTCCATAGTCACTTGGGCAATCTCCTTTCGGACTTTCATTCAATGGGTGGAAGATTCCAAGAATATCTACGTTTCAATATCAGTCTCTGACACGCGTAAATGTACGCCAGTTTCTGCTGCAGTAAATATTCTAAATTAATAAGGCCACAGATCCTGCCACATCAAGCTCATTCAATTATAAGTTTCAAGCGGAACGCCAGTTGGTTTTGTTTCTGCCCACACGGCGTTTGAAGCCTAGGTTTATTACTAACTGTAGCAAAGCTACCGCTTTGGCTAGCTAATATTGCACACATACAAAATATATGGTATGTTTGTATATGAGACGAGTGCGTGTCGCCCGAGGCGCATTCGACCTCAAATGCTGCCCGGGCGTTTCAACGCTTAATGCTCTCGTAATAACTTATAAATGGACGGAGAGTATCAAAGAAACGTCTGTTTATTTTGTAAACAAATCACAAGGTACACAAAGTAATTGCTTTACCGGAAAGTGCTAAGTCCACCGTTTCAACGAGCTTTTAAAAGGTTAGAGATAGAGAGCACTGGAAAAGATCCTCCAGGACTAACGATCGTACTGGAGAGCAATCACTCTGCTAAAAGTGCTTGTCTGTCGGAGGAGAAAATCAAAACAGCAAACTCAATACGGACTTAAGCCGTGCCCTTTTCGAAGCTTAAGGAAGCATAAGCTCGAAATACTTGATATTCAGCTTATACTTCATTACGTAAGGTTAAAACTAACATAATTATTATGAAATTTCGCAGCAACTAATGAGGAAATGACCGGAACATACTGTCATGAAAATCCAGGACCCCGGGTCACGTTGTTGCTAATAAGTAACAACGCTTTGTTACCCCAATTATTTTAGCAGGTAACGCTACAGTGTTGGCCTGACGTATCCTGAGCAATGAAAAATACCTCCTAGTGAACTTATTGTTTGCTAAACACGCGGCAATAAGAGGGGCCATTCTCATATTCCCCTAAGGAATGCGACGAGTAGGTTTTTTTACAGCCCTGGTGGAGCCAGTAGTGGTGGCATCTTGGGTATTTGATATCAATGAAGTAGCCGGTTGGGTAAACGCCCGTCGCCCATCTCGAGAAGAATAATTTATTATGCAACCTTATGGGTTGAAGTATATTACACAGTAATTCATACCTGTATGAAGAGCCAGGAAGTGACCAGCGCGAGACTGCTATACTGGCCGTTGAATCGGTAGTGGTAGGCGTAGAATGAGAAGTGATACAGGTAGAAGAATCTGTGGACAAAATGTATGTTTCAGTTTGAATATTGTCTATAAATACGTAACAAAGATTCACAGTAAGAGTAGTTCCATAGTGAGACGTTTTCGGATACTAATAACGTTTTACCGCAATATGTCGCTTTGTTAATATTTAGGAATTATATTTGTTCGAAATTACCACATAAAAAAAATTACGTTCAAGGTAACAAGTCATAAAAAAAAACTGCCGGGATTTTTGGCTGCATGGTTATCACTAGAGGCAATGATGCAATCCTAAAGTAGGTATGGAATCATCCCTTACTAAAAAAATACTATTGGCATTCTACAATACAACGCAAAAGAATGGTCAAAACCTAATGATGAAAGATTCTAGTTATTTATTAATTGTTTATCTTAACAAACAGTAAAATTAGGTCTCAATAAGATTCCTCTTGAGTACTTGCACAACAAAAACTTAAGACTGAACTTCGTGTTGCTTTCAGGCAGAGGTTAGTCAATTTATAATATTTCATTGCTACGGCGCTTTTTGAAAATAATAATAAATAAATAAATATCTGGGACAATTCACACCAAGATCATCTGACCCCAAACTAAGCAGAGCTTGTACTATGGGCGTCAGATACTGATAAACATACATAAATATTTCTAAATATATACTTCAATAGATAACAACACCGATTTCAGATTTTTAAATGTGTTCAATAATAGAAGCATTTGTGAATTCCAATCATGTCCTAATACTTACCTAAGCAACTCAAATAACAATTTAATTTAGCATCAATAAATCAATTTTAATGGTTTTACTATAATATAATTATTTTTAAGAGGCACAAAACAAACATAAAACCCAATAAACTGTCCCTTGACATTCCACGCCACAGCTATTATTAGGTTCGTTATCTCCTTATTTCGGTGGAGAAATTCCCAGTGTACGAGGGCGACAAACATGCCCGGAAAGGCGAAATGTCACCTCGTTATGTGAAAAGGTTGCAATTTTATTTGAAATCGATATTCACTGAGATATACATTTTTCTCCGGCGGAGCGAGCGTGTAAGGAGATGCCGGCTTGTGAGACGCCTGTTGCTGTCGTTCGGAGACATTTTTTGTATATGTTGGGTTGCTTCTTAAAAGATCAAGCGAGATCCCAATTGTTGTTATTGAAATCTTCTTTCCTTTCGCGTTTTAACCAATTAGATTGAGGACATCCATTTTCTTTCAACCTTATAAGGTCGTTATCGTGTCCGTGACATCGCAGACAAGCTACAGAAGTGCCGCCTTCGTTGGTATGGTCATGTCTCACGGAGATCGGCAAACTACGTGGGCAACAAATGTCTAGCCATGCCACCTACGCCCGGTACAGACAGGAGAGGTCGACCCGAGAAGCGCTGACTCGACGTCGTTAGGGTGACATGCATGATCAACAGACTCACTACTGAGGATGCACAAGACAGCGCGAAGTGGGCCCAGAAAATAAGAAAGGCGGACCCTGGGACCCCACACACCAGTGTGGGTTCACAACCGGGATAGACGGCACGGCTGATGATGATGATGAGCATAGATATCTACCTTAACCTACCTAACAGACTCGAAAGGCGCAACTAAGGATTTTTTTACTACACGGATGATATTATTTTTTTACACTAAATTTGTGTACCGGTAGTTAACACAATGACTCATTGTTATTTATATAACAAGAACGCTTTCTCAGCGTAACTTGCAAGTCCATTACAAATTTTCCTTTAACACCGCAGTTGTCGTGATTTTGAAGGGATTCAAGACGTAGTTGCTGAAGCCAAATAAAGTACTAACTAGACTCGGTTGACAATTGTTGGCATTTGCGAGTTTGTTATTGCGTTGGTTATTTATATTTGAGCCTTGGGTAATTTCCATTTGCTGGGTAGGAAGTATTTACGTTGAGATGAGGGCATAAATTATGTTTTTGATAATGTGGCGGTGGGTTTGTCACGTACTAATCATGTACGCTGTTCTTATATAATTCGTGTGAAAAAATTTCAATGTGATATTTATATTCTTAAGCGTTTTGTCGTCAAACATCTACAAAAAACTGCTACATTGATATATATTGTTGTTAATAGACAATGTTGATATATTTAGGTTGGCTGCAATGCAAAAGAGTGAATGTGTCATTCATGTTAATGTTGGTATACCTACATCTCTACTTCCTATCGATTCGCCTTTTAGTTTTTTTTTGGTGGGTCAAGGTACTTTGTGGTGCTGAAAGACGATTATTCGAACTTCAGAAGTGTGCAATTTGTGAAAACAAAAGATAAGATCAAACATATCATTGAGGATTTCATAAATAAGGCTGAGAATATTACTGGAAACAAAGTGAAGATATTCAGAAGTGATAATGGCCTTGAGTTTGTGAACAGGGATGTGAGGGATTTTTTTTCAAAACGCGGAATAACACATCAAACTACAGTACCATACACCCCCGAGCAGAATGGGAAGGCTGAAAGAGAAAACAGAACTTCGGTGGAAGCGGCAAGGACTATGATTAATGAGAGAAATTTACCAAAGAAACTATGGGCTGAAGCTATAAATTAAGCTAAGCTAAACACAGCAGTGTTGAACAAAACTGGGAAGATCTCCATTTGATGTATGGACTGGGAAAACATTTGATATCCATGGGTTGAGAGCTTTTGGTACAGAAGTATAGAACACATTCCAAAGGAAAGAAGGAGGAAGTGGGATATGAAAGGGAAGAAGGGCTTGATGGTTGGGTATGAGGAAGATGTGAAGGGATACCGTATTTACTATGCTCATAAGAACACAGTGGAAACGAAAAGGGACAATGTTTTCTTACAGAAAGGAAAGAAGGAAAAACCTCAAATGAAGAGAGGTGAAGGTTAAACTGTAGTGTCATTTAACTTTGAAAAGGAGACAGTGGAAGAGAGTAGTCCTGAGACAAATAGTGGTGAGATAGCTACCCTTGAACCCGGAGAGACAACCCATACAAGCAGTACCCTAGAAGATAACTCAGAAAGTGACAGTGTCTACCTGCCATGTGATCATGAAGATGAAAGCCTATTTGAAGGAAATAGTCCGTCCAGTGATTATTATGAGAAAATGAGTAAGCGTGAGCGTAAACAAATATCTTTCTTCAGGTGCAATAATGTGCAGCTGGACAAAAGTGAGTGTGAGCCGGTTACATATAGTGATGCTATTGAGCAGAAGTGATGCCGGTAAGTGGAGTGCAGCTATTGCTAGGGAACTTCAGACTCTGAAAGATAATAATACATGGGACTTCTGTGATTTACCTGTCAATGCAAAGACAGTAAGTAATAAATGGGTTTTTAAGTTAAAAAATGCAAATAATGTCAAGCAGTATAAGGCTAGGCTTGTTGCTAGGGGGTTTGAGCAACAGGATATATTTAATTTAAATGATATTTATGCCCCAGTTGCTAAGCTAGCAACTTTTAGGTTATTTGTAGTAATAGCAACTAAATATAACCTACCCATTTACCAAATGGATGTCACAGGGGCTTTCTTGTATGGTGATATTAAAGAAAATGTATATAAGTTTACCAGAAGGGGCTTATTCAGGAGATAAAAATATAGTAAAGTTAAATAAATCATTATACGGATTGAAAAGTTCACCTAAATCTTGGAATACACAATTTAATTCTATAATAACTCGAGAGGGCTTTAAAAGGTCAAAATGTGATTCATGTTTGTATAAAAAATATAGTGATACAGATAAACTATTCGTATTAATATGTGTAAATGATTTATAAATTTTTGGAACCAAAGAAAGTGCGGTCACAGAGCTAAAAACAATATTAAATAAAGAATTTAAGATGAAAGATTTAGGATTAGTTTCAGACTTCTTAGGAATAAATGTGAACCAAAATTTAAAAAATGGCACAACTGTATTATCACAGAGAAATTACTTAAAAAATGTACTTAAAAGATTTGATATGCAAAATTGCAAACCCATGTTGACACCCCTGGACATAAATTTTAACACTAAGATATTTGATTCTGATACAGAGTGCAATAAAGACATTGAAGGAATCAGTAGGCAAATTATTGGCTGCCTAATGTATGCTGTCTTAGGCACTAGGCCTGACCTGTGTTTTACAGTATCTTTATTGAGTAGAAATCAGAAATGTGGGAATAGTGTGTTGCTAGGTGCACTTAAGAGAGTATTGCGTTATGTGAAGCATACTTTAGATTATAAAATAGTGTATAAGTGTAATGATAATCTTTTGCAAGGCTACTGTGATGCTGATTGGGGAGGTGATCAGAGGGACAGAAAGTCCACGTCTGGCTATTTGTTTATTTTTGCAAATTGTTTGATTGTGTGGTGTTCAAAGAAGCAATCCTCTGTGAGTTTGTCTTCTACTGAAGCCGAGTATGTTTCTATGAGTATGGCAGCCAGTGAAGCGTGCTGGCTTGTTAATTTGTTAAGTGACTTTGATTTCCAAAATGTTAGCCCAGTTAAGTTGTATTGTGACAATCAGTCAGCTATTTTAAAAGCAAGTACAGAGTCAGTTAAACGTCTGAAACATGTTGATATTAGATATCATTTTACTAAATTGATATTCAGTACATATAGTATTCAGTACTTCGGAACAATTGGCAGACATGCTAACTAAGTCATTATGTGAGGACTTGTTAATTGAGTTTTTAACACAGTGCAATGTAAAATTATAAACTAAGAGGTAGAGACGTTTTCTGAATAATGTGTTCAGCCATTTGATATTATTTAGAATTCGTTTGTTAATTATCTAAACATTGAGAAGGCGCTTTGTTAGTATGGCAATGTTGATATATTTAGGTTGGCTGCAATGCAAAAGAGTGTATGTGTCATTCATGTTAATGTTGGTATACCTACATCTCTACTTCCTATCGATTCGCTTTTTAAGACGTCCCGTTGTGTAATAACTCAGATGAGAACTTTCAAAAATAATAAAACTAGCGTTCAATAGATCTGCTTTTTATTTCTAAAACGTCATATATATATAAAATTGAGTCGTGTCACTAAACAGCACAAGTTTAAGCTGATACTCATTGTTGTCATTTAAAAACTTTTTTATTATTTTTCGATTAAAGTCGAGGTTTTTTATTACTTCCAATGAATCAACTCTACTTGTATATAGTATTTGTTGAATTTTAATTATCCAATTTGCCTTTACTAAAAAGCAACTTATGCCAAATCGTAGTCTATGAGTCATGGACCTCTTTACCTTGCATATTATTAAAAGAAAATAAGACAGTGAATGGTGTATAATAAAAGCGGTACCGTTGGGAAATTAGCCAGCATGTTCGGGTCTTCGCATTTGACTCAACCGTCATCATTCTTTTGACTTGTGATATTAGTACGTCTTAACTCTACAGTGTAATCATAATTTATGGCGTTAGAACGTTTGGTGAAACAAAAGACAAATAGATCTTGCTCGTCGTTTATTTATTTATTTATTCTTCATTGCACAAAATTAATGATACAATTGGCGGACTTAATGCCAGAGGGCATTCTCGTTTACTATGTTAGCTAGTAAAACCTTATCAAAATTGTAAAATAAGAAAGAGTCCATATTATCACAAGTGCTTAAAACTCCTGCGGGGAGTAAGAAGTTGGCGTGAGCGATGAAGCACAGAAAGGAGGACCTTCTGAACGTCAGACGCAGCCGTGGCAATGCTTAAGAGCATATGACCCATGACCGCCGAGTCTGAGAATGATCCCACATGAGTCGCTAGGATCAGGTCCAATTTTTCTAGTTTTATCTTTGTGTACCAAAATGATCTTTGTTTAGTTAGCATCTCGGTAACCTCGAGAAACGGTCAGTCTTCCCAAGTTCGTACCAAAGTATCACATCGCAAGACTAAATATTTTAGGAACAGCACATAAGCATAGCAGTAAGTTAATCCACCGTATACTATTGCTAACCAGACTCCAAAGCCTAGGTTTTGCTTGGTGACAAGTCGGGATCGCAACTTTGCAAGTTGGCCGACCCTGTGGGTTGCGCCGCGATTATCAACTTGTGCCGCCCGACTGAGTTGCCAATTTGTATTTGCCGTGAATTGGCCTCCGAAGCCGGATTGAGAAGCGTTGAATTGGAACATTAGGGTTTCGTAATACTAATTATTAAATTGTCTAGGTTCTGCGAATCAATCTAATTGTGTACCAAGTTAATTATAGATATTCGTGGTTTATTCCTGTTTGCAGGTTTGTTTTACGTTAAGTTATTGCTGAACCAAAATCATCAGCTGAGTGATCCTTCAAGAAAAGCTAAGGCTAAGAAATCACGGAGCGGTTACATCCGTAGTGGAGGCACGACGGTTTTTACCCAAACTCACGAAACCGAGTTTTGTGCGGTCCCGCAGCCGCCGCGGCTGCGATTTCCGCCCGCAAACTTGGCGGGCGACTATCGCAAGACGGGTGGTTAAGACACCCGCCGATCGACCGCAGGGTGCGCAACCCGCCCCAGCTGGGGCTGACCGCTTTGCAACACAATTTGGTAAGGCAAATTTTTAAATATATATATTCATATCCGTATAACTTCTGAATACCTTGTCAGTTACAATTCACTGACAAGTTCTTAAAAAATATTCAACATTTTCAAAAAGCTTGAAACATATAACTTTCATCGTTAGTACTAGACTATAATACTAAACTAAAATACCTACTAGGCAAACTCTTGCAGTGGACCAATATTACTTATTTTCAAACCAAATTCCGAATGCGAAATCGCAACTTCTCTAGTAAGATTGGGAGGAGTTCGCGCGTTGAACCGCATTCGCCAGGAACTCTAAGCCGCGATTACACTTGATACTTCCCGATACAGAACCAAATTTAGTGCAACAACTGAAGTACCTAGAAGATTAGACAAAACACAAATAAAACAGTCTTTAGTCTTTATAAAGTGATATGTTATCTCATATTATCATTGACAAACGCCCAACGTGATTGGGTTGACTACATAGTCCTTTTTTAAAGGTGTATTATTTTTGTTAATTTTCTAATCCTAGACCAAACTGGTTCCATATAGTCTTCGATGGTTATCTTTTCGCAGAACAACATGACATTGACGCAATTCCTGCCGATTCAATAAACATGTGATATACGTATGTCTACTCAATTTTATTTTTGAATTAATTCATAAATCTAACGAATGCAATGCGCTTTAGACCAGACTTACCGCGTGAAGGTGACGTCGGCCTTGGATTCTACGATGTCATGTTAGGTGAATATAATCACCAACATGGGGTGATTGATTTTCACAATGTTTACAAATGTGTGATTTATTCAACGTTTATAGATGAGAAGTGCAGATTTTGATAGGAGATTCTTCAAAATTAATTAAAAGTATCAACTCCGCTGTTATTGAAACCTAATAACATTGTCAGCATATCGATGATCAGCTGCGAACCTTTTCGCCGTCTACGGTTATTGGACAGTGGTTCCGTGGACGCAGTCATACTCGCGGGCGCAACCACAGCCGGAATGTCCGCGGAATTTCATTTCGTTAGTGGCGCGACCCGGGACGCGGATTCCTGCGGTCGCGCGAACCCAAGGGTTGAGCGATCCAAGTGAGGCAAATATCGATGGTGATATTTCCAAGGCAACAGATTAGATAACTTTAAGTTCGGCATAATGACCATAGAGAGGATGGGCGTATTGCTCGAAAAACGTTTCATTTAGGGGGCGTGATTTATTGCTGGTTACAGGGCAGCTTTTGCCTGTCATGATGGAGGCCTCTCTCGTAGATTCATATGGGAGAATGATGCTGATACTCGCCACGCTTGACAGGCGGACTGGTGGGTGTTGGGTGCATATTGTAGTGAATGACGCTACTGCGCTTGCGGTCCTGTGCACGTTGGCATAGTATGTAAGAAATTTCCCAGAGATAGAACCCAGATTATGTGCTGTGCCGTAACAGTAGAACACTGCTGCTTTGTAGGATAGTTTATTAGTACAAATGTTTTAATTTTTAACTTTAGCTATCCGTTTTAATGCATCTACTTACAGTTTAAAATCTTACAACTCAAAAGATTTTGGTAGTGTTTTAAATGATCTAAGTACATATTTTGTGTCCGAAGTTGTCGATGAAGCGCCAACGTCATTACCTCACAACTCACCATTAGAAACAAGTACACAAGATGCCCTAATACTTTGTCACATTCGTGTGATGACGCAAGCGTCGCCAGCTGGCGTTCACGCCGGCCTTGCCCCACTGAGTTGATGACATCTATCACATTTCGTATCGTTACATCTATCATTTTGACGCTACGCCCTCCTGTCCGACGGGAATTTCCACATTACGTTGCAATATAGCGTACGCGATTACACCAAACGCAATTATAGCTAAAAGGAAGCTTATAAAGTAATTGCGCTCGCCCTTTTATACTTTAATAACCCATTACAAGTTCAGAAGACACGATCTAATATTTATAAAACAGAATAATAAATAACAAAATACGTAAAATGTATGTAAAATACTTAAAAGCGTCCGTCCAAGCCAAGGTTCTTTATCAATATTTCCCTAATACACACAGACAAAACCATTTTTTTCTAAAAAAACATTCACTAAAGCGTTTGATCAGGTTAGCTATCTTAAACTTATGCTCAAGAGGTAAGACTGATTTGATTACGAATAAAACAAAATAACATACCATCACGAGGATATCCCAAACGGGTTAGTTAGAGGAAAGTGACTGTTGCCGTCATGGCGAACGGAACACTAAGAAGCCCACATTTCACCAATGGTAGAACCCAACGCGGTAGGTGGTGGTACCACCGTTATACGTGTTTATTTGGTTCTTTATCGATGTTTTCCATCACCGGAGAGTAAGTGTTTTTTTTAACAACGAACACAAAGATTTAAACTTGGGACCACACGATCCACGATCCGAGTTGGTTGGTTAAGAACATAATAAAGATGCTATATTTCAATGATTATACTATAGTGAACACTATCAAAGTAATGATGATGTAGCACACAACGGTCATAACACTTCGAAATAAGTGTTTATTGGGTGAATTCCTTAATAGGGTTAATTTTAAATAAATGGCATACTTAATATGGATGTAAAAAAACATAGAGTAATGCTATTGATTCATTTATTCATTTAAATAGACTTTTTTGGTCGATGCATTGGAAATTCTGCATCTGAAAAAGACGCAAATACCGCTGATGATGATTTATTATACAATGCTGATGATTTGAATGATGAGAGAAAACAGTGTTTGAACCTTGATTTTGTTTCTTTTTTATTTTCTTTACATTTACTTATATATAATGACGTCACTAAATGATGTCTAGGGAAACAAGGTGACGACGCAAGGCGGATATGACGTAAGAAATCCCATTGGTGTAATTATTCCATAATAGTGAGCTTTTAAATGATGACTCAAAACGATAAGGTGTGCTTAGCTCCATTGCTTTATAATGTACACCGTTCTGTGCTACGAAGTACGAAGTTTCAGCTCTAACAAATAATATTCATGGCATCCCCGCTCCGCGTACAGGCGTATTGTCGGCGCTGCCGCCCGCTCTCCATAATACTGTGTTATACTTTATCGAATTTACATGTTTTTACTGAATCACATTCCTTTGGCGCACTCGAGATCAAAGGACAAGCCGAAAGTGATTTCGCACCGAGTTAGTTCAACAAGATTCAGTTTCGCCCCCCTAGCTATCCGGCTTCTGTATAATTTTGACGTAATAAGGAAAATTGTAAATGGGCATTTCGCCTCTTATATCTTAAACACAGGCTTGAAGCGCGCCTTTTTAATTTCACATTATTAAAATAAAGTAATTTTGAATGTGGCCTATCGATAAGATCATTCAAATTCGTTTTTTTTCTAGTTGTCTATCTTTCGAATCAATATTAAGTCTGTCTGTAGTATTGGTACACGCTTGTTTTTGCTTCCATCGCCCACTGATATATATCTTATTTAACTTAAAACAAATAAATACCACTTGCTTACTTTGGCTAGCTTACACCAAGATAAACATAAATTTGCGTCAAAAACACACCCATTTGTCATGGTCTGAATCCACTCTAATGATAAATATTCGTGGATACACAAAATAAGAGCCAATTTAAAATAGCTCTTTCTTTGCCACAAGGTGGCAAACAAGTTTACGGCCCGCCTGATGGTAAGCAGTTACCGAAGCGTTGCCGACTATTAAGGATATACCTATAAACTGACCTTTTAAAGGACCCGGTGGGCTTTGTTTTCTTAATTGACCCGATCGGTAAACGAACCTGGCAGTCAGTCTGAAATACCGCGGTACAACGCACTACGCCGATCTTGACGTTAATCATCGCCGAGAAGTTTTTCCTGGGTAGGGATCGAACACTATCTTCGGCGCTATTTTATTATTGTTATAGCTCTATCTTTGAGCAAATGGCAACGCAAATTCATCAACATTTCCGTTCTAAGAAGGTGACTTTGTTTTGAATCTGACGCACTTACGGTCACGTCGAGTGATTGTGACATCATTAACATTTTTCCATTACGGTGCTAAAATATTTATAAACAAAATAATGTGAAGGAAATGCCGTTTTACGTTTTTTGCTATGTATGTTTAATGCGTCGGTAATCTTGCGCCGTTTGATGTGACTCAAAGGCTCAACGCCTCGACCCCTCTTTACTGGACAGGGAAACAAGTCTCTTAAAGGAAAGTGTTTTTCTTAAATCGAATACTTATAGGACAGTTAGGCGACCAAAAATATATTGAACAATGAAAACCAAATACAGTTGAAAAAGCAAGCCTAAAAAGGAACAAATGCTCTAGGTTTTCTTAAACTGTGTAAAATGAAACGTTTTAAGAGATTGCGGTTGGGTCCTTGCACCAAGTCAAAACACATTATATCCGTGTATATTATCGCATCACGGAATTACTCCAAACGCGAAGTCAGCACGGGTATAATCTGAAGCGAGTAATTAGTGAGCGTTGTGCTCATATTAACATGTTAATCGTATACCCCTTAACGTTTATTCGGAGCTACGTCTTGTAATCACTTTCATTTATGATTCTGTCAAAGTATTTAAAAATAATAAAATCTATTTTGAACTTGATTGTCTGTTAGGAAAACGAATTAGCATACTCGTTCATTGTTGTAACGATATTTTTACACTGCTTAGAAAGTTATAAGTTGTCCAATTAAAACTAAAGTCACAGCGCTCCGGAGGTTTAAAGTGGCTATCAGACCTAGATCATTTTCAAGCACGGTGTAGAGGTGTGACAAAACATGTTTTTCCTAAGCCAGCTCAACGCTTTAGAAAGAAAAAGATTAACGAGCTGAGTATAAATAAAAATAATATTTATTGCACGATCAAACAATTAGGTTTAACAGGAAGAGCTTTTTAATAATAGAAACATTGGTAAAAATATATTTCGATAGCACTAAAACTCCCCGAGATATTGCAATTTTAAAAATCTATTTTTTTTTGGACTTGCTCAAAACGCTCCCTAAACGGTTGTGACGTCACATCTCGCAGTTACAGTTCTATTACTATGCGTTCTGCAAAACATTTTGTTCGGCAGCTATATAAAATTTTGCTTTTATGAAAATGATTCCTTAACAAAAGTTGTAAATTGTATGGATTATCCAATGATATATACGTCATATTTATTCCTTTTACATTTTCAAAAAATGGCCACACAAGTTTGAAGGGCCATAAAATAAATGTGCATAAGTTATCAAACTGAAAGTTTTCTTATTGCCGTTATTTAATGCAGATAGATAGATAATATTCTTTGTTGTACAAATCAAAGTAACTTAAAGCTAAGTATTACAATGCACAATTAAGGCGGCCTTATGTCTCACAGCTAATGTACTTTTCAATAATTTTAAATTATTATTTTTATAACGCCAGCGGCTGTACAGTGGTGGTAAGCGCAGTCACGTGCCAGCTATCAGAGAACGTTTTTAGCGCATTTCCGCCAGACGCCCGCGTGCTCTGCGCATTCGTGAAATTCAAAACGACCTCTTACCATTTTGAATTTGAATAATAAATCAAAATAAAACTTCTAATGAGCAATGGCATTGAATACAATTGGTAAGTGAAGACGAAAGTGGTTGACTTCTTGGTATTGTTTCAATGCTAAGAATCAAGATGTGAATTCTAAGGATGCGTCAAGCCAGACAAAGGCAACTAGCAGATCTGTTTTTTGTATACTAAGCGAAATTAATAAACTTCAGGTTGAGAAGTCCTTAAATATATACAGTCACTGGATATAACATTAGAATGAAAAATTACATGAATAAAGTGGTCAATAAACGAAAGAGACGTTTTAGGTTTAATCTTGTTTGTTTTATCATAGTTTATGCAGGGTTTCGATATGAATTTCATTTTCACGATCATTTTAATGCACCAACATAATCTATCTTTCCAACGTAATCACAATAATGCAGTTGGTTATTATCGCATGAGCCACTAAGTGTGCAAAATGAGTAACAAGGTATGACAAGCTGAGTGAGCCAAGATATATGCGGCGCGCTGCAACTGCAACAGGCGTGATTCACACCACGGGATTGCTGCCACCTGGGTCCCAAAACTACTCCAAGGCACTGCCTTCCTTAATCCAAACTGAACAGAGCTTATTTCAGCTCACCGCCGTCGAGCTCAGTCGAAAACGAAACTCTAAATGGACAGCCGAGCGGGATTCTTAAGTGCTTGTCGTAAGGACTATTTTCAAGCTGCTGCACTCTCGAAATGCGCCACGATATTTCAACTCTCTAAGAAATAACAGTGCGCCGGGCGACGAAAGTATTGTGGTGCAAACTAGCGTGCCGTAAGCAATACTTCATCACGGAAACCGAGTGGAGCCGAAGTTGAGATGAGAAAGCACTCGTGTTGCCATTTTTTAATATAATGTCTGAGTAAATTGCGTTTAGAGGCTATATGGAGCGGTTGTCTAATATGGAATGGTATTTAAAGTGTGTATGTGACGTTTTAGGCATTCAGTTGCGTTTTGAGATCTTCAAATCACGTTAAGTGTTAAAAAAAGCTTACGTACTAGCTTTCATAATGAGTTTAACTGATATACTTATAAGCATATAATATATTTCTTCATCCTGTAACATACGTCTGGATGAATTTAAAAGATCTCAAAAGGTCAAGACGATATCAATTAAATGATTTCTCAAGCGTAGCATTAGCTATCCGTAACTCCAGTACTTTCGATTCGATAGAGTTATAGGTAAACTATTATATTACTTCACGATTTTATTTTTATACAAAGTTAAAAAACCTCTATTGTCACTGTTTTACCAATAAATATCATACCGTCTTGCAAACTCAAAGAAAACAGGGTGGCTCCGAGTATTTTTCACCTATAACTTTGTTTCTCTCAATCGAAACTCCAACAGCGGTGACACGTCTTAATACTATGGAATTTAAAAATGAAACAGTTAAGTACGGCACAATAGCCGAGGGCGAAGTTTGTGAGAAGTTCCAAAGTTGGAGCACAATAGGACTCACACGTAAGCCGCAGGTGTCCCGAGCCTCAATACCCAGTGTGGATATGGGGCGTGAGAAACGAAGGCTGGCCGTATGCGGCACGGTTCTAAAGAACAGGAGATTTGCGCACCGTTACCGTTTACTTTGATCCGATAAGTCGCTCGTGACAATGATTTGAACTCTGAAGTACATTTAAATGTTGCACGGTGTGTTAAAAAGTAATAAACGCTTCCTGTTAACAAATGTTTTCATGTTTACTTTAGGGTCTATTAAATATTATTTGAGTTGAAATGTATCAAAATAAACGAACAAGCATTTATCACGGAATGTTCTGCTGTTCTAAAGGCGTTTTTAGGTCCGTGATTTGTTTTTATTTGGTTTGGAAACATCGTGTATTCGGCTATACAAAATACCATCGGCAAGGGAAAATATTATGATAACCGCTTGGAGGCACATTGTAAACCACGCACAAACACGTTGCCGGTTCAGTGGCTTAAGTAAACAAGGATTGTGTAACGTTGCATTAGTGGTCGGCTTACATCTGTTCACATCATTAGCGCTCGGTAATAAGATTAAATTGTTCGAGTGTCATCACGGTAGTGTTGAACTGTGCTGTCCATGAAACAGCACTGCTGTGACTGATTATGCTGTTTTACTACAAGTATAATTTTGCAGTCTTGCAGAAAGCCGCTCAACTCAAGCGAGGCCGGGCTGGAAACGTCTGCGTCATGCCAATCACTAAGCTTTAGGGTATACGCCTAACAATAAATTTAAAAGTACTGTGAAAGTCTATTTAAATAAAGTTATTTGAGTTTGAGTGTGAACAGCAGACGGCCAAGGGGTAGACCTAGGCGACAATGGAGGAACGAACTGGACAGGCTACCGAAGATATTGTATAGAATAGAATCATTGCATACTAAAATGTGGTTGACAAGATGACAGTTACTTTGATATGAGAAGGAAACAACAAATTGTAATGCTACTGTTTCAATTAATGATTAAACGGAGCCCTTCCAAATATATTATACAAAAAAGAATTGTCTTTTTGCATGAAATTAAATTGCAAGTTAAAGATCCAGATTTGGCCAGACAAAACCGCACCATAAGTGGATACTTCTTCACCATATTGGTACCGAACCCTAAAAAAACATCAACAATGCCCTTCCGACCTATTCGGAGGTAGTTGCAACTAGAATATCCGGTGTCCGCTCTGGGCCAGAGTAATACCATTTCCGATGTCGCCCCGCGGCGGCGGGATTGGGGAAAAATACAGGGGTCAATAAGGCTGAAGCTATCTGGCGCGGGTGTGCACATAAGGTGCGAGGACGGCACAGTGATAAACAGATCAATCTGCCTAGGCAGGTTCGCCAGCGTATTCCAAACAGAAATATACGCTATCATGGAATGCGCAGATATATTAGACAATCAGGACAGCGTCACCAAGGCCACTATCTACAGTGACAGCCAGGCAGCGCTGAAAGCGCTTAGCAAAGCAGAGACGACATCGGTAACTGTCAAAGAATGCAAAAAAGCTCTAGGGAAACTCGCAAACAAAATAGACGTAGTGATTGCATGGGTCCCTGGACACGAGGGAAATGTCGGCAACGAGTTAGCAGACGAACTAGCCAGGGGTGGTGCGGCCGAAGGCTTAGTGGGTCCGGAACCCAGGCTGCCAATCGCACACAACATCACCAAGGGAGTAATCAAAAGGTTAACCACAGCAGCAACAAACAGACGATGGAAGGCTGCAACAGGCATGCGACAGTCTAAAATGTTCATAAACGGAATGGACACGAAGAAGACAGGTCATCTACTGAAGCTGTCAAGGAACAGTGTACGTATGGTCACAGAAATCGCCACAGGGCACTCTAGACTAAACAGGCACCTAACAGTAATAGGCATCAAAGACAACCCCACATGCATGGAGTGCATGGACAGCCGAATGCCCGATGTACTCACACATACGGTGGGAGCTCATGGGGTCAGACTCGTTAGATGAAGAAAATCTGAAAGAACTGACGGTGGACCAGATAGTAAGATTCTGCAAAGCAACAGGAAGATTCGACGGGACGCCGTGAAAATGGGACAACCTAAAGACCCCCTGCAGGGGGGCCCGGGGAAATGGGTGAAATGGCCCATAACCAGCGGACCGATCACCCGGCCCACTGCCAGCGTCCCCAGTCGAAATAATAAAATAATAAGGCTGAAGCAGGAGTGATAGCAAATCCGGCCGGCTGTTCTTTTTTTTATATTGCCCGTCAAGATGACCTGACTCCACCTGATGGAAAGCGGTCGTGAGGTCCAGATATGAGGCTGACAAGCCCAGTCATTCAAACGAATCACTGGGCTGGCCATCATCACCTTGAAGGCCTGCACAAATGCCTTTTCACGCTCCGCTTGAAGAACCCGGGACTATAAGAGGAAGGAAACACATGTGCGGCGTTCCACGTCTGGATGGTACGACAAAGAAACGAGTCACCGAACCTATTAGTTCGGGCCAACAAATGCTGAATTGTGTGTGGATGACACAGTCACAGTCGCTGGCACAGTCAGTCACAGCTCAAGTAAAGTATTGTGGACTTGTTTAAGTGTTCATTAGAGATAAAGCTCAGCTTATGCCGGAAATGCGGTGCTGTGGTTGGCTGTACAAATGAGGGGCATTATAGATTAAGTGAGTGTTTTGTTTAAAATAGACAAATTGCACAACATTCGCAATTAACACATAATACATGTTTTTATGTAAAAATTGTTCTTTTTTGTTCGCATCATTCTAAAAGGGGATGTTATGGAATAAAATGTTTCAATAATTTTACGCCAAGAAAAATCTGAATTGACGTAAATCTTGTTAAGCAGAAACCTGAATAATGTTTTAGATAACACAGTAAACCAACTACTGGAAAGAATACAATCTTCAAAAAAATAAACATTAATTGGTGTTTAAGGCGCGGCTATGCGAAAATGGTATTACTCATTGGTTTCTTAAAAACTTTTACATTTTCCACTTATCAAAACTTATTTCTTTTTCAAATTTCAAATGAAAGTGTAGTTTTAATTTTATATGAGTCGCATGAAAGAAAAGCTGCAGAATACTTGATAAGGTATACAAACATAGGTAATTGAAATATAACTTGAAAAAAAGAATCAAAATCATTAAGAACTGCAATTGATCAACATTATCTTAAAATTTGTTTTACAATCAAAGGAACTATTACTGTTTTGAAGCTGTTCTGGTACATTTGTAGCAGACAAGTGAAATTTCGTAGCTTAACGCTACATGTACCTACGAGTATCCGTAGCAAGCTCTCAATATATCAAGCGGCAGTGGTTGATACGCGCAAGTGTTTGAAGCCTGCTTTAATTTTTGAACTGCTATAAGCTTGTGTTAACGTGCACATATGCATTTACTTAAGCTCCTCACGTTTATATTCAACACAAGTTTGCACTTTCAGTGTAAAATTTATATGTTCCGTCAATATAGCTCAAAAGCATCGACCTATCAACCTCACAAACATATCTTATTTTCTCTATAGATTCTGCAATCAGGAAATCCAACCAAGGGATTACTAATAAAAATATTCAAAAACAAAAGTGAATTCCTTACTAACTGTTGCAATATTAATAAGAATTAGAAAAATACCCATAATTTATTTAAATACAAAATTAGGACGATCACGGTACATTATATTCATAAAATGTAAGGGTGTTACAAATGTGCGCCGTACTGTTTCTGTTGTAATGCGAACCACGCTACATGCTAGGTCGGTCTGAAACCATTAGACTACAAAGTCATTTAAGTCAAGGCTAAGTAATTGATCTGCAATGGAACTCAAACAGCGACGTTAATTATTGGGGGTAAATTATCGTTTATTGAAGCAGCAAGGCGACGGTATCCAATTATTACGCTAATTCACTAAAGCATCATTAGCAGCTTCGAGAACATTGATTTCATAACCCAAAAAAGTTTAGTGCCGAGCTAAATAAAATAAAATAAAAATCATTTATTTCAGGCGAGTGCTCATAATGTTAGTAAGAGTGTGTTCTAGCCTATGTTAGTTAGTGTAGTTATTTAGAATATTGAGAATAGGATTTCAATTATTATAGGATAGCTTGGTGTCCTTCAAGAGATGGAAGCGTGTCCAGTGTTGCATAATAATACTATCCACGTCCGGTCTCACCGCAACTGTCTGCAAGAGACTGTTAGGCCTCAGCCTCGAATTTTGCGGGCAGCGGGGCGGCAGCGGCGGCGGGCGCGAAATTCGAGGCTGAGGCCTTAGAGCTGCCTCGCACACGATGTGTAAGGGACGCAATTTGACTGGCTTGTTAGTGAAATGGCTGCGATCCTGCCTCCAGCACCGGAGGCCGTGGGTTCGATTCCCACCCATGATAAACATTTATGTGACAAAGATTTGTATTTGTTGTGTGTCAGGGTGTTGTTATCTATTTAATTTTGTATTTAGAAATATTTTAGTGTGTTTATCAGCCTCTGCCCCTCAACAAACACTAATGAAAAGTTGAGCAAATCTCGAATTGGTGCTGCCCTGTCATATGTCAATAGACAAGAATGGGACAGCTATACATGTAAGGACTGCTCAGCTTTGATTGATGTTTTTGGATTCGGCCGTATGACACCCATAGTACGAGCTATGCTTAGTTTGGGGTCAGATAATTTACATAGATATTTGTTTATTTATTTAAATAAGCACTGCTATAAAAATATAAAAGGAATAGATCCATTTTTGCTTTGAATGCTAAAGATTATGAGTTACCTAGAAATTAAAAAAATAAGAATTGTTTGGGTTAGATACCCAAACAAATCTTAGCTTGTACCTACTATGGGTGACAAAGACTGATAAACATACATAAATATTTCGTCACCTAAATGTCTATCGAACCCACGAACATTTAGTAGTGGTTTTCAAAACATGGCATACCATACGCACGAAAAGTTGCGCAGACTCCTTCATTATGCGAACATCAAAGGAAAGGAACTAACAGACCCGCGCATGTGTTTCCAAACCAATAAAATCTGGGCAAGACAGGATTAAATACGCAATAATTAGGCAGACATGTTCTATCATAGATCGCAGCGGCTATTGCCAGCAGGTACGATTCCGATTAAATGACTAATTAAAACAATACGCTTTTCATGATATTCTTAGGTAAGAGCGGCATGAAAAAGAGACTGTTTTTAGGTATTGCGGTAGGGTTACCGCATAACTGCAATGGATGAAGGCGTTTAACAGCATGTTATAACCGGAGCGGTTATGCAGGCTAGAGTCTGGATGGCATCGTCAAAATTTGCAACACAACACAGTTATCACTTTTTACAGTTTGCATTTATTTTCACAGCTAAGGCCACTGATGCTCTTTATAGTAAATTAGGATTGGATTTTGTAAAATCCATGGTACTTACAGGTATTAATTTGTATCTAGAATTATTTAAAAAAAAATTATATGTCAATGTCTTGTGTTGTTATCCTCCATTCTTTTCTGTTTGTCGATCTCTCAATTATATTTTATTATTTATTTTATCTGCGTGTATTCTTTTATGCGCCTCCTAACAATGGTTATGGGCCCAGAAGCGCCAAGCGAAAGTAAAGCGATTTAGTATAGATTCAGTGTAAAAGTGTTGTACGTAGAAAAAGGCGTAGAAAGCACAAAAGGGGAATGAATATGGGTTCCGTACGTATTGAATCACTTACTAAAGACAATTACGAAAGCTGGCGACTGCAGGCGGAAGCATTGCTTATAAAAATGATGCTTGGGACTACGTAAACGGGAAGAAGATCAAACCGGCAGAGGCAGCTGAGGCTATACTTTGGGAGGCTGCTGATTCAAAAGCAAAAGCCGATCTTATCCTCTCTATAAGTCCAAGTGAGCTGAGACATGTAAGAGGTTGTCTTACTTCGAGAGATGTATGGCTTAAGTTGAACTCAATTTATGCATCGAAGGGACCTGCTAGGAAAGCCACGTTGCTTAAACAGTTGACGTTACAAAAGATGAGCGAAGGTGATGATGTCGGAGAGCACTTAACTAAATTTTTTGAAGCTAAAGACAAACTGAATGAGATGGAAGTGGAAATTCACAAGGATTTGCTTTCGATCATGTTGTTGTACAGTCTTCCTGCGAGTTTTGAAAATTTTCGTTGTGCGATCGAATCGAGAGACGAATTGCCTGAACCAGACGTACTCAAAGTTAAGATTTTAGAAGAGTACAATTCTAGACATCAGAAATCGGAAGTCCTGCTAGTAAAAGGAAAGCCTTATTGGAAAAAGAATATTAGCATGGATAATAAGGAATCCAAGTCGCAGTTCAAGTTCAAATGCTTTAAATGCCATCAGTTTGGTCACAAAGCTTCCGAATGTACCAAGGCTAAGAAGAAATGTCAAGAAAGTGTAAAGTGTGTACATAAAAATGATGATGTAGATAGTTTTGATAGCAATTTTATAACTTTCAATTGTGTTTCAGATGCATGTAATGCTGTTTGCACAGAGAGTGGGGATTGGATCATTGACAGCGGATGCACATCTCATTTATGTAATGATGCACGTAAATTTATTGACACTTTATCGCCTACGAACGGTAAATTGAATTTAGCGACTAATTCGAGCACAAATATACAAGGTAAGGGCACTGTAAGGTATTGACATGTAATGATGATTCTCAAACTGTGATTAATTTGCCAGATGCGTTATTTGTTCCTGACTTGCGAAGTAATCTGATTTCAGTAGCTAAGATAACTGATAAAGGCTATGATGTTACGTTTAAAAGTAATTTAGCCTTAGTCACTGACAGTTACGGCAAAATCAAGTTGACAGCAAAACGTAGGGGTAATTTATATTATCTTCAAGAACAATGCGCGCGAGCTTCAGTGATTTCTTCTGAACTGAATGCTGAAGTGTGGTCTTGGCACGAACGTTTAGGTCATTTAAATGCCAAAGATCTTATGAAAATTTTAAATAATTCTGGTAAGAATTTAAAATTATCAGATATGAGCAACTTGTATAATTGCGATGTTTGTGCGAGAGGGAAAATGACTGCTCTTTCATTTTCTAAATCTAGTGGACCGTGTGACGAGAAACTTAAGATCGTTTATTCCGATGTGGTTGGACCAATGCAAAATACAGCGATAGGTGGCGCGAAATATTTTGTTACATTTATTGACTGTAGTACGCGATGGTGTGAAGTTTACTTATTAAGTAAGAAGAGCGAGGTTCTTACTTTTTTTAAAATTTACAAGAGTTATGTGGAAAATTTAACAGGTAAGAAAATTAAATACCTACAAACGGATAACGGAGGAGAATACTGTAACCGGGAATTTGATTCATTTTTGCAGGAGGAGGGTATAGTGAGAAGGCTTACGATTCCTCATACTCCACAAATGAACGGAGTGGCAGAAAGGATGAACAGGACGCTCGTAGAAATGGCGAGATGCATGCTTCTTGCTTCAGGATTATCTTCAGGTTTCTGGGCTGATGCTATCGTGACGGCATGTCATGTAAGAAACCGATGCCCAACTAGTAGCCTTGAAGGAGGAATACCGTTTGAAAAGTGGTATGAAATGCCTGTCAAGCTGAGTTATTTACAGACATTTGGATGCAAAGTCCATGTGTTGAATAAGCAAGAAGGCAAGGATAAATTTGCGGCTAGAAGTGTTGAAGGAGTCTTTGTTGGATATCCAAGGAATACAAAAGGTTATAGAATTTGGTTGACTCAGGAAAGAAAAGTCATTGTGACCAGAGATGTCAAATTTCATGAAAGCTCAAAAGTAAAAAATGACTGTAAAGAAGAAAGCTTGAACAACGATCCTTTTGAGTTAGAAAAGAAAGAAGAAGTACACAAACCGAGGTTTGTAGAAGTAGAGATTAATAAGAAACCTACGATGGATACTTGCATAACTGATGTACCGGTCACTGCTCAATCTGACATAGATGTACAACCGGAGCCAGATGATACACAAGAGGAAACTCCTGAAATCGGAGAGAGATTGTTAAAAAGAGTTGCTGGTAGACCACGACTGGAGAAGGGTCATGTAGGCCGTCCAAAGAAAATTTATCGTATGGTTGAGGTGGTTCCGGAACCAGAAACAAAACCTCAAGATATACCGATTGAACAGCCAGCAGAGGCACAATCTTCAGATGGTATCATGGGCATTTCAGAGCAAGTGGAAGATAAATCTTCGGAAGTATACTTTGATACTTATGAGTTTCTTGGAGCTGCAGAAATAAGCTTGAAGGATGCCTTAACCAGTAATGAAAATTATGGATGGGAAGAAGCGATTTTATCCGAAACAAGGAGCTTGATAAAGAACGATACGTGGGATATTGTCAAGAAGCCAGAAGGATGTGACGTAGTTGGTTGTCGTTACGTGTTGACAACGAAACTAAATGTTGATAAGACTGAAAAGAAAAAAGCTCGACTAGTTGCGAAGGGATATAATCAACGCTATGGTATTGACTATCAAGATACATTTGCTCCTGTAGCAAGATTAGAAACAGTCAGGCTTTTAGCTGCTCTTTCAGTTGAGTTAGACATGGAGATACACCAGTTGGATATAAATACAGCGTATTTATATGGCTATTTGGAAGAAGAAGTCTTTATGCAAGTCCTACAATTAATAGAAATGGAAAACGATTGCGAAGTTTTAAAACGAGCTAAGAAGATGTTACAGGATCTGGAAGCTGGAGGCGATGTATGCCGGCTAAAAAGATCGTTATATGGTTTAAAGCAGGCTGGTCGTCAATGGAATAAAAGATTGGACAGAAAGCTGAAAAATATAGGTCTTCAACAGTCTTTAAACGAGCCGTGTCTTTATTTTAAAAATGATAAAGGAATTAACCTCTTTGTTGTTATTTACTGTGATGATATTTTAATAAGTTCAGAACGCAGAGGTTGTATTGAAAAGTTTAAAAAGGAACTGGCTGGTGAGTTCGAATTAAAAGACTTTGGTGTTGCGAAGTACATGTTAGGGATTGACTTTGTCAAAACTGACACGTGTACTATTAAGCTTTCACAACAAAAGTATATAAAAGATATTTTGAAAAAATATGCAATGTTTGATTGCAATCCAGCGATTACTCCAATGGAAGTGGGTAAGAAGTTTTGTTCTACCGGTCACGAAGACAGTGAATGTAATGAGCGATGGCCCTATAGGGAGTTAATTGGTTCCTTGATGTTTCTAGTTTCGGGGACGAGACCAGACATCGCCAATGCCGTAGTTAAATTGGCGGAGTTCACAAATAAACCAAAGGAAGAGCATTGGAAGGCATTAAAACGGATATTACGATATTTGAAAAGAACTTTGAGTTATGGTTTGACATACAAGAAAACCGGTAAGTCCGTTATTGGTTATTCAGATGCCGGTTGGGGTAATTGCTTGTTAGACAGGCGCTCATACTCAGGATATGCATTCATATTAGGGGGTGCGAGTATTACTTGGAAATCACAGAAACAGAAAACTGTTGCAACCTCCTCGTGTGAGGCTGAGTATGTAAGTTTGTCGTTAGCTATGAAGGAGGCTATGCACCTAAATAGTCTGTTTACTGAAATCGGGTTACCTCAATTTTCAAAGGTAACGTTGCATGTCGATAACCAAGGGGCCATTTGTTTGGCAAAAGATCCAGTGTTCCATTCTCGATGCAAACACATTGACATTAAGCATCATTTTATAAGAAATGTTCTAAGTAATAATAAAGAGATAGAGTTAGTACATTTACGGACTGAATTGATGCTTGCTGATGTATTGACCAAGGCTTTACCTAAAGAAAAGCATAATTTATGTGTGGAGGGGTTAGGCATCACATAGTGTTGATTCAAAGCCTAGCTTTTCAGGCAAAGTAAATCTGTGTTTTTTTTTTGTTATTTAAGTTTATAGTTAATATGTTATATTTAGTGATGTTGGTCTTTACTTTTGTATGACGATACAAATTAAGGGGGCGTGTAAAATAGAGAGCCTCCATGGTACTTACAGGTATTAATTTGTATCTAGAATTATTTAAAAAAAAATTATATGTCAATGTCTTGTGTTGTTATCCTCCATTCTTTTCTGTTTGTCGATCTCTCAATTATATTTTATTATTTATTTTATCTGCGTGTATTCTTTTATGCGCCTCCTAACAGATTTTTATAAGCATGTGGGTTGCAAGATTTTGTACTGATTATAGCAGAAGGTTTAAATCTACAAAAAGCTTTTACGGTCCTTGATTCAAATTGTCTGAAAGTGACAAGCAATAGGCAGCTGTATTTTGCAATCGATTCTAGTAAACGATACGAGTGACTGATTCCGTAGTGATATCTAAGACCTCAAATGATTTAGGCATGAGACCAATTAATATCGCTTTACTTGTGTTTTGGGTAATAGCGGACAATTGAACCGATGTTGGAAAAAAAAACTAAACGATATATTTAAATTCAGTATTTTTTAAATATTTTAATTTAAATAAGAATACACTAGTCTAATACTAAGTCACTAGTCTTTAACTCTTTGTAATTTAAACTTCTAAAATTGTACAAATATACCTTACATAAATTAAACAGCAAGACAACGTATCGTGGCTTCGTGCCGCACAAAGTTGACTATGTGTGGATATGTTTACACGACGTAATAGTCTTCTACGATTCCATTTATTTTAAATAATTTAAGCCATTAATTTAAATCTGACTAAATAGATACCTTTTCATCTTTGCTGGTTAACAAGCTATTCACATACACGTAACGCGCTTCCATTAAGTTCTCAATGTCACACAAAGGCACACAATGGACGCGACTGGCGCCATCTATCGTCAGGTAATGCGACACTCGCGATGGACCTAGGGATAATCATGTTGTATTCTTTGCCTCAGCCATTGTTGTACCTCTTTATGTACGTAAACTGACATATTTATTAAAATAAGGGTTATCTCAGAATTACGCAGAAATAACGTTTCTTTTGAAAAAGTAGTAGTACATGTCTGTTCTAAGTGTACCACTTAGAATTATATAATAAAGAGGAAAGATTTGATTGTTTGTTTGTTTGTCTGTATTGAATAGGCTCCGAAACATCAGGACCGATCAGGCTAGTTTTACGCCAGCGGCTTCGCCTAGTGATCTACAAACCTCGAGGCGTCAAATTCTACTTTTGAAGCTTTGAGGCGGATTGGCTGGACTCAGTGAGCTCGGTAGGCTCGTAGACCCGACCCCAGCCGAGACGCGAGCTTCCTGAGCCACGCATCCAGGCCTCAAAAGAGTTTGAGCCTTCAAAAGACCTCGAACCTATCAGAAGAGCTCGAGCGTTCAAAAGAACTAGAGTCTCAAAAGAGCTCGAGTCTTCATAAACCTTTTCACTATAATATTTTTCACGATGATTTTTCCCTTGTCTTTTTCTCTTAATTAAACCTCTATTTTTCAAAATACCCTTCTGGGTTTTGACGCAGATTTTTTTATGCCAAATTCACACCTATTATAATTATAACTAAATACGGTGCCGCGGTGTTTAGCTTGATATGCTGTCGTCTGTATAAAGAATATATAGGAGAAAAAAAAAGAAAAAATTGTGAATGACATTTTGCGAAAGTGACGTTTTGCGAAAGTGACCTTTTGAGAAAGTGACCATTTGCGAAAATGACATTCTGCGAAAGTGACCAGTTGCGAAAATGACATGCTGCGAAAGTGAACAAATTTTTCGTGATGACCATTTGCGAAAATGACGATCTGCGTCAAAACCCCCTTCGGTTCTGGTCACGTATATTATATGCCACAAACACATATTTTACTGCCTGCTTTGAAGAGGAAGACTCCAAACGGAAACTAACTTGAGCGCGACTCGCCACGTCTCGAGCGCTAAAAAAGACTCGAGCCCTGAAAAAGCCTTGAGATCGTTCGTGCCCTGCAAAAAGCCTCTTGATCGATCGAGCTCTCAAGAAGGCTCGAGTTCTGGAAAAGACTCCCGAGTCGTCGAGCTTCATACAAACGAGGCGAGCCTTGTAAACAACACCGAGCTCTAGACAAATGGACTCGGAAGCCTCGAGCCTTGTACATGACTAGCTTCGCCCGCGTCGACTATTTAAAATATAGCCTAAAAATTAAAATCTCAGGTTTTAAAGACTTACAAAAACGACATGGCATACTCATGGTAAGTGATGTAGTGAATGCGTAAGTAAAAATTTTTTTTTTAATTGACCTTGAAATTTCAAGGTTAATTTTTTATATGAGAACATTGAAGAATGCAAGACAAAACCGAAAAAGAGCTTGCATTATAGAGTCGGCAAATGCGTTCTACTAGTCTTTAAACTCAGCTGAACTACAAACATCTGTTTTCACTTATCCATATAAATAACAATGCATCGCCAAATGTGATGCTGAGCCTAAGCGCAAAACTCGAGAACGGCTCGACCAATGGAGCAAAATTTTTTTTTCATATTTTTTCTAAGACACAAAGGAAGATCTTATGAAGAAAGTAATTTTTTAAAAATTACGAGGTATATAACAAAAACAACACTTTTATTTTCCCATACAAACCACTCCGTCCCCAGATATCAACATTTAAAAAAAACCCGGTGGCAGGATTATCTTTGGTATACAGGCCAATAACTTATGACAGGGCGTATGAGATAGGCGGTTGAATTGAAAAAAACAGTAACAGACCCAGAAACAACAATATGATAGATCACAGCATATGCCATGGGCAAATAATTTGTATTTCCGGTTTCCGGCAGCTTCGCTAACGGCTTCCAACGGCGATTCAATTATGGTCCACGGTTAGATCTACTGAATATCCTTCAAGCCCGTGTCGGTAGGATTATCGATAATTCCATTTATAATTCAACCACAAAAATATACATAAATGAAACATTTTCCATTTCTATCAAAAATGGAACATCTTAAGACGCGCAGGAATCCTCAAGAAGCTCCATATGGTGAGGTCCTCAAAGTAACTGCACTCAATTCAATTCGGATGGTAGCCGTGTCTTATTCAAACAACTCAGCTGAAGCGCCAAACATATCAGTTACCGAGCCGGAGACGCACCTTCGCCGTCGTGTTTGCGAGCAAATACGAGGGAGGAAGGGTGAAGTAAAAAACGGAGAAACGTGGCCCGAACAAACACAAGAGAAATAACGACATCAAACAATAATTGAAATCATAGCTGGGCCGGCGTCGGCACCGCGGTCGGGGAACGAATCTAATGCAGAAGCCACTGATATGCCGCCCACTCCGCCACCGCGAAACTTTTATTCAAGCTTCCTTTGCCCACTTCTTTTTAAACCCCTTTCCGGAATCTCACAAACAAGTCTCGCACAAAAAACGCAATCAGCGATCGTCAACAAAAAAAGCGACGCGTTTTGCGGTTACATACACATGTCGTGGCTATTAATCTCGGCAAATCGAATAAAAGGTAATAGAAGCTCGAGGGAGAGAGAGGAAAGATTGCCTTCGCCCTCAATGGCGAGCGGGGCGCTCTGCAGTCGCGATACCATTATTAGTGAGTTAACTCAATTTGCGGCATATTGTTTGAGAGGAGCTTAATAACAGGCGAGAGGTTGTAAGCCATCGCCATGGCTACCCTTGATGTGCCGTTGACAAACCATACCCCATCCGAGTTTCATTCAACTCATATGTGTGATCATACAGCAAAACATGAGATTATTCAGTATTTTATCAATCAACATTAATTAAGCAGGAAAACGTATCTAATAAAGTTATATCGCGCTCATATGATACGATATTAATATTGGTACAAACTTAGTAAATTATCCGCACATAAATCCGTGGTAAATATTTCAAACACTTCCTTCTTTTTAATTTTTACTATTAAATGCGTTGGTACAATCGCAGTGTAATTAATTGTTTATTTGCAAACTTCTCTGAATTTTAAATGATTACCTTTGGAGCATATTCGGCTTTACCTGGCTTAATTTTCCTATTACAGGATTAAATAAAGCAAAACATATTTTTTACCCATAAACCGATTTTTTATAGCAGCTTACATAAAACAACGAAAAACAAGTTCCCCGTAATTGATACAAATACCATTGTAAAAGCTAATCCATGGGCGCGAGCTCATAATAAATTAACTAAGCCACTACAAAATAATATTGATGGAAATAATATTTTAACGAGCAAATTAATACCCATTAAGGGGTATTAAGTAGATGTAGCCGTGGGCCGTTATTGAATCGCCTTTGGAAGCCGTTAGCGAAGCTGCCGGGAACCGAAAATACAAGTAATTTGTCCATTGAGAGTCACTTAACAGTCAGTAGTACGTTTGTTTATTTACACCACTGCTGCCGTTCCCTCGAAAAACTACCCAAGAGAAGACGAAATTGCTTAACATCTACAAACAGATGTAGACCCTAAACCCTTTAATTTAGAGTTTGCATTAAGAACAAGGAATGAGCAGTTACCGATGCAAAGTCAACACAATTTGGGGTAAATTATTAAAGCGAGCTGTCGAACAAGCGAAATTAATCGAAAGTATTATCTTAGAATTTGAAACCGAGGGCGAGAAGCTCTTAGTTTATCGGTTAGTGGGTAAATGAATCTAAACGAATTAACCAATTTCTGTTTTAGGAATCTTGCTTAGTTTACCGGCAGTAAACAAAGTTTACAGACAGTAAACAATTTTGGTTTAAAAAACTTTTTTTCGTTTGACAACGCTCATTAATTAATCACAGGAGTCAATTTAAATATTTTTATTTAGATACTTTTGAGAGGTTTTGTATTCTTTATTAAATTTAAATCATCATCAGTCATTTTTAAAAGAAACAATAAACATAACTAAAGCGTGACAGGAAATATACCAATTCCTTGTGTTGTGCCACTAAGTGTATGCACACTACCGAGGTACATACTCTGATCTACTCATTAATTATAAATGAAACTTTTAAATCTTTTTATGATCCTGCTCCAAAAAAAATAATTATTTAATTTGAATACCCACTCTTGTGCTAAAGTAATGTACCTATTATTTTGTCTATTTCATCCTTGCAGCTTTTTATATTGTGGCAGTGTATTGAAATGTAAAAATTATGTAAGTAATTTGTGATAAAATACTAACATCATGAAGTTAGTATATAATTATGTTATTTTTATGGTTATTCAATGTAATAATGTTCTTTAGTATTTAAAATTATTTTATTTTCTTTCTTTTGAGTTATTTTTAAATTAGTCTAGAAAATGATTCTGTACCTATTTTAAAATATAGGCAAAATAGTATGGAATAGGAAGTGTAGTTGAATATTAGCTGAATCATATTTTCCGGTGTCCGCGAGGATGGAGGGGTACAACAGGGTGAGTGCCGGGGACATCGCAGCGGGGGCGGATGTCGGGAAAAATTGCTACTTCCGAGCCGGGCCCGCACAAAGGGGCCGTCTGCGATATTATTATCAAGTATAGTGACCTCCGCGCTCCGTTACGAGCAGTCTATCAAAAAATATGTCAGACCCTTTAGCGGGACGAGACATCGGTACAGATTGGCCATTGTTTTTTTTATGCCGTTCACGCGATATTGGGATGACATTATGTTCGCAAAACAAGTTTCAATATTATACGAGAATAGTTCGTACTAATCTTTACTTTACAGGTTGAGGTGAAAACTACTTGATGTATTTGAAAAATAAATTCATAAACAACAAACAGTACTTTACATTCATGTATAGGGTGTAAATGTTAAAGAACTAGTCATTACGGAATCGCACGATTTGCACGATTTACAAGCAACAGCTGAAGTAAACAAATATGAGATGGCCATGGTCACAAAGTAATATTGCCCCTTGATTAATGGAAACCAGAAACAATGACGGCACTACAAGCACTCAGACCCAAAACAAACATCAATGAAAGCATAGCCAAAAAAGGAATAATAATTCTCAGGCAGGCTATAGGACTTCAAAATATAATAAGTCATGAAGCAAATACTTCAAAATAAAATGCTTGAAGACAAATTAATAGAAACTCTTCAAATATTAAGAAGCAAAATATTAAGAAGCAAACAACTTAGCATCCTACATAAATTCACTGATTGAAAATTATTCTTTGCTAAAATTAGTTTTGAAATCTTCTTTGAAGGAAAATTGCTCACAAAGTATACAAGTGGCATTAGATTTAAGCTTCATTCGGGAGCTTTCGAATACATACATTAATAAAATGATTGCTAATAGTAAGCAAAGTTGGGTTTATAAACCCATAAAAATGTTTCGATCAAAGTCAGATTTACTATTTAATAACTCACAAAAATCTGCCTTCTGCCTTTTAGTCGTCCTTCGTGTTTTTCAAACGTAAATGGAGATTGAATTAAAAAGGAATTTTACTGAAAGCATATTAGATGTAATTAACTAATGAAATTAATAACAAGTTTGCTTGCGAATTTCATTTACAGGAATAATAGACACGCCCCTAATTCCTGAAAAAATATCAGTACTTTAACAATAGTGAAACTAATGCACTTTTTGAAACATAACTGACAACGTTGGCAGCCGCTCAGATTTAAGAGGAAGTAACAGGACATTAGTTGAAACAGTGTTGCTAGATAGGTTTGCTTTATATGAAAAGGAGGGACAAACTTCAAATACAATATGTAGTCTCATAATAAACATAAGGAGCGTACTTACTGCGATAATGTCAAAGAGACTAAGGTCTATTAAAAATTCCGATTTATTTTTGTGAAAAAGATTAAGTAGGTCCTATGTCACGATACGTATAAACGAAAGCTAACGATATACAATAATCTCCATGCAATGCTCAACGCATTCGGTACCAAAACAAACGACCTCCGAAATGAAGCATTTAAATAAGGCGTCGAGTCCCGGCGCAACAGTGTAGTGGCTCACTTGATACGTTTTCAATTGCAGCTGGGCTGTCAGTGTGCCAATTTCGTGGCATTCAAAACAAATTACGTATTAAAGCGAGTGGAATGCAAACAAAACGGCCGTGTTCGTGACGTGAATCGAGCGTGATGTACGTGCGCCGCGCCCGGCCCGCCTCACGCGCCGGGAGATAGCGGATTTGAGAGACAGTTTAAATCAATTTAGGACTTTTTGTTGGCTCAAAAGAGGTGGCAGTGCAGAAGACAAGTCTCGCTGGTCTGCTTAGTGTGGTCGGTTAGATGTTGTCTGAAGTATTCTTGGTAATATAGCGGGCGATTGTTTACACCCTAGGAAAAATTATGTGGCACACTCTTTCAGTTCTTGTTCGACTAAGGTAGATGTCCCTTTTGCCGATAACGTCCCAGTACCCGATAACTACTAAGATTTTTATTTTTGCTAATTTCTACTAAATAGATTTTATAAGTATTTAAATGGCAAAATTTTGTCAGTAATATTCTTTGTATTTATAAAGGCAACACTTAACCATAACCGAAATGGTGTCTTAACTGTATAACATAGAAAGTACTGTGCCCGAAAAATAATTTTATTTCCGAAGTTTTGTCACTGAACTACGCAACCACCAGGTTTTATTGCTTAGCTTGCTGTGCTGATGCTTTTAACCATAGGGTAAGAGTGTTAATTTACTTATATATTTGAATTAGTTATGTAGCGATATAACCTGAAGCTCATGGCAAATTTTATTGAAAAGTTATTAATAATCCTTTTTACATCTATTGGTACACGCAAATTGCTACTTGACCCAATACCCGTTAAAATCGTATACTATTTTAACGGGTTTTGGTACACGCATCAGCCTAGTAGTAGCCGATGCACCAAAACCCGTTAATGTACCCTATGTCCTTGAAATAAGTGTCACTTTTGAATATAATAATTAAATTATTGCAAACCTTTTTATCGGTTATTGGGACAAACGTTTGACAATGTACCTAAGCTCGTCATAGTTCTTAGCTACTTAAGTATAAGTGTCATTTTCTTTTATTGGGTTTTCTTTGAATCTCATAATTAGGTTAGAATAATGGTGACATTTGTTATAATAATGTCATACAACTTCATTCTGATTTTTTATTCGATATGAAGAGTATTCATCGAAAATGATATTAATACATTTTATATTTATTTGTATAATGTCAATAAATCAAGTAATACAGTTAAAAAATATTGCTGTTTGTATTTACATTCAATCAATGCAATAAATACCATTCAAATATAATAATAATTTAGGTTTATTCATCATTATCATGACATATTTATGTCTCCTATAGAAGGACTCCTGATAAATAGGTAGAGAGCTATCCCTAGCTGCTGTATCTCATCATGACGGCTCAGTGCGAATTAGTGGCTGAACCAAAGAACCACAGAGTTGCTTTGCTTGTAGTTTGCTTGACACACATATTCGCACAAATTAAAGGATTATTGAAAGGAAATAAGGATGCCTCGGCAGCACAAGTGGTTTGCGCACTAGCTAATTACTTGGGTCATCGAGGCATCCTTCTTCATCATTTCACCCACGTGACACTAACTGCTGAGCATAGGCTTCTTTCAGATTATTATTATTCTATTATTGATAGACCTGTTGGCGCAGGGGTCCTGTTCCCCGCGGTTAGGGGAGAAGAATACTACCGATGTATCCTTGCCTGTCGTAAGAGGCGGGCAAAAGGGCCCTTGCGACCCCTGCGTGTGCTTTGGTTTGCAATCCCGAGGAAGACGGTTACGCGTGTCTTCGGACACTGTGGTCTGTGTTATCGTGCACAAGAGTCGAGCTTGCTCCTCCCGAGGCTGGCTGCCAGGCGGCCTGGCTCGCCGAAGAGTTCTGCGGGGAGTCTCTCCCTTGTTGGGGATCCCGGGTCCTTTCCATTCTGCGCCGAAGATGACCGTCAGGTTTTAGTAGGTAGGGGTCTCTGTTCTCCCAGGAGTTCAGTCATCCCAGATGTCCCGAACCCAGGGCTTTGGGAATACCTAAATGCGATATCAGCTGATTCCACGAACGATGTTGGATAGATGATGTAATTCATGGTTACTTATGCAATTAGATGTTCAAAACGTATTTGTAGGTTCTTTACCTAGAACCAGATCATTGATTTTCATCAACCTTCCATTCAGATCTTCTATCTTGCCCACATTTTCAGTATGGTTCACACATTCTGTTATTAAATTCACAAAATCATTCGAGGTTATAATTTGAGTCCTTCATCACATTCATTGATATCACAGGTATTGCTCTGACCAGACATTTGTGATAATCTCTTATATAGTACCTACTTCTTGGAAATAGTTGGAATCGTCTGGTAAATTTTAAACCCTAATTTTTCCCCCAAACCGCAAAGAGTATTTTCAAAGATTTTATCACCTTTCCACGTTGGAGTATTATTATCATAAAAGGCCGACGAAATATATTCCTTTTTGGTCAATGGGGCCGGGTTTAGCGGTGTTTGTTCGGTTACTTGACACACGCTTGTCGAAGTTATTTGCATCGAAGAGTAATAATTGTTAATACTTTCTAGGTCAAGGGCTTGAATCCCACCTAGTACAAACATTTATGTGACGAAGCCTGTTTTTGTTGGTTGCTGGGTGTTTGTTTGTAAGTATTTCAGTAATTACTTTAGTGCCAAATAATGAATTAATTAATGAGGGTCTGATATCAGATGGCCATTGTGATCATCATTCATCACATTAGCATTACAAACAAATGTAAGTACATTTTTGCTAAATCAAGACGAAGACCCTGTTAGAAGCTAGCGTGTAGTATAATTCTTGTTGAGAAATAGCATCTATTTTGGGTCGCGTAGTAAGCTTATAGAGCCGTAAACTGCCCAACGTAAATATTATGATTTTTTGCATCGAAGAGTAATAATTGGAATTTCTACATACATTCTGAATTGGAAAACCAATTAATATAGGAAATTCCTAAATACATTCTGAATCGAGTCAAGGTTTTGAAGCAGAGGGCAGGAATTTTATTTTTTAGTTTTATGAAACTTCTTTGTTAGCTACGCCAGTCTGTTTTTTCCAGATCCTTTTAAAAGGTCTGAAAACAGCTACTTTCATTGGCTGAAGAACATGAGTCGCATTTGGATAGAAAGCGGTTGATCGAATGCTTCTCACAGCTGAAGATACTATTTCCGTGTACAATGCCCATCTTAGGAAAATATTATTGTTCTTTGAGTATCACAAGCCAGAACAGTTTGCTATGTACTCATAGAATGACCAACCCTTTGGTATAACTCTTTTAGAAATTTTGTGCGGCATCGACTTTAGCTATAACAACACCATTGTAGGTGCCTATTCGACTGTGTTTGCGGTGATCAGCACTGTCACGTATTTTCTTTTACCGCTGGGGATAACTTTGTAGTATTTTTCGCCCTACCTTCTACTAACACTCGGTTATCTGCAGGGGACAAAAAGAATGCGCTTTCTTCACAGTTTAATATTCGCCTAGGATATTGAGCCACTTCTTCCAGTTGTGCCAATATAAAGCAATCTTCTATATCCTAAACCATTGTCCATCACGATTTTGTGCTACTCGTTGGCCTACTTCAGGGTTCCTCTCATGAAACGGTTCAACCAGTGACGACCCATGAGTTTGTTATTCTATTCTAGCAATCGAAAACTATCTCTTGTATAAAATTCACGTATGAAAGAGATGAAGCAAAAGATTCGTATTATATCGGGAATTGTGTTTCAAACAATAATATTTTTTTATTTTTTCGCGGTTCTAAAATTTTTGATTTGTTGTTATAACACAAAGAAAGATTGTTTTTATGTTCTCATAATTAATTATAACAAAAATAAATAATTTCCCATAAAGTTATGGCTTTTCTTTAAGAAAGTATAGTAATAGCCTTACTATTATATATTTCTAGCATCAATAAAAATATTATATTTTAGTGAACTTTAACATAAGGCAACTGAGTTCAAATTCGCAATAAAAAATAACGGGTTTTAGGACACTTAAACGCTTACTAGTACAAAATTAACGGGTATTGGTACAATTCAGTGGTTTTTATATTTCTCTGAATTTATGTGTATTAGCATTTACATATTTAGAAGTAAAATTATTTATTCATGAGCTAGATTAAATTACTTGAATGCTCATGTAAAAATATTTTTTGTACCTCTACCCATTTTTACGTAGCAGACGTGCAAACTCAGCCATGTTCAAAACTTAACGGTTACTGGGACGTTTACCTTACTCATACCACGAGATTAACATAGGAAATGAGACAGATATCATATTTTTGTATCATATAAAACCCTAAAATGAAGGCTGATAAAATTGTATGCTTTTCCCTGATAAAGTTACTAGGCTATCTAGTAACTTTGTATGCTATAACGTTTTTTTAAGGGTATACATAACCACACGGTATTATTTCACCGCAGAACCAGAATCAACACTGGTTGGAATGAAACGGTTTTTATTCCGCTTAAAGATACATTACGATTCTTTTTTGTTTTCAATTTAGATAAAATACAAGACACCCTCAGTGCAATGTGTAAAAACAATGGGGTGTTGGGAGAGAGCACGGTGGATAGTTTGTGATTGAACTCGCAAAACTAAACGCGGTTTCCACCAACAAGACCACACTGGTAAAGGTGCGGTTAATTAAATTATCCATGTGCCAAACTCAATTGGCCGGCTCGAGAACACGTGACAAGTTGAATAGTAACACCCAATAGCTCAGCCTGAAGCATACCTTTGTTTGGAACTCTTACAAAGGAAAACTACACTATGACCCGAAGACTCATACTATACTGATATTTCATATTTTGATTAAGGAAGGCAAGTCGAACGTGTTTTTGAGTTTAATTTTTTTTTATCATGAGTCTGGATATAAATTTAGCTCTTGCAAAATATCTTCAACTGTCACATTCACTTCTTACTAGCTAAATTTCACAAGTTGCAAAGCAACTAAAATTATTATTTGTTAATCATATCTTAACCCAAAATCATACGCAATTCATTCGTATTATGAAAGGTAATAAATAGTCACAACACATTTATTTGGGTGCCCAATTGAATGTTTTCTCTTTTTATATCACAATTATTTATATTCTGCTAATGAGGATTATCAAGTTCCTGCAATATTATATTTCTTGATATTGTTTTTCTTTTTCCGGGCAACTAATTAGCCTAACGATGTCTGAATACCGGATAATAAACAGGTAAGAAAGAAAACATCTAATTTTGTGATAAACAATAATAAGTTCAGCTGAATACAGATGTTTTCTCTGTTTATTGTTTAAGTTACTTTTATTATTACCTCCCAAAACAGGCAGCACCTTTTCAGTTGTATTTTTTTAATTAATACGTGAAGGGGCATTACGTCATGCAACATATTACTATTGCATCCGCTTAGTCCGGTCTTCCACCTTCTTAAACTTTAATTAAGGAGTTAAACTTGTGGTAAGTTTTCTACTTTTTAGGAAACCTAGAATTTTTTTTACTCTTTATTTATGTGATAATTACTACGCAACATACTGCAGAACACTTTTCAGCGGGAACATTTATATTTTGCAACGGGTAACTGTTTTATGAGCGTTGTAAAGTGGCGCAGCTCAAGTAGGTGGTAATAACTTTACCGTAGTTGGTACAATTGTTTTGAAACAAAATATGTCATTTTTCTGTGGTGCAGACATAGGGTGCAAAATATTTCTTTAGAATTTAAATGGTCGCTACGGGTGTAATAAAATATTCAATATAAAATATTGTAAGAGTTAAATAGTTCGAACACTATATGCCATACTACAATATTTTCTTTTTGAAGTACAGACTACGGCTAATTTTTTAAACCACTACTCCTCATAGATTCTTATATATTTTACCAATTGTTTAAGCAGCACTAATAGTTAAGTTTCCGCTATGCGTAGGTTCATTTTCAGTCACAATCAGAAGCGCAGTCGCAGCCGAAGGCGCTATCGGGAACAAGTTGTTATCGCGAGCAGCCTACCATAAGCCTTTTAATTAGATATCCGCCCTTTATCCGCTGTTCTGTTACTGCAATAGATGTCTAGTTACTGACATAATTTCTCGTCTAATTACTACTTCAAGACATATTTTTTAGGATGAAAAAACAAAGACGACAATCTTCATAAATGTGATAGTATTTGAAAAGTAATATTGATTTCATCCTATTTTTGGTGGATAGCATCGGTAGTATGATGCGACCAACAAAAACGGATATAAAAAGGGATATTTTCACCCAATTTTAGTACATAAACCTAAATGTATAATTATTAAAGAACTCTGAAACCTACTTCAAAACCATAATTCCAGAAATGAATGAACACTTAATTTAAATCCCTAGTCTTTTGCCCAAAGATAAAAATCAACTGACATTCAAATCTATATCAAACTTAGTTTCGATTTAACAGTCAGTAGTCTCCAAATTCAATTCGAAATGTTTCAAAGGAGAATTTTCCCTATGTAGACCCCTTTATTTGCAAAGAAACCGGTTAGAAACGTAAGACGCGTATTTGCCGAAATGATCAGGCAGCGTCGCAAAGCAGACACCCGGTCTAGCCGGCGACAAAGCGACCAGTGTTGCTGGAGACTAGACGTTTCTTGGGACTCGAAAGAACGGTTTATAAGGTTTTCCGAGTCTTAATACTGTATTTGAGTTGCAGCTTAGGTAAAAATAAGACGCATGAATTCCAAGCGATCGAGTCAACAAAACTAGTGTTACTGGAGACTTCGGACGTTACTTGGGGCTCAAAAGAATGGTTTGAATTGTTGATATATACTTTGTATTTGCCAATACTTAAACAGGGTTTTACTAGTGCAATCACTAGGGAATAAACCGGACTGTAATGGCAAGTCCACACCTCGTAACACAAGGATATTGATCCTTACTTCGAAATTATGGCAAGTGTGGTGTGTTGTCTGGCGTATATTTTTTTATGTATTATTTATTTAGTTTTTTATATAATAACAAATATCAAGGGCGTAAACGAGGTGACGATTCGATCAGGTTTTTCAATCGACAGGTTTTTCTGGGCATTAATTAAACACCATTGACACGAAAAGACGACCCAATAAAAAGAGTCCAAGACTTGATCCCAACAACACTAAGACAGCCTGCAGCGCGCTACAACTCGTGAATGCCTAATTACGACGTTGAGTAAATAACTTTTCTATTTGCCTGGAGCGGGTCGCGTTCGGTGAAACATTAATCATGATTGAGCTAAGTGGCTTAATACGGGAGGGTAATGTCGGGCAATGATCGCAGGAGGGGGCGTCGCAGCGGCGCCTCGCTGCTGGACGTCCTTGTGACGCATACGCTCGTCTGTTTCAATATATAGTCACGGTTCTGACGAGGCAGTCGATTGAGACCAATCAACGGACGGTTATTGTAGGAACTACTCAACGGCATTTTTGGATCAGGATAGGTATTACTTTAATCACACAAAACTGATAATCAAACAACCCAGAAGCAGTTGCTGGTATAAGTCAAAAACTGAAAAAAATGTATAGAAAGTCGATACAAAATAGTGGCTGCTTTTTGTCATAATTATCATCTTTAGAAGTCCACTGCTGGATAAAGGCTTCCCCATAGAATGGAGCAGCGAGTGGCTTTGAGCCATTTGCATCCAGTGCTGCTTGCAACATACACCAGATCATCGGTCCTCTGTAGTGATTTAAATAGGTAGCTAAGTTGCGCAATCAAATAATGCTGAAAAATGAGAGTGCAGTTCGTCAAGTTGGTATAAATCCAAACACCGAAGCTAAAGCTGCACCTCCCGCGACTAAGTATCGGTACACGTTTAGGTTGTAGCGGAAAAACCTTCATAGACCAAAAAGACCAAACCCCAGAGAAAGTCAAAAAGCTATGAAAAGAAGTCAGTAGTCGCTGTTTTTAGCTGTGCCTAAATAAATGGAGGAGCTTACAGAAAAGAGACAGTCTTCATCAAATGCAAAAACATTATTGTGCAGCTAGATGGCTGCAGCGATCAGGTAAACAAGTGGTTACAAATCTAAACACCGAAGCTAAAGCTGCACCGTCCCTCGACCAAGTATCAGTTCAAGTTTAGGTTGTAGCAGCCAAACCTCATCCGGACATCACGTCTAAGTGCGGAGATGCTAAATGCAAACACAAGCACGAGCGCCGCCTGCGGCCGCCACATTGTTATTGTTTGGCCCCAAACTAGACCCAGAGCGTGCAACTTTTAAAAGATACCGGCAACGCTTTAGAACTTACCGCAGATTTTGCTGGCGTGTTTTCGTGAAGGTGAATTTCAGGCAGATGTTTTTGAATAGTGAAGCTAATAGCGCACTACAAAACATAAACTCACATAATAATATACACTGCAAAAGAGCGAATTTCAGAATCATCAAAGATAACAGAACCACCGTTATTCTTTGTAAGAAAACTTTAAGTCAGTGCCCGACCTGGTATTTGAACTCATTCTGGTACAGAATTACGGGCCGAACTCTCTTGCCACCGTTGCGTTACTTTGCATAAAGATGTAAGTTGTCCTTAAAGTTTGCTTGTTTGTTTTTATGTTCGTTTGTATTGAATTGGCTTTCAAACTGCTGGACCGATTTCGAAAATTCTTTCACCAATATAAAGCTACATTATCAGGGAGAGACAGGCTATTTAATTCAATTTAGGCTTTATTTACGGGAAAGCCAGTCTACGCAGGCATATTTTTGTTTTGAAATAATTAGTTTTTAGCCAGATCAATTAACACTTATTAAGTAAGCCGGAATAAAAGAACCAACTTAAACCTTTCGTGCGTGCGCTGGCCCCACAGGGGCTGTGTTGATAATGCAGGTATTATCAACACAGCCCCTGTGGGGCTACCATGCCTACAATGTACAAAAATATAGGTCCGCGACACAATACATCTATCTTTTATAAATAAGTAGCTATTAGATATGTTAAAAAATTATGTAAATTAAAAGGTAGGTTTTGAGAATTATTACTACACAACCATATCAATCCTTATGACTAAAAGTTGTTTCATCATCGAGAAAATTTTATGGAGATAAATTGTGTCCTTTTCAATACATTAATTGGATTAATTGCGCTTCCATTGTTTAGATTACAAAAAGTTTTGGGATCCTTCATGGGGCAAGGTGTACACTACTACAACAAAGTTCCTCGGGCAATTTGTATGTTACCGCTGCACAGATTCAAAAACCACATAAAATCAGTTTTATTAAAAAAGGGGTATTATACTACCACTGATTACCTTTTAGATAAAAAAGCCTGGTATAAAAACTCTCTGCTCGGTGCGGAATCAGTTACCTCTTGTAATAGTTAATATTTAAATACCGGACTTTGAGTGTATTAATGACTTACAATTTTTATTTTTGGAATTGTATTTATTAATGACTTGGTACAGCCTATTGTTTTTTATTATGTAGCTTTGTTGTACTTGTTAGGTTGTTCTGTTTATTTTTTAATGTTTGAATTTAAGCATATTTTTTCATCAACAAACAAATTTTACTCTACTAAATCGCATTGTAAAACCACAACAAGTTTAAAAGAGTAACTGAGTTTCTCGCCGGGTCTTCTCAGTAAGAACCAACTTCTCCGACGAGGTGGTAGAGTCGCATTATGTTTGTATACTGTTTATTTATTCATATTATTATAGTATTTATTATTTAGTATATTTTTTGACTATTTAAAAGTAATGATTAGGTCTATTTAAATAAAGATATTTGAGTTTGAGCAATAGATTCTGATACATCGTGAAATAAAAAAATACGCACGCAAAGCTATTATAATATATAAACGACACGGTTGGCGTAGTGCGCTGTAGCACGGTTTCTCGCCTCGATTTCCGTAGTGTCCCGGGTTCGATTCCCGGTCGGGTCAATTCAGGAAACGATATTTTCTGAATTGACGCATATTTATTTATTTATATATATTTATTATTATTATTAAAAGCGAAAGGTCACTTATCACGAAATTTCAGAACTTACAAGTGCTAGGAGCTTAACATTTTGCAAGGTGGTTTTTTTAGGTCGTAGGTGCTTACTAAGACGGGTTTTTGGGAAATTCGATCTCTAAAGGGTTGTTTTTGTGGTTGGTAGTTTGTTTGTATGAAACTTCGTTACTTCATGTGCTAGGAGTCTCAAATTTTGCAAAGGGGTTCTTTTTAGTACGTAGATCCTAACTAAGACGAGGTTTTGTGAATAACAAGTATCGTAAGTTGAAAAAAATCCCTATGTCAACAAAATTAAAATCCCGCGGGCGAAGACCCGGGCGGAAAGTTAGTTATTAAATAAGCAAATATTTGGGACAAATTACACCAAACTAAGCAAAGCTGGTACTGACTACTGACGGTGTCAGAGAACTAATACACATACTTAAATATTTTTAAGATATTTGATAAATAAAATAATCATTTAAAATAACTACGAATAGAGCTGTATTCTTGAATAAAACGAACTTATAAGTATTCAGCAACATTACCAATGGAAAACGTCAAGGTATTGAGCAGGAAAAACATCGTTTTAGTTCAGAATATTTCCGTGTTTGTATTGCACAAAATCTTTTCCGTGCAGTCCATCTATAACTTAACAAAACTTCCAACATAACACTCAACTTCGTAAATAGGTGAAAAATCTCAAGTGCATCGATATCGTATCGCCGAAAGTGGGCAGTAACGCTGCCGCCAGGGGGCACCACCTACTGGAGAGCTTTTCCTTGTCGCAGCATTACGGTAAACGATAATATCGATATTGCGGCCGCCTCCGATCCTTAAACGGCAACAATCGTCGTACGTCGGCGTTAATGGAAGCGCATTTTATGCATACTGCCAGGTTAACTCGCAGACGGTATAAAATCTAGGGATAATAGAGTTTGGATTACATTGGATACGAGGCCAATTTAGTTTGAGTTGAATTTTAGATTGTATGCAAAGGGAAAGTTTTGAATTTTACTTGTTGAACTAAAATCGGTTCTATGGATCAGGAACACATAAAAACTACACAAAAGTGCGCAGGCATTCACCTAAGAGCATGATAGCCGTTAAAACAAAATTAGTAACTTTGTACAATTACTAACGTAGTTACTAGCACCAGAGATTGACTTTTGCCCTGTGATGGGACAGAATGGTCTGATTAGGATTCAGTTACTAGCACCTGTTAACTTATTAGTGGGTGAATAAAGGACAGGTCACCGTGCTTAGGTTACGAGACAGATTTTTAAAAGAATAAGTTACCAACTTTTTACATGTTTTGAGTTACCCACTTTGACTAGTAAGTAGCCGTCACAATAATATTAGTAAATTAGGGTATATGGGGTTCTGAGTCATAGGCAAATCGACAAGAACCATTGTGGTGAACGGAACACTCAAGAGTTCACACTTTGCCATGCGTACTAGAGTGTTGAGCTACTTCTGTTGGTGACCGTACTGCTTTGAACGTTTGCGTGGTGGGTTGCGAGCCGACCACCCGATTTCCTCATTTCTTGTGTTTTCAATAGATATTTTCCGTTACAGGAGAGTCAACTGCCAATTCTAAACAAAACACAAATGTGTTCTGGCTTGGTTCACCAAGAACAATAAACCACAATATATTTGCAAAACTTGTGAAATATTTTAAACAAATAATAAATATCTGGGACAATTTACTCTTCCCCAAACCCGAACTAAGCAGAGCTTGTACTATGGGTGTCAGAGACTGATAAACATACTTAAATATTTCTAAATACATACTTAAATAGATAACACCCAGACACACAACAAACACAAATGTTACTCACATTAATGTTTGTCATGGGTGAGGATCGAACCCACTACCTCCGGTGCCATTGCACCAACAGGCCAGTCAATAATGATTATGATATAGATTAATCAGTCAATTCAGTTACATGAAGGCTTTTTTAACGACATAGCATTAACATTTAAACAGCATCAATAAGTCGAGTATAAATGTAGTACATTTATACTCGACCAACTGATCGAAACGATGAAAGAGCAATCACTCCATACGCGCAAGGCCGTCGGATCCTACGGTTTAATGTGGAGTAGGAAATGAAAAAGGCGCAAACTTTGCACGGTTTCATTCCAATTGCGCGGTAGTGGGGCTTCCCCTTTACCAGCGGTGCCATAACAAAATCAAACATTCCAACCGAGGGCGAGGCGAAGCTGTTTTGACAGCAATAACTCAATATTCGCAAGTTTTGGAAGCTATGTTGGAAAATTTTGATCCGCCTTATATGCCAAGATGGAAAAATAGTGGTAGGAGCGTCCGTTGCTTTATGAGAAACAACTCCGACGCGGTGGTACAGTCTCATTATATCTGTATACTGTGTATTTATATATATATATATATATATTTATGTAATAGGGAGTAAACGAGCTAGAAGGTCACCGGATGGAAAGTGATCACCTCCGCCCATGGACAACTGCAACACCTAAGGTGTCACCGAAGCGTTGCTTGCCTTTAAAATGGGAATACCCTATCTTTTTGAAGGCTCCAATGTCGTATTCATTTGGAAATACCTCCGCAGAAAAATAATTTCATATCTTGAATGTACGCGAAAGAAATTGACGCGACAAACGTACGATAGTTGAGCGCCAGCCATCCAGGTGATGAGCATGGAATTTCGACTTATGACGTGTCTCATGCGATGATGAAATTCAGCGGCAGGTATAAGATCATGCAATTCGTATGAGCACTCATTGCATAGACGGTATTTCATTGTATAGACGGTAGAATAGAAAACGCAGAGAGATGCAACCTCTCACCGTAGGGCCAAAGGAACTAAGCGGTCGGAAATCACAGGGTTGTCGACAATTCGAGCAGCTACCCGCTGTATACGGTCAAGAGGATGGAGAAGATACTGGGGTACTCCAGCCCAAAGATGGCAGCACAGTCGTCTATGTGAAGCCTTACTTGTGCCTTGTAAAGTTGAATGTGCTGAGACGGCAGGAAATACTGCTTTGCTTTGTTTGGCACTCCAGTTTTTTGGTAGCCAATTTGGCTTTACCTTCCAGATGACTGCGGAACAGTACATCACTCGAAATGTCAATGCCAGGATTCCGATGCTAGGCCTGATACTCAAGGGTGTGCTCTCAAACTTAGGACATGTGACAAATGGGGCTTTTTTCGCGGTAAATGCGCAGGTGCCTTACCGGGGTTGAAACAGACGATGTTATTTTGACACCATTGTGAGACCTGTTCAAGGGATGCCTCGACTACAGACACAAGCTCTCTTCAGTTCTCGTCAACTGCGGTCTTGGAGAGATTGCGTTGGCCAAAGTACAGTGCGTCCCCAGTGCTCTCATCCGCGTAACAATTAATGTTGCTGGTTTGCAACATATCATTTATATCCAGGATAAATAGGGTCGGAGACCACACACATCCTTGTGGAACGCCAGCATTAACGGGCATGGAGTCAGAGCATGAGCCGTCGATGACGACTTTAATGCTTTACCCTGAGAGGAAGCTTGCGATCTACGTGCATAATCTCTCAGAAACCCTGTATGAAGGAAGTTTAGCTAGGAGCGCTTTGTGCCAGACCCGATCAAAGGCTTTCGCTATATCTAAGACGACCGCTGAAGCCTCTCCCTTGCTCTCAATAGCTTCAGCACAGCGGTGGGTAAGTAGAATCAAATGATCACCTGCAGACGGACCATGACGATAGCCATACTGTCGGTCGCTGAGCAGCTGGTGGCCTTCCAAGTACCGCAAAAGCTGAGCATTGATACCTTTCACTATCTCAGAAAGGAGGGAGGTAATGGAGATTGGCCTGTAGCTATTTGGGTCAGAGCGGTGTCCCTTTTTAGGGATCGGGTGCACAAGCGCTGTCTTCCAACAGACCGGGACCACTACAGATGATTATGACAACCGGAACGAGCGCGTGAGAACAGGAGCTAACACCGGGGCGCGCATTTTTAGCACTATAGCAGGGATAGTGTCTGGCGAGTTATGGACGTCCAGTGAAAGTAGAGCCCTACGCACGGCACGATGGTGGAATTCGATGTAAGGCATAGACCTTAGACACTGTGAGATACTGGATCCAAGGTCGAATTTGAAGCAAAAAGGGAGCATAGAAGTTGTGCAATCTCTCCTGCAGAATGGGCAATGGAACCGTCCTCTTGGGATAAAGATAGATAGATATTCTTTATTATACTAAAAAACAATAGCAGTAATGTTCAACAATTTAAAAAAAAATTACAACTTAGGCAGCCTTATAGAGGTTAGAGTAGAGGTGGAAATGAGGGCCGACAAAAGTACCTGCACGGCTTTGGCCAATGACCAAAAAGCCTTAGTGCCGGTTGGAAATCGTGCCAGCTTTGCGCCAATGTTGCGGATGTAATCGCCTTTTGCGCTAGCAATTATTATGATCCATATTATTATAACATTATGTCTATTATTTAGTATATTTGCTTTAAATTTCACGATTTGAAAGGACTGATCTAAATTCTATTTAAACAAACTTTGAGTATTCAAATATCTCGTCAACAAATACCAATACTTTGAATCAAAGAGTCGCACACTGGCGCGGCCAACGGTAAAATATTTTTTTCCAATCGCTGGACAGATTGCTTTAATAAAACAATTTAAATGCAGAAAACTTAAAAATGGTGACACATCGTACCGAAAACCTTCTACTGTTATATAATTTCGAGCCCGGTGCCCATTACACAATTAAACATTTCAACTGCGGACGAGGCGTGGCCGTTTTGACAGCAATAACTCAATATTCGCCAAGTTTTGGATGTTGTGTTGATTAATTTTGATTTTGATCTAATATATTTGCCAAGATCGAAAAATGCTGCTGGGAGTCAGTTGCCTGATGGGAAAGAAGTTCTAAATATATAAAATATTTTATCAACAAATATAGAAACTTTTCCGTGTTTAAACAACATTTGTATGTTACCTACCGCTGCACAGATTCCAAAACCACATTAAATCTGCTATGTTGAATAATTTTTAAGCGCTTTATTCGCCTTCATCGATAAATTCTGCTAGAACTGAGCCAATTGCTTTTATGACAAAGTAACTCTTATTTAACCTTTAAATGGAACTACATTAGAAATCATTAATTACATTTAAAAGCATTTATTTTCACGTGAAGTAACTATGTGGCGTAATTATTCTTGTCTAGGGACGGGCCCCCGAAGTTTATAAAACTCTTGAATAAATAAACAAATCACTCAGCTACTGTTTGTTTGTGGTGTACGTTTTCTCAACATCTAAGGCTAGGTTCGTAATTATCAAAGTTTTTTATTAATGTATATCACAACCTATACAACACGCTTTGCTTATTATTGGGCCATGGACAAAATAATGACCTGGAGAGGTAGTTTATTATATCTTGTCATTTCATAACGTCTGCGAGCATTTACGTCCTGTTTATTCTACCATAAATATAAGAGCAATAATAGAAATATACAGCAAGTAAAATAAATAACCAATCGAATTCTAATAATCCTTAATGGATGCTATGATTAGTAGTAGTTTTGATTGGATGAGAGCGGATGTGTGAACCGGTGACGCGGGGATCCTGGACATAACGATGATTCTGATGTACGAAGGTAAGCCTTCAAAGTCGACCTTTTCAAAGCTATACAAAATGGCTCTTAAATTAACAGCATAAGGACGCTCCTATGTAAAGCTTTGCCTTCGTATCGTCGGAGCCGAAAACAAAAAACTGTCAGCATATCGTCTGTTAAAACTTGTACAAGATATTTCCAACTACGACGTTTGCTACGAAAATTCGTAGAATTGTAGCACTGAACGTATTATTAGCTTTAAAGTTTCAGTAGAAAAAAAATTGCTATTTCCAAGTCAATTCTGCTGAGTCAGGTATCACTAACTGTTTTTGTTGACAAATGGGATTTACCTATTATTCAAAGGTGGGTGACAATCCACACCACTTAATTGTAATTGTGTTAATTGTATTTTTGTTCTATTTGTGTGCTGTACGTACTAACACTAGTTTTTTAAGGAGCATTGTTACTAACTTTTATGGGCCCAGCCTGAAATAAACATTTGAATTTGAATTAACCCAAACTTCAGAAAGTGCAACTATGACTTATTCCCTTTTATATATTGTCACATGCGGTAAGTTATGAGTCTTAAATCGATATAGTACACACACATGAAAGTTTATCCCTTCTTTCTTTCTTTTTTTTATATTGCCCGTCAAGATGACCTCACTCCACCTGATGAAAAGCGGTCGTGAGGTCCAGATATGAGGTTGATAAGCCCAGTCATTCAAACGAATCACTGGGGGAAACACATGTGCTGAAAGCGTTCCACGTCTGGATGGTACGACAAAGATACGAGTCACCGAACCTTTTAGTTCGGGCCAACAAATGTTGAATTGTGTGTGGATGGCGCCGTAGTCCAGCAAGCGTGGTACGGAAGTGGAAAGGTGAGGGTGGAATAAGCTGGAATAACTCGTCAGAGCATTCCCCATTGTAGAAGCGAGAGAGAACACTTAGCCTGGCAATGTCTCTACGCAGTTGGAGAGGCTCGAGGGTCAGAGTTGCCTCTGGGTTTCCAATAATACGGATAGCACGCCGCTTCTTCTTTCTTTTCAGCCTATAGCAGTCCACTGCTGGACATAAGCCTCTCCCAGGGCGCGCCACAAAGCCCGATCTCCCGGTTTTGCCATCCAGTCCCTACCAGCGACTTTATCCCTTGCCACCTGCTAATTTTAAAGACATGAGACACACGTTGTTATACGAGTTATTAGTGACCCTGTTTGCTACAGTGCCAGTCGTGGGTTGGTCCTACCTAAGACAAACATTAATGTATCAAGATTTGCTTGAGTGTTACTTATTTATGTAGTCTTACACCCATCTACAGTAAAAGCTCTCAATATGACCATGTGTCATAATTTTTAAAGTCTACCGAAAAGCACCAACTCTCCTAACAATAATCACAAGATTCACAATTTCATGACAAACTTGGTACATAAACCACAGCATGAAATTATATTACATCTCCTTGAGGAAGATAATATTATAGTCAGGAAAATTTCAGAACCAATATCACAAGGTACGAGTATAGTTCAACAATGGTGAAGAGGTATAGAAGCGTTGTACCTGGGATGTGGAAGTTATTGCGTTCACCGTGGCAATATTAACAAAAACCGTCTCACGCTTGACTGCACACACACTTCCGCTCATATCAGATATTGCGTTAAATCGTCAATGCTTAGCATTCTCTGAAAAATACATGTAAGTTTCCGGAAGATCTAATATTAAATGAAGCGCTCTTTCCGAACGAAATTAACCACAAAGTGGAAATAAAAAGTTTTATATTTCGTTCATTATTCAATTTTGGTCCGATAGAAAGCGGTCCGTTAACAGACCTTTTCAACCCCGATGTTTGGACGTACTAAAAATTCAATAACGGAAATTTCTATATGCAAACAAAATAAAGCAAGGGCTATTTTTCGAAGGCAAAAAAAGTTTTTTCACGCATAATTTAAAGGAATTGTAGCGCCGTAAAATTCTTCGGAATTCAACAACAAACAGTATCCGAAAACGAAACCAAACAAAATTCGTTCGGAATGAAGTGGAGTCGAGGTGGGGGCAGAGGTCGGCGGTGTTGCCTGCTCACAATGCTGATTGAAAGCAAATAATGAAATCATAGCGAGTGGAGCCCGGCCGCACCCGCAAATACTGTGAAAAATTGCACTTGCGCTGGCAAAACAATGAATGCACAAAATACAATACGGAAGAGCGCGTCAAATACGAACATTGTTCGCGAATACGTGGTGGCTTTTGAATAGATCCGGTTTTTATTTAACTATAGGTTATTTTACTGAATTAAGAACTGATAATGCAGATTATTCTAGTTTAACATGGTTTTTAAAACCTACATCATTTCCACAGTTATGTATTAAGTAAGCAGGATAAAAAGGAGAGATTTCCGTGATTACATTTAATATTATCTTTATGTTTATAGCAACCATAACACAACACTTATAGGCTTTTCAAAAAATGCCTCGTGTTACTTCTCAGCACAATTGATGGCCGATAGGAAGACCATTGTGGGTATATTCAAAATTGTTGAAACTAAAATCAGATATTAAGTAGCATTTCCCACCAATTTGAAACGCAAATAATTATGATTTAAGAACGTCTACTATTATATAACCTCCTTAAATAAACTGCATATTAATTAAAACAAGTTTACGGTCTTTTAACAAAACATTGTGTTTTTATTCTTTCGCACCCATTTTATTATTGACAAAATACGAAAATTATTTAATACTTTCCACGTGTACAATTCAGGGCTCTCATAAGTAGATTGTTACATTGCGCTCAGACCGACAATTAAATGAGTATTAAGGCGAAAATAACGATACCGTTATACCTTTTTACATTATAAATAACCAGGTACCCGAAGTGAAAGCTTGTATTCAAGTGAGTTGTTTTTAACATAACAACTGGTGCAAAATACGTAACATTTTACAAATATAATATTATATTTTAATATATATTAAGCTAAGAACACTGCCTAAATGTGGTATAGAAAGGCAAGCTGAGTGTTATATACCGTCAGCTAACCCATACTCAAGATATAGTAGATTTACAAAGCTTTTTTCACACCCAACTGGCAGAAAAAACTAATATTTCTCAACACAATTCTATCATAGCTTATACAATATAAAAATAAATCAATTGAAAACACAAAGAAAGATATTTATTAAAAATGAAAGGGTTAAGGAGCGTCAAATTATAGCTGTATATCTTCGCCTGGTAACGATAATTAAGTGAAATATTATTTATTTCCCAAAATTTTGAATTCAAACCACTGGGTTATACCTAACCTAACAATGTAATATAGATATAAAGCATAATATAGAAGTTTATACCATCATGATTACAACTTCTTAAGTGTAATGACATCAGGGGAACGTACAAGCCCGCAATTATACTGCTTGGGGAGCCAATTAATGAACCTAGTGCTAAAATTAGGGAAACTCCATTACAAATACAATAAGACAATTAGAGCCCTATACTATACCAAACCTATAGGTTCTATAGTGTGGCAAATGATTGTTTACGACAAATAATTCATATCATATTTACAATGGTTTTACTTTTACTTTTCTTCGACTTTTCGAAGGTACACAATGATAATGTGGGCGCGTCGTAGACTAACACCAATGAAGCTTGCACCCTGTCAAACTGAGGGTATGTTGAAGAGTGGTAGCCTTATCTTTTAAAGTTGAAAAAGCAAGAAGGATTGTTTATGAGATGAAGAAAGGAATAGGTTATGCTCGATTTTCTAGACGTGATGGATTCTGAAATGACGAAACTTGCGGCGATGGCGAATTACTGATGGCCTGGATGGTGGACTGGATCTGGACCCACTTGTACAATAGACGAATAAGCTAGCAAACATCGCAGGGATTTTGTTGAACGCGTTGAATTACAGGTGGATTTAAACAGGCAGCAATTCCCGTTCATTTAGCAATAAGAAGTTTTTCGCAATAAAATCTACAAATGGCACCCAAAAATTATATTTGATGTATCATTCTGACTTCAAACACACATAAAAATTTCATTTCTATATTAGTACTCCATAGCATTAGTTGTTTTTATCACTGATCTTGTCTATTATAGTATAAGTTTCCAACACATTCATAGTTCTACATGCACTTTCGCTTACTCGGTCGGTTGAACCTAATAAGGTCTGAAAGCATATCGTGTACACTTATTATCGGCATAATTCAACTGGCCCGTCACCATCGTAGCCGTAAAGAAAGCGGTCAAACGCCGGGCAAACAGAGGAGCGGAGCCGCGCCCGCGTCCATGGCAAACACTTCACCGATCATCCTTTGTGCTTCGACTTGTTTTATGAAAAGACCAAAGCATATTTCTTACTTTATTAGACTTCATTTTGCAAGGCATGCTTTTTTGTAAGTTCTGGAGAGGTTCAGTTTTACTTCTAGGGTTGAGCAACATTTGAAAATAAACTTTTATGATGCGATCTCTTATATCTTGCCATTACTGTTAACATTTTAAATTACCTTTACCAAATCAAGTTAAATATAGCGATAAGCTAATAAGATATCTCATAAGATGTCATTTTCCATTTCGCATTATATTTGACTTGAATTGAAATCATATGAACATAACGCACTTGTATTAAAAATATGAAAAGGATTTTTTCTCAATTCAGGTAAAAGAATCAGTATATTGTATTAATCTTTAGTCCTATCTTTGTTTCACAACACAGCAAGATCTCGTAAGAAAAATAGTTGGTGACACAAATGTACAACTTAATAACGAGTCTTTATCGTTGAGCTAAATGTACTCGTCCGGGCTATCAGGTCAACGCCCTTGTCAATGTAGTCGATTATGAAAATGGCATGTCAATGCGCTCTCGAAGGCACCGAAGGGTGATGCTAATGATATACAAATGAACCGCTACCCGATAAAAACACACAGAAAATGTCGTATTTACTCTTGTGCTTTAACAAAAACTTCAGTACTATGTTTGAATAAAGATATATTCATACAATTTGGGATACGAGAACTTAGAAGTAATAAGCAAATAAAAGAACACTTAAACTGTTCTTAAAATAACTGAATGATCGAGAAGGGACGCACAAAAATTCAGTACTGTTTTGTTTGTAGATTAAAAACGTACCTGTTAAGACTAATCGTTTCAAGCAAACTTAAACTTAACGTGTGTGTGTCTGTTTGGGTGAACTGTGAAGTAATAGTGTCATGAAAACGTGTAATAGCACTAATTGCCGTGCCACTTTTTTTGTTGTTGTATTCCGGAGCGAGTATTTGTGACAATATTTTAATTCACCCACATAGCTACATTATAATTACGTTGCCCGACAATTGTATATTTTTAAGTTAATAATTTATGTAATGTTCTCATGTAAGTGAATTTAATTCTTATGAGAAAATAAAGATTCTTAAAACTCAATTTCCATATTGAGTATATATTCAATGATAAATCAAGAAACGTTTCTGTATTCTTATCAAACTCAAGTACCACAGATTCTGGCAAGCTTTGATAGAACCACAAAGCTTCAGTATCTTAGAGTTGATTCATCCAGTAGTTTCCACGTGATACTCGTAATGTAACAGTGGGTTAACGCCAAGCAAGCGAATGCTCATTCTATCCCCTCTCTCTCAAGAGAACTTGAGAGAGGATGATAGAATGAGCAATGAGCATTGTGTAAAAAAAGACAGTAAAATATATAACATAGTTGCGATAGAATATGCATTCGCTCGCTTGGTGTGAACCCACCGTAAGGGTGGGTATAGGACGACGACGAATAGAATCACCTTATTTACCTAGCTTCGCGATTCCATTAGTTCTTAACAAACACATTCCTCGCAACGCATCCCCGCACATCTCTGGTGAAAACGCACCCTAGTGGATTTAATCTATCTTTTTGTCACAATGTTTTGTATTTTCCTTAAAAAGAGCCCCAGCAAGCGTCAGTTTTCTTCGTTTAATTAAAAATACGACTAGCTCGGCAGTGGTGATCATTTACCCAATTCTTCTGATGACCGCAGTGTTTTGTGCACCGTTTCGGCGTCCCACGATGCCCTGTCGTGCTTCTAATACACTAAACCTAGCGTATCACCGTAGTCGTAATGAGATTTTAATTGAGGGTGGAGCCGCGCTGATCCGTCGACAGATACGGTAAACTTCATTAGGCTGGCGGCGATTACGTTACCTAATGTAATTGTCCTGTTAAACAATTTCGCACCGATGTTCGGCGGCCCTAAGTGACGCTCTTAATAACGCCTACTGTGATGGCGTCTAAGTGGAGCCTTGTTTAGATAAGCTCAGGTACACTTCGGTGATAGTTTGATGCACACGAGGGCATTGGTTAATATTTAATTGGTTTTGGTTGAATGACTGGCTCTTATTTGGCAGTGATACTGCTGGTTGCTTTGGACCAATAAGTCTTATGTTAAGACATAACTAACATACATATGACATATAAGTATCAGACATAACTAGGCATTCATATCTATTATTTATTTATTTTTCCACATATGTCTATCAGTCTCAAACATCTGGCCGATAAGCTATGTTCGACTTAACTGAATTATCATGTGTAAAAGAGATAGTTCAATACACCAATAGATAACACATAATTTATCAATGATGGAAACAGAAAAAAGTTTCATAAATGAGTAAGCTTTTGTTAATCTATTTTGCTCATCGAACTGATATCACGGGTATTTGTCTTGAAATAGATTGTAAAAATACACCTATATCATACCATACCATATAATAACCTTATGCAGTTAAATTTTTTGTGTTGAGGTATGATTCCAAAATCGAATACACACCACTGATCGCAGTACTAGTTGTTTGAATCGGCCTGCTTACGGTTGCTGTTCACCAAACCACTGCTGTCTGTAGTCGATCACGGAATCATACCCTTCTACAAGATAATTCCGCTCGTGCTTTGAGAAACATAATTAAGGGTTAGTGCTAAGAGCTAACCGACTAGCATGTCCTTTGACCAGCTACTACTTCCCCTATTATATCCCAATGCTTACCGGATAACTAGACGGAGCAGTCTAGCTTTTCGTTTTAGGATACCCTCTAATTTCGCGATGAAAAAATAAAACGAGCATTCCATCCTCGAACAGCAGACGAGGTCCTGACTCTGTGACGTGACAGGGCGGGATATGCAAATGAGTCGCGGCGCCGTGACGGGCGCCGACGCGGCGTGCGCGCCGACTAATCGCCTATGTTCACTCGTTTGCTGGACTCGCTTCGGAATAATCGAGATAAAATGCTCTCTTGATTGGCGTTGTGATCACGGTAATGAGTTGATTGTGTAATATTAAACGATTAGGGGCGGATTATTATAACATTTGTGGGTTTGATAATACATTTTGATTTTTGAAGAACATATTGCACGAGCTGGGAATTTAACCAAGTCTTTAGAGGCGTAAGGAAACTGAGAAGATACTGTTGTAGCAATAGCAAAGTTTCATCTATGAAGGCGATAGGCCTGCTCTCTGTCATCAACTTCTTTGTCGTAAGAACCGGCTATAAGATAAAATAACCTAATTTTTACAACTGTGCACTTCGACCTCTGCCAGCGTGTCGGCGGAGTAGTGAGGAAGTTTTCAGGCAGGTAAAATTTAATGCTGCTAGTGCCAACCTAACGATTTGACAGCTCGAAGTGCAAAGTCATAAAAATCGGGTTATACTAACGATAAACTTACACAGGATATCACAGAAACGAACACATTTTTATTTTTCCTTTCCTAAGCATATACTCGTGCACCACAAACCAATGCGAAGCTACACAGGTGTTGCGGCAGGTATCAGCTCAGAGCGCCGCTAGTCGCGAGGCGCGGTCAACCGTAATGAACGCGCGGCAGCAGCCGTCACCGCGCGTCGCACGCTCGACTGCACGCCGCCGCGACGGGGCGGCGACGCCTACGACACGTCACAATTAATTCAGATGGCCTTGAACGTTTAGAAATTATTAGATAGAAATAATGATGAACGGGAAAATAAGTTTTCTTTATTTATTCAATCTTTATTGCACGGCGGACTTAATGCCAAAAGGCATTCTTTACCAGTCAAACTCGCAGCCAAACAGATAATTCACGGCAGTGCAAAGGCAACAACAAAATTAATGAAATAAAATCAAGTTGTTGTCAAAAAAAATATTTATATTTCTTAGATCACGATTTTAGGAACTCGAATCGTCTATACGCTGATATTAACTTATTTAGAACAATATCACAATTAGTCGTCAATAATCTCTTTTAGCAAAGATCTATGGTAGTGGACAGAACACACGAGCTAATAGTCGTTGAAGCAACAAGTTCTATCATAATCGTGCTATTTTTATCCACCAGATAAAAATAGCATGATTCTGATGGATGGTGCCTGCCTATCCAGCAGCTCCGGACATCTACAGGCAAGGTCTATGTTCAGCAATACCCCATAAGCTGATTATGATGATGAGTAAAGATGGCGGCATTGACCCAAAAACTCAATGTGATTAAATGGGGATAGGTTTTTTCAATGTAACTGCACTTGGATACACTGAAGGTTATGCCCTTTCAAATACATTAAAAAAATAAACTGCTAATATCAACACTAACTAAATATATTGGGTCCAGTTCGCCAATTAATTGGCCAGTAATTGAGATAAAGGTAAAACCAATCTGTAACTTGACACACCGTATCATTACTCTGTTTACACCGCCAGTTAATTAGCGCCACAAACCTATATCATATCAAATATTATCGCACAATTCTGGTCTATAATAAGAACATCGGCATTAGGGCACGCACATAAGAAAACTGACCTCGGCAGAGTGAATAAACCCTCTAATCGAACTCGCGGCGGAGGGGCCAGGGCATAAATCAGGCTCCCCTCGCGATGACGCCCCGTGGAGCCTTCAATTTGGCACATCCTTAAAATGACACACGAGAAGCACGCCCTAACGACGCCCCGTCAACACTCGCGATGCCGTCTTATAAATAAAACACGCACGTATTACTTTGGATTAGCATTTTTAAAGTAACAAAGTCGGCACGCCTCGGTTCTTCTACTTCCTGCAGACAGCTAATTTTAAACTACACACATCAAAAGTGTCTAGGGATCAACATATATTTTTGCAATAACTTTTCTCCTGATTGATATTAATTAAAATTTTATTTAAGGATTCATCAAATAAAGTGTTTTCGTTTGTCAACAGTAACGATAAACCAAGTCACCTTTGCATTAATAAAGAAAGTTGCCATTTTCCTAATAAAGGGATTTTTGACATTTGAACCACTAACATTAAAGTTCGAAAAAAAGACTGAAATAACAGTTTTCTTTAAAATTTTATTGGGTAACTTAAACAATTAATAATCCGTGTTTCTACCGCGAACACTAACAACACAAAAACATCGGTTTGGCATACTCAAAATGAGTTCATCCAAATCACGCTGTGGAATGGCCGCCCATGTTCGTTGCAACAACAAAAAAAGGTCTTCTTGCGACTGGATACCCTCCATATTCGGCAGAGCTCTTCTCTGTAGCATATCTCATGCATGCTCAATCGGGTTCAAGTCTGGCGACTGAGCAGGCCAGGGCAGGACATTGATGTTAGCTGCGGCGAGAGTCTGTCTCACAACTCTTGCGGTGTGCGGTCGTGCATCATCATGCATTAACTGAAATAAGGGACCGATTTGCACTTGTAGAGGAACGATGACGTCTGATACAATCGTCTCAGCATAAATTTGAGCGTTGAGGTTGCCTCTGATCCAAATCAACTCAGTTCTTCCGCCGATCCAAATACCCGCCCATACCATGATGGTTCCACCACTATAAGGATGGACTTCCTGGCAGGATTTTAATCGCTGTTGGCGTCCAGGGGTTCTCCAGTGTCGTATACGTCTTGTATCCGGTCTCATACCAAAACGAGACTCATCAGAAAAGCACACGAGTTCAAGAACCCATTGATATCGAATCCTACGATTGTGCATTGCTATAGGTGGTACCCTTAGCGGTCTTCGGGAATGAAGGTTCACTTCATGCAAGCGGTTTCTGACTGTTTGGTCGCTAAATAAGTTCCCTGAAGAGTGATGAAGCCTCACGGCTAACATCATGGCGGTTATTGTTGGAGCTCTTCGAGTTGTGATTTGAATGTATCGGTCTTGTCTCCGTGTGGTGCAGCGATACCGTCCTCCATGGCGCTCAGCCACGGTACCAGTGTTTCGGTAACGTGTCCAAAGTCGACTGACTCTGACTTGTATTCAGAGCTAAAGTCACAGTACGTTGCCGGGAACCAGCTTCTATCATTCCCACGGCTCTGAGCATTTCTTCCCTGCTTAAATGACGTCGCCGCTCCATAATAACGTTGGTTTTAATCAGTAGTAGGGAAACAGTAGCACTAATAATGTCTTCAATGCGTTGTATGTTTTTATAGGGATAATATTGACAGCTGATTTTTATCTTTTACTCGAATTTGATTGAAAGTTCCTGTTTTAAATTATGAAATGCACCAAAAAGGATCCATATAAATTTATAAAATCATAAATTTATTACAAAGCCACATCTCAATATCAAGAAATCCGCATAAAAATGCTTGATCCCTAGACACTTTTGATGTGTGTATGTTTTTGTGAGGATATTACCTATAACTTATCTATGAATAAGAATTATGAGCCCGGCAACTTTTATGTATAATTTTATGTATCTGAGGAGTGTTGTGTCCAAAATCCCAACGTCCAACAAAATTTTAAACCTTCATTAGCCTCGTCTCTCACTGCTAGGTAAAGATGTCTATAACTGAAATCACGTCATACCCCCAGTTGGTAGATATTGTCTGAATCCCTACGGTAGCTCAATGCGGATTTGTGAACAAAAAGTCGAGCAATGTTTTAATAACACCGAATTACACATTGCCCGATTTTTTAACTAAACTAGTTATAATTACTGGCGTTTTATAACTCGGCAGGCTTGCAAACCTGAAAAACTGGTAACATTCTACAATACATATTTAAGTACCAAACCAAATTCAGATACCATTTCTTCTAAGTTACGTTAACGAGTAACAATATGTTAAAATCGTCAAATTCTGAAAATTTGTAACTTGTCATTATCTCAGATACCTCAAGGTCATTACTTAAGATTTCCAAGAATAGGTGGCCCCGTTTCCTATTGTTTCCTCTGCTCACCAGGGCACATTCCCTTCTATTCCTGGAAGTCAGCAATATCACTTCCTCTAATTCCTGCGTCCATGTATCACAGATCGGGCCCGCGTCGCGAGTGAAAGCAATCAGGGCGGCGTCGTAGACAAACTGTCGGGGTGGCCCTTAATTGGCGGTCGGTGAGATTTATGCGGGGAGTCGGTCGTCACGGCGATTCTGCTCGCCGCAAGCCCGACCCGCGATCGGTCCCTTTGCAAACAACGCTCTCACACTTATTAACACATCCCGAAGAGTGTTGCGGGATTGCCAAGCCCGAACACCGCGGTCGGCCAAGTAAATGTGCGAATGTTTTGATTAGCGGCGCCGAATGTCAGCTCGGCTGCGAAAGCTGCGGTGTGTAAAGAGCTCTCTTCGCTCTTTCGTTGGGTAAGTAAATATGCTAATGTTTTTGATTACCGGCGCCAGAGTGAGCGGCAGACTAAGTCAAATTTTAGCTCGGGTGCTGCGGTGTGGCAAGACTTCTCTATCTCACACAGCAAGAACGCGACGTTAACAGGGGCCAATAGTACTGTCAAATATTTCAGTATTCTTTCCACAAAATAATGCTTTCCTTAAAAAAGCGTTACGGCATCAACGATGCAAACACCGCGGTAGAGTTAATGTGGGAAAAGTTGCTGTATGCTTTAGCGCGGGAGTGTAAAGCAGTTAAAAACCAAATGGAAGCTCGAGTGCGAAACCTGCCGTGTGCAGACTTCACAACCTCACGGAGCAAGACCACGTGTAAAACGCAGCAAATTGCAGTTACTATTTCGATAACAAGCATTACATATCCCAGTATTCCTAACGCGAACAACGCCCTCACACTAATTAACACTTCCCGAAGAGTGTTGCGGGCGCGAAAGCTGCGGTGTGGAAACACCTTTTTATCTCACACAGCAAGACTGCGACGTGAAAAGAAGCCAATTGTAATGTGTTAGATATCTCAGCCTTCCCTCCGCAAAATACTGCTCTCCCAAAAGCGTTGCGGTATCACCCAGGCCGCAAACACCGCGATCAATCAGTAATCCGGTTCATTTCAACATCCGAGGTTACAATAATTCGCACCCAGCTCAAAATTGTTAGGATTGTTCAAAACACTATCATATATGAAATCTAAAAACTCCTTATCAATCCGAAAACTTGAAAAAAAATTCTGGGTCAAAGGTCACAAAAATGGGTTTTTCGCGATTTTTAGCAAAACAGCAAGTTTTATCATAATATTAGTTGAAACAAAAAATGTACTTAGATCAGTAAATTATCTATAAAAATATTTTTGATGAGCGGCGCCAGAGTGTAACACAGCAGACTATGCCAAATGGAAGCTGGAGTGCGAGATCTGCGGTGAACAGACTCAGATTTTTTTAAAAACCTTAAGCAGTATTTGCTTGATTATATTATGCTATTTAATTTAAACCCAGACCACTGCTAACTTGAAATTAATAATGAAAATCTTTTTTCACACTCTAACACCCAAATAAAGCATTGTCACACAAACTCAAACAGCCCTTATAAGTATAGGCGTCACTTTCCGTTTTACTGACATATTGCGGGACAGCATACATTTTGGGGCTTCGTAAGTATGAGTGACGTTTTAGAAAGCTATTTTAGGATGGGTTTGCATTTAAGTTTAGTGGGTACCTGAAATCGGGTCCGATTTGGGATTGACGATGATTTTCTAATTGATTTCTTTGGTTTCACAGCAGGTTTTAGGTATCTTTAAAACGCTTGGTCAAACAAGATCTTAGTTGATGACCACTTAGTGCAATGATTGATCTTCTTGATCTCGGCTCCGGGGGCCGTGATGAACATTTGCGTCCGGTTTGTGCATTGTCATTCGCATTATCATCATCATTCGCTCAATAGATTTATAGCCAGTTGTAGGTTGCCTGCATCAATCAGAAATCCTGATTATCCTGACGTATATTCACCTTGTGGGTTGCCGTCCAACGCAGCGATTACTACGAGTATCAAATGCTCTCTTTCTGTAACTCGTCTACTCCAACAGCCATAGTTATTCGTGCTGAAAGCATTGCTCGTGGGCATTTTAACTAACTCACGTAACGTTCGGTGAATTTGTGTTTCTACTCATTTCCTCAGTGTAGATTAAACTAGCCAAATTACATTTATAACAAGTATCTCATTATGTTGCTAGTCAACACATCAGAACAGAGCACCGTCCCGCCTAACAGTTCTTACTTTTGTTTTATTTGATTGACATCAATTTTATTACCTACCTATTCCGGACGAAGATAAATCCAAAAACACAAAAGTTATAAAAATTGGTTCAGCCGTTCTTCGGTTATATAAGTAATGTAAATAACACGTGTTTGTTTTTATTTAAATTATTATTCAGACTTCAATAGAGATTGTAAAGTAATTCAAACTCTTAATACAGAAACGGGCTTCGAGTTTTCTAAATTTAACCTATTCATTACATTTTAACAAAACAAAAACTTGAATCAAGTTCAGAAGCACAAGAAAATAAGTTGCTTAAACAGGAAAAATAATTTCCCCTAATGTTACTCTTCATGAAAATTATAAGAAGTAACGATACCTTAGAATAACATGGCCGTTGTGAACCTTAACATTATTCAAACTCTCCGTCACGTTGTCACGTGGCCGGAATATTATATCACATAAAAGACGAGAATCCGGAAAAGCTTTAGTATAGCTTTAACTTTAGTTTTTAAAATGCCAAATAAAGAAGAAAGTAAAAACAGTGAGGAATTAGGTAACCACTCATGAACATTTATATTATAACTAAAGCCGGGTAATGATGGTAAACACAGTTTCCCTAATAATTAAAATCAGACTAACAATACTTATTCAATTCATGACATAAGGTTAAACTTACAATTGACATTAAATTTGATCTACTCAAGGATATGTTTGTTAACAGGTTGATATTATTATGATACTCGTACATCTGCAATTACTTCTTGCAGATATTTTTTTAAATATCTGGGTCATAGTTTGTTTTGTAACAAGATTAAATAGCAGTTAGGAGCATATAGCAGAATCCCTACGCCACGCCAACGTGCAATTCAATTTATCGCTGCAGTTACGTAAATAATGCGCATGTATCTAGAACACATGAGCATCGTCTTCAACTCGCGGGAACTGTGGTCTTTAGACGTAGGTTTCTCTAGACACAGCGTTGTTTTTGCAGGGCGCACGGAGGGGCCGGGCCCCTCAAGGCGGGGGTAAAACGGTGCCGTTTTCAATTTGCTTTATTTGCGCTTGTTTTAATAGCGCTCACTCCTTATTGCCCGTACGGACGACCAGCCAAATTGCTTCGTGCCTGGACGCCTTTTGATTAAGGAGCTTGCGGAACTAGGCGTAAAAACAAAGTGCCCGCGTATTTGTACGCAGGAGTGAGCCCTCCAAGCGGTTTCTGTTCAAACACATCGATTTTAAATTGTGTTTAGATAAAAGTTGTGGAAGCGCAATGGAAATTAAGACGTTATGCTACTCAGGTGTTAAAAAAGGGAAGCTCTGAAGATACAGAGCATTTGTAGATCAAAGAAAATCTTAAGGTACTATCTGGTGCTGTCGACTGCAACTGCCGACAGCACTAGCAGCGTCCCATTGTTATCTATGTCACTCACCATCAAGTGAAGTTTGAAAAGTTATTCAATACAATATGGTTTTTATTGTCACGAATCTTTGTTTTTTAAGAATACTATAAAGAGGTAAACGTTTATGAGTTTGCATTTTTGGGACAGGTAATCTCCGAAACTACAGAACCGATTTCAAAAATTATTTCAATGTTATAAAACTAGATTATCCCTGATTGCTATAAGCACATATTTGTTTTGAAGTGATTCGTTTTTAGCCAGATCAGTTAACACTTATAAAGTAATTCGGGAAAAAAGCGCATCGAAAATCTTTTCGTGCGTGCGCTGGCCCCACTGTTGATTATATCAATGTACTTACTCTAAAAATATATGTTTTTAGATCCATAAAAAAAATCCGCGACACAATACATCTATCTTTCATAAATAAGTAGCTATAAGGTAAGTTAAGTGTTAAAAATCATATAATTTAAAAGGTAGGTTTAGATAATTATTACTACACAATCATATCAATCCTTATGATTAAAAGTTATTTCATCATCAAGAGAATTTTACGGAGATAAATTTCGTTCTTCACAACACATTAATTGGACTAATAGATTCTGATATACTCGTATCTTGAATTTTAAAAAATACTCACGCAAAATTATTAAAATATATAAAAGCGAAAGGTCACTCATCACGAAATTTCAGAAACTACAAGTGCTAGGAGTTTTAAATTTTGCATGGGGGTTCTTTTTAGGACGTAGGTGCTCACTGAGACGTTTTTTTGTGACTGACGAGTGTCGTGAGTCAGAAAAAATCCCGTAAGTCATAAAAATGAAGTTCACGCGGGCGAAGCCGCGGGCGGAAAGCTAGTGGTTAATAAAGAGAATAACAAGAAAAATAAAACAAGCCGAATCAAATCACTATTTATAATAAATACTCAATTAAGCTTCGCTCAAATACTTACGTAGATTTCATTCCACAAATATTTTACGTATTACTGATCAAATAGCAAACAAAACGGCAACGAGCAGACATAGCCGGGGCACTTGCAAACAAATATTATGTACGTTATATGAAATAATGAGCTGAATGCAAACACGATAAAAGATATAATGCAAACAGGTAGAGGCACAATTTGCGGAATGCACAGTTCATTCAGTCACCGCGCGGGCATAGCGTAATTAGCCTGCGGCAGAATCGCCCTATTTAAATAAAATAAATGCGTATAATATTTCCGGTGTTGAAGAGCACTTACGAGTATTCTATAGCAATGTGTTGATTCACCAGTAGATCGAAAATGATTAGCATTCTGGCGAATAAACATTAAGGTGTGTAAACCCTTGCACTATAGGACATATGCAATCATAAAAAAATCCTACTGTTTGAAAATAAATCACACAAGTTAGACAGATTACATACATTCGTCCCTTCCACAAGTTTATTCTATTTTTTCACAGATTTTCTAATCTTTTTACCCATCATAAAGATTTTTGCACCATACTCGTCCAGCAGGTGAATATGTGCTAATGAGAAACCTTCTGTAATGTCTGGCAATATTATTTAAAATGATATGTCCGTCTCTTTATATGTTTTACTTGTGAATGTTGTATCTAGTTCAGTATAGTTGTAGGTACACCTAGCAACAATCACACCAAGGCTTGCGGTAATCTTGAGCGTAGTAACATGAACAGCATTAATGACTACGATATTCAAAATAAACTTACACTGAGTCGTACCCACCCAAACACTTTTTAGAGAAAAAAAAAAAGGCGTCGTCAATAATCCTTGTTTCTCCTGAGTGTGCTAGAGACTATCTGTACTATATGAACTCTCTGTATGTTCAAATTCAAAGCAGCGTATGTCAACACGCGGGGCAGGTCTGTCAGCGATCATTGTGTCACGATAACAAATGGATTAATTCAATTATAGCATGGTAAGGGTTGACAGCGCTTTTATTCTTTGACTTTGGACTATTTCCGAATCCTTTAAAAATTAAAATAAGTTACTTTTGTCAAAAATGCGAGCAAAGAATGGTTTTAGGTTAAGATTTGTATATTGTATTAATGAAGAACAGATTATAAGCATTAAAACATAAATACTTGCAATCTAAGCAAGATAAAACTATCCTCAAAAGGTAAATGCAGCAATTTGAAAATTGAAAACTGATCTTTGGATTCGTTCAAATTTTCTTTTTTAAATTTCAGCTTTCATACTCTTCTTTGAGTATAGTAATAATTAGCCAGTCTATCGTCGCTATATTTTCATCGCTGCTGCTGTTCTACGTAAAAATGATTGATATTATATACTGGTTTTTTCCTCATGGTGTCACTACACAATAAATAAACTCTGTGATAAACACTAACTGTTTTATTAAGTCTGGCAAAAAAATGGTGTTTCGCAATGATCCATTACTTATATACCACGCAGAGGAATAAAACAAAGTTGAAAAAAAGTGAACTCTTTAAATTTTTACTAACCAACTCATACCTACTTGTGTAAGTTTTCAATACAAATTATTTTTGTTTACTGACTATAACAATTGGTCTATCAAATGGGGCATAACGAGCCTGGCAAAGATAGGGCTGCAACTGTGAGTTTGAGCGTGACTTTATATAGCAGTCTTTACGCTTGTGCTCTACTTTTCGTTTAAATTTAAGTTCAGTGGAATATCCAGCCAAGTTTCATATAAACATACACCAATTTTATGAATGCTGCTTCACTCACGTCCCGAATGTTGTTCTAGCCTGTCATCGTTGCCGGCCCTTTTAATAAGCAAATTAATTTGCATGTGCCACAGCAGTGTACTTTTCAATAAAGGAGTCCCGATCGCCGATCCCACTAATTGGGTGGCCATTTTGTTTCCCAAAATGTAAATGAATTTTCACCGTTCCGGATAAAAGCTTTTGACGTATACGTATATGTGACGCGTATGGTGTACCTTTAAAATAAATTTTAAAAGCGGGCAAGTTAATACACACCTATACATTGAGTCAGCATTTCACCACACACTGACTTTCGATCCACAACCGTGTTGGTATTAAATGTACAGTTACGTGGTTTCTGAGTTGTTTGTGTCACTCCTTAGTGTTGTACTTTAAAAGATTCCTGCAAAACGTCACATCAGATAGCTATACTATTTTCACTGTAAGATGATATGCCTGACAGCTCTTATTGTTCCGTGTCACGCATACTATTACAAACTAAATAAGAATAAACTGGCGAAAGAAAATGTTATAAACTATTAAAAACGATTGTTCTTTCGAATCTTATCAAGTAAATTATTGTTATGATTATTAACTATTATTAAATGAAGTAAATTAAATTAAATAATTTATCGTTACAGCGCCTGATGCGTGAAAAGGAACGCCATTCAATAGTGTATTTACACTACTGAATCGACAAAAATCGATGAATAGGAGCGACAATTTTGTAATCACGTCATTCGCATCAGTACCAGTGCGTCTGCCTTGTGTGTTATTTTTTTAACAATTATTTTCGAGATAGCGCGTTTTATTCTATAACTTATTAGCCATAACCCGTTTATTGAGAATATATTAAAAAATTAAAAATCCATTTCTTTGCCAACTCGATTAAATTACATTCGTTACATCACTATAATTGACAATTATGAACTTGTCAGGGATATCATCATACGGCGAAAGTAGTATAGATGGCTGGGATAGTATTGACATTACAGCCAAAGCAAACGAAATGTCGTGCATACAGATATACGAAATTTTCTCAATAAAAATCTTATGAAAAAGTGTTATTGTCCTGAGTCAATTGTTACCACAGCTAGTAAAAAAGGAACCAGAAACATCATTCCAGCTTGTATCTTATCTGTTTGTAAAAATAACACTTACCTTAGCCAATGCCGTTTAGCAATGGCGGTGTGGCAGCAGATTGCATCGTACTGATCAGCGATCCAAACGATCAGGATGATGTAGAATGCTGTAGTAGTGTCGTTGAAGAACTCTGACATTATAGCTTCCATTCCTACGGACAACACAAACAGTCTTTAAAGCTGGTAATGTGGAGTTGAACTGAAACTCGGAAACCTGTATGCCCTTGGCCGTAGCGATAGCGACCACAGTAATTGAAGAGAAAAGTTTGGCATTATAAGAAGGAAGATTCTTAAGTGGGCGGGCGTCCACGACGTGGTTACCGGGGATGATACCTGGCCTCGCCAGCAACTGTCACCTTAAGTACGTGTAACATAGGCCACTGTTTTATTATTCATTAATAAGCGTTGCTCATATTTTCTAAAATTCTCATTTGGGAGGTTTTTGAGGTTTCAAAGGAGGACAGTAATTAAATAAAGCTGACAAACCCTGTTCCAAGGTAAGGCAACTAAAGTAAGGAAAACCCTTACTCAGTTGGCAGCGCTTATCAACTAAGATGACGACGATGTTCTAATAATTTGCTCTATTTTTTTACTTACTACGCTTGGGATACTTATAATACTACACTGGACTTCTATTAAATGGTTGTCATAACCCTAATTTTGGAAATCTCTAAAGCAAAATTTGTAAAATGATTTTTTAAAGTCCATGGCGCATGGTAATTATTTTACCGAACTAACATGTCGGCCGGTCGGATGTACACCTGTCGAACGCAGCGCTTCTCGGCCTCAGACCACCTGCAGTCAGCTCTGCTAGTGACGCGTACGCTTGCCTGCTTTCATCGGCTTGTACAGACATTGTTTCTCATTGTTTAATTCAGTCCAGGTGAATTTACTATGTAATACTAGCTGTTGCTCGCGGTTTTGACCACGTGAAGATTTCATGAGTTCACAATTTACGAAACAAGTTGTGGTAGGCAGGTTGATAGACCTATTTTTTTTACACATAATAAAGTCTACGGCGCAGTGACCGTTTTCCATATCTCCGACTCATAATAATCAGTTTAAGCTTATATAAATTGACTCCACAAACAGGAGACTATCGAAGTATCTCTGATTGCGTCATAAATTGAACCGATGCCTTCACCGGCTCAATTTGACTATAGTCCTTAACAGTTCCGCGCGTGCCTCCCGCCCATCTTCGGCGATCTTCGTCTAGCGCCGGAATTAAAATTAATAGCGCACTGGTGTCGGCACGTCGGAGCCGTCCGACCCGGCCGGTAATTTGTTTACTCGACTCACTCAGGATTACGTCGCATGCTCTGCTGAATAGGTAACTGCCGGTGACTTTTTACAGGCATCACTCGGCTTCTTGAAGGCAACTTTGTTAATGAAGCTTTGGTTGGCTTTTTTTGTTTCATTGTTGCGGTTTAGGCTGTTTTTTTGTTTTTTTTTTCAGGTCGGTGGGCTTTCTAATGGAGCGAAGGTGAAAGAATACCTTTGTGATGGACATTTAAACAACTCGTGAAATCACGCTTCCATACAAACTCGCCAGCTAAATTCGCAGCAGCTAATCGCTCACATGGGATTCGCGTCAGTTTGGCGAGAGCTTTAAGCGTCACATTACATATTCATACAGCACCGTCTGCCCGCACGGACATAATTCAAAGCTCTAGTTAATTGAGCGTGGAGTCGCGACGAGGACGACTAAACGTCGCCGGATCCGGCCCGGTGTCGGACTTCCGATCGGCCCCTAACGTGTTTATTGTATCAGTGTCGCTGTCCTCATCAAAATGCAAATGATCCCGGCCGCGGCGCCGGACACACCGTATTGAGTTATACCCCGCACGGTATTAGTGTTCCGAAATTTTGCCGACGAAATTTCGGATGGAAAATTAAATCGAGATAAGTTATGTCGGCGGCGCAATGCAATTCGCTCAAGTTCTAAACGACTTCAATAAATCATGTTTGTAAACTGAACTCACAAAAGTATTAGATTGTACAAATAGTAATTTTGCTGTTTGTTACCGCGCATGATATTGCACTGAAATCGCATGCCCCAGTGAGCGATCGCTTCAGTGCTGTGTTGCGTTATGACAGCTCTTTGCGCTCGAGTTATTTCAAGATCCTTATGATGCCAATTTACAAACGTTGAAGTTTGCTGACTTAATTCAGCAGACCTTCAAGAGTACATACCTATAAGCACCTGGACCTTATCAACAATATGAAGTTAAAGAATCTTTATTTCCATTAAGACAATTCATGTCACTCACATGGAAACTTAAAACTAAGAAATGGTTAGTACTTGAGTTAATTTAGTATGAATGCATGAGCATGTCGAGCCGCTGCTACGATAAATAGGTAGGTTTCCATTTGGTTGAGTCATTGCAATACATGTATACAATTCAAGTAGGTTAAGTTATTAATCATAGTTACTGTTAAAAATATTTTTGGTAGATAGGATTATTGAGTATCTCTCACTAATTTATAAGAAAAAAAATTCTTATAAATTAGTTTTTTTTTTAAGTTTCGAGCGAATCACTTTTTTTATATTGGTGGGTAGACGGTTGTATAATTGTACACCTCCGTAGGTTATCATATTTTTGCCGGATTGTGTGCGAATCTTCGGCAGTACTAGAAAACTGGCTCGACGGGAAGAGCGTATAGTAGTGTGCTTTACTTGTGTCAGTGTTATTGAGGTGTGAATGGTTTTGTTTACAATTTTGTGAATTAGTATGCATGTGTGGTAAATGTGTAGTTGTTTGATTGTCATTATGTTAGTTTCTGCGTATATCGATGTTGTAGGCATGAGGTAAGGATAGTGAAAGAGCATTTTGACTAGTTTATTTTGAATGATTTGGAGTTCAGATAATTTAGTTTTGACTGCGGTGCCCCAGATGTCAATTAGATAGATTAAATGAGCTTGATTAATGAGTTATATATGGTCATTCGAACTTTTGCGTGGTAGACAACGTACAACGTTGCGTAGTGAGCCGATCAAAGAACTTAGCTTTTTTTGATGTGATCAATGTGGACACTCCATGACAATTTATTGTCAACATTAAAACCAAGATATTTTTCCGAACTTTGCTCTTTTATTGGGATGTTATTAATAGTGAGTGATTGGTATGGAGGTATGATCTATTTTTTGCTTTAAATATGACGTATGAAGTTTTCGAAATGTTGATTGTTAGAAGATTGCATTGTAGCCATTTATAGAGATTATTAAGATCGCTTTGAGCCAAACTAGTAATGTGACTAATACTGGTCCCAAAGTAAAAAAGACAAGTATCGCCGGCGTATAGTGTCAAATGTCCATGAAGACCTATTTCTTGTATATCGTTGATATAAAGGGAAAATAGGAGTGGTGCTAATATTGAGCCTTGGGGTACACCGAAAGACACAGGGAGAGCGTTACTTTGATGGATTCCCATTTTAACTATTTGCTGTCTACCTGTCAGGTAAGATTTGAGCATTTTAAAGGCTTGACCTTCGACACCGATTGCTTTAAGTTTCATGAGAAGCAATTCGTGACTTACGGTGTCGAAGGCTTTTTTCAGATCAATAAATACCCCCAGAACTATGTTTTTGTTGTCGATGTTCTCTTTGACTTTGGTTATACGGTCAGCGGTTGCCGAAAGTGTATTGCTTTTAGGACGAAAGCCGAATTGACGGTCTAAAATACAGTTGATGGAGTTTAGGTAGGTCTCTAGGCGCTTAAGTAATATTTTTTCTATTATTTTAGATAAAACGGGGAGGACTGAAAAAGGCCTATAATTGCCTGGATCATTTTTGGATCCTGATTTATGGACTGGACTTACTTTCGCAATTTTCAATTGTTTAAGCAGTTGGTAAGAGCCTCAGAAATTAAATGTTTTATACATTTAATAGCCTTTGTGCTAATCCCGTCCAGGCCGGCACTTGAATGGGGATCTAGATTGTAATATGCATTGTGCATACGAGTCTATGTTTTGAATTGCAGCATTAAGTTAGTTCTTAAGTTTCTTTCGAGCAATTAGCACCAAATTCATGTAGATGATGATTAACACAGTAGTTTTAAGGTAGGAAGAAACCAAATCGTCTTTAGAAGTATCAAGTTTGAGTGACGTCATTCACCTGCTTCAGGATAAATAAAGCCAATATCTACGCGATAATACGACAAGAGTTCGATACATGACACGAAGCATTCGTATCTTCATTCTTATCCCACAATTCTAACAGACTTTCAAACCCTACCTACTCAATTTGGCGACCGAGACAGACGTATTACATGCAAACTGCACCAGAGCATATAAATCCGCTGTGCATCTCCGAGACGGCGACGAAATGAATCGGTCGGGTCGCGGCACTGCACGTCGGGCGGTTAATAAGCTTCTTACGGCTTGGTTCAGATTTCGGTCGTTAGCGCGTAATTGTCGACACCTAATTAGTCCGACACTCGGGGCCGACACCGGAGACTGCTCTCCGGTGTCGCGCTCACACATGACCCGCGGTGATATTTAATGTGGCGCGCCGCAGCTGCCCAGTTGGCGCCACTGGCGATGCACTCTTATTGTGTCATGTGCTGCCTTTGTGCATTCGTGAATAGAAACACCCAGGGCTTTAGTGAATGGGTCTAAATTGCATACAGTTACAGAACTTCAATTAAAGTGGTTCTATTTAAATTCAAGGTTCTAGGTAAGAATAAGTTACGTCGGTAGCTAGTTCTTCTATGTCTTCGAGTCAAAGCTGGGAAGGAAACACAGAACACTCAAGTTGACTAACAAATTGTATAATGTTAGGTGAGGGAATGACGTCGGCACTTGACATATTATTACAGAATTTGCCTGGGCCCTCAATTCCTCACTCAAGGTCGGGAGTGCCAAATTACCTATAACTTGTCTCAACTAATGCAAAAATATAAACAATTGTTTTTCCAAAATGGTTGCGTGGCTTTCAGACTTGAATGAAGTGGTCAAAAAGAAGAACCACAAAAGTTAAAGATTTTTATTCAAGGCGATTTTTCCATACAGCAAGTGCAAAGTACACCTTCCTTAGGTGTCTAAGCTAGGTTGTAGACAGTTATAAAGTCAAGTGCAATCCAGACAGTGCATAAGCCGAGCTGTAAGATGTGCACAAATTGTTGCTTCCACTCGGTAGGTTTAATCAAGGGGGACACCCGCCGAGTCGCCCCGTGCGCGGACTCGGCAAATTGAGAATAATGGATCCTGCGCCATTTTAAGGCTCCATAGGTAATCTGATAGCGCGATTGCTTTTCTTATCTACTGGCTTAAGGTTTTCGGCGGTCGTTTCCGTGCTGTAATTATTTGGTGTGAAGTTTGTGGCGTCAGTTTTTGTTATCAAGGTAAAGATTACCAACACACAGAAATTCAATAAATTTAAACCGTTAAACAGATATCATGTGACCTGTGAGAAAAAATAGGACTAGGAATTTTTGATAAGCAATAAATAAATATAAACAAACAACGTGTAACGTTGGTTGGAGAATTTGAAAAGTCCTACGCTGTCGTATCTTCTTATATTTTAGACATTCGCAAATTTTTTGAGACTTCAATGTACAGACGCCTTCACATCAAGCTTTACAGATGGGCACCTTATGCTGATGAAATAAGACCAATTTTGCAATGGTTTTGTAAAGATTGATGTTAACGCCTCTGTACAATACAATACAATCTTAATAAAAGTATTACTATTAGAATTATTATTATTAGTTTTAGTATTTATCACTAAAGAGTGAATGGTAACAGACTGATGGAAATGTTTCCAAGTTGATTGTCTATCAAATAAAACATCCAAAACTCAATCATTGACAAAAATTATAGTTATCTTTATCAATCTTGCTAAGTTAGGTAGGTACCCTTCTGTTTTTCTGCGTATTCATCATCGAATTGTACTTTTACTAAGCTTCAGGTATAAAATCTCTTTTGACAACCGATGGGCGACAAGTAAATGCTCCGTCATTTGTCTGTATCAAAAAACAAGACAGACATAGCACACAAGACGGCTGCAGGAGTGCCGCCTTCGTTGGTATGGTCACGTCTCGCGAAAATCGGCAAACTACGTGGGCAACAAATGTCTAGCCATGCCGCCCCCGCCAGGTACCGGTAGAAGAGGTCGACCCAAGAAGCGGTGGCTCGACGTCGTTAAGGGTGACATGCGTGCCAACAAACTCACCACTGAGGATGCACAAGACCGCGCGAAGTGGGCCAAGAAAATGAGACAGGCGGACCCTGGGACCTCACACACAAGTGTGGGTTCACAACCGGGATAGACCGCACGGATGGTGATGAAAAAACAAAACAGACATAGTGAGCAGCCGGTCCGCTGGAGCGCCGCCCGCGGTGAGTTTCGGCTAAGCCTTGCATCGGTGATCCGCGTTTACGATCTCGTTAGTGCCAGTAATCGCGACGCTGCACGGCCGGATTACGCCTGTGCATTATTAGTGTTTTTATTGATTCACTCGGCTGCCGTCGTAAACTGAGATTATTATTCGCGACTACCCCTCCTTGCCCCCCACCCCGAACACCCCTCCACGCCCTCAGCCCAGTTGTTTTGTTACTTAATCGCGACGATAACAACGTTTAACGACGGCTAGGTGACTGGCGAAATTCCGCTTCGATGTTTAGTGCTCATTCTATTTTCATTAACCATTTACCCACTTAATGATCCGGATCCTAAGGGAGTGATTCAATGACTCGAACCCATAAAATTAAACCTTAGCGTGACCTGGACAAGTACAATCCATTGACGAGTCAAAATTTCTTGGTCCCAATATATTTACTCATCTGACGTCACAAAAGATAGATACACTAAATTTAATGAACTGCTCAATAAAGTACCTATAATAAACAATTAATGAAACATGTATAAAATTATGTTGGGCTTTTCACATTTTTTTATGTAATACTGAGTAATAAAAATTCCGAATTCGCCAAGAGTATTTGTTTTTGGCTCGATATTTTAATATTTTACATTACCAGTGCAAACCTACCTACAAGGTATTCAGCAGGAGATAAAGCCACACTGGAAATTATGAATACGCGTTTCTGAAAATTATAACTTATTTCCACTGTATGACTTGAACAAAAGATTGTACGTTGTATTTTTTTATTCAAATAAATAGCAAATCAAAATGTATCCAATATACTGTTTAACAGAACTTTTTGAAAAAAACTTGTAGCAATAATATAAAAACATGTACCTCATCTGTGTTTATGCTGTTTCGGGTTGTCTTTGTCAATTTGTGTATTTATTTATGTATCTTTAATAGCCTCTGACATTTAACAATGCCTACTAGAGTACAAGGGTTAAGTGAGCTTGGTGTGGTGACCGAGATATTTCTATTTACCACAACATTTTTACAGTCTAAAATAACCCAAATAACAGGATGTATTACCCTCATATGACTCAATCTGGCTTTAACTGCTCTTCTTTCAATAAGTGTAATGACAGTATCAAAGAAACAAAGTTATAATGATTTATTTATGATTTACGATGACACATTGTTAACCTAGGCGTGACGTCAGGCCAAGCTTTATGCTGATATTAATACATGTTGTGTTGTTTTTTTTACTATAGTTCCCTTGTAAACTGAAAAGGCATAATCATAAGCTTGCTTAAATAAATACGTTTGAGTTGCAGTGTGAAAAAAAGTCTCCTACCTTCAAACCGTCGACAGCAATTCAATTACCAAATGCATGCATAAAAGTCACACACAACCTACTCGAAACTCCCGCTATCCCCTATTCGTCGAAAATGCTCCACATTGTACGACGGTACTTGTAATCTACTCAACGCGCCTGCACCGAACTCCAGAAACAGATTTTAGGTGAGTGCCAAAGCGGATTACCAAAATTAACCTCCTCAGCGGCTCTAATGATTGACTCTTCCACCCGACTGCCAGGGGTTCACGGTTTAGCACCGTAATAATCTGCAGCCAGTTTCCCGATTCACTTATTCACAGGTGATTTTTCATTTAGCGGGTTGTGAATCTGGGTTATTCGAATACACTTTTAGCTGTATTTTATATTTTACTTGCATCTTGAATGCGCACTTTCTGTTTTATTATTACCAAGGAACAATAATTTTACTGTATTTATCTTTTGATAGCTGCCTTGACAGACTTCGTTCTGTCAAAAGTAATTGCACTTCGCGGCGTCGGTAAAGCAGCACATCTCGCCCGCGTTTCTCGGATTTGATTTACATAATACTTTTTTTCACTGATTGTTTTGTTGAATCATAAAAAAATAGCCTATATCACTCCCTGACAGAATTTTTAAAATTGGTCTAGTAGTTTCGTAGCCTTTTCAAATACAAACAAACAAAAAAAAACACAAACAATCAAATATTCCCTATTTATAATATTAGTATAGACAAGCACGTAGGTTTAATGTGTAGTGAAGCCGAAGGTCGTCGGAATGTCACCCGAATGATTGGCCTCGGTGGGTCAAAATAATCATTCCTGTGAAGAACATTTGCGTTTGTTGTGTCTGGGTTTTATTATCTATTTAAGTATATATAAAGATATGTTTGGGGTCTGATGATGTCGGTGTAAGCTGTCCGAAACATTGATTTATTTTGGTTTTATTTTACAGCACATATATTCACATTTATTAAAATTTAGTATCAGAAACCTTCATGGCTAGGTCTAAAATATATTTAAATGATTAAGGTACTCGATCATAAGCAAATTACGATTCCGCGCCAAAATTGATCTCTCAAAGAAATCCCTAAAAATGTATCGATAAAATAAAAACTAGCATCATCTTATTCAAGTTAGCAAACTCCAGTAAATGTACCAGATTATACAAATTTAAAAGTAGTTCTCGAACGAGAGATAGGTATGAGTATAAGATGGTGGACAGATTGGTTGCTGTCTCGGTCGCAGGCTAATCTCGTGGAAGCGGGGGCACAATAGGCTTTATTAACATGCATGCGACTCGCTCGATACAAATTGCCGATGAGTCGTCGCGCTTCCGACCGCCGGCCGCGTCGCCGCTTGTTACATACTTTGTCGTCTGCCAGAATCGGTTAGAAGAATACTTCGTTAACATTTATTTACTTATTAAGGTTACTTGTGTTTAGTTATCCACTTCAAATCCTAAAATGTTTGTTGAGCTTGTTCTTATTATAGTTACATACCCTACGTAGGTATGATAAAAACAAGCCCAGTTTCATATCAAACTACAGGTATGTTGATATATTGTTTGCTTATATTGACGCGAACACTACACTTTGAAATGAAACAACTTTACGTATTCTACTCGCGGAATTTATATTTTTACATTTTCTAACCCGACGTTTCGACTCCTTAAGCAGTCGTGATCACGGGATGACTAAGATGTTTTATGTCAAGAAAGTAATTATTTACATAGCAACCGTCACTCCATTACCGTCATTTTCACTATCATCCTCGGGAACGTTCCTATCCACGCAGAAAGAACTAACCGCATCTTGAAGTCTTACAGTATTGTGCTGCCCCCTAGGCTTGATGAGTTTTACTACCGGATCCCAAGCAGGTGGTAGATTCCAACTATCTTTGACCATGGTAGAGTCACATTATGTTTAATTATGATATTTACTATCATAGTATTATTTTATGTAAGTTTATTTTAGTATATTTTTGCTATATTTTTTTTTTTGTAACTATATGACTTGTCATAAGTACTTTTTATAAGTCTATATGAATAAAGATATTTTTTACTTTTACTTTTTTACTTTACTTCCCTATTGAAATTTGGATGTTTTTTGTTGAAATAGTTTGATGTGTTCGTACAAATGGTCGATAAAGGAATGTTTACGTGTATTGACCACGATGGTCTCTTACGCCCGGTTTCAGAGATGCTTCCTTCCGGACGCTTAAATTGTTATGGAATGAGAGCTGCAGAGGTTTTCCCAATGAGCTATAGCATGGATTTTTTTAAGAGGGAGTTTACCGGTTTTTTACAGGGTCAGCAACACGCGAGTGATGTCCCTGGTGTTATACTCCTCTATAAGCTGCGGTCACCGCTTACCATGCGACGGTTCGCGTGCTAGTCTGTCACCAAAATTATCTAATAAAAAAACCTAGTTTGGCTTACAGCTTCCAGATCACATTTATATTATGGACTCACCCACCTTCAGCAAAAAAATAACAGCAGTTTCAATTAGCACATATTCAAAATCACATTCAATCACATCACTGACACAGTTTTCGTGAAACAAGATTGGATCGGGGTCACATTGGAAAATGTGAAATTCAGATGAAAACTAACGGTATGGCTGTAAATTTCGGACGTATTTTAGACCTAATGGCAAAAGTGGATCAGTGAAGCGAGCCTACGACGCCGTGAGGGCCGAGCCGAACGCAGGGCACAGGGCGGACATGCCCCGCGCTCGAATCAACATTTGCCGACGGATCGAATTACCGCACCGTGTCACCGTAACGTAATTGCTTCAGCGTCCGACGGCCGCTCGCCGGCACGCCTTTTTGTCTCTCACGGAGTAAAAATTTTAAAATCCATCATCGCTAATTCGATATTCTCACACTACGCCGCGCTTTCGGGCCAGTGGGCGTGGAGCGTGATTGATACACTTAAGCAAAATGCTAGTTTACACGGCGGTGAAGTTATAATGAGAATGCAGCGCATATGCTCATCTTTTATTTTTTTTCACGAGGCTCGCAGCCCGCTTCTCTTATTAGCATGCGACTTAATAGCTTGCAACTTTACCTTCACTTTGTAATTTCATTTTATAGCAGGTTGCAGTTAATCATGTTAGGCATTTCGGCAAATTTAGTTTGTAAAAGTGGTCAAGTGCGAATCGTTAAGTACAAGTGATAAATCTTTTTGTCAATTTCTAAAAGTAAAAAACTGAGCCTTTGGTTTCTGATATCTTTAAGTAGATTCTCACTTTGAAAATTTAAACCACATTCAGAATATGAACGGACTTTTTTTCCTTCAATTATTGGTACTAAATTCTAAAACTACACGCATAAAAAAAAATCAATGAAGCACTAACATATTATAACTCTTAACTTGGTTCGATGTCATATTTTTTTGAATACACTTTAAAATCCACACTGTTTTATGAAGTAGAACAAGTTTTTTAAGTCCAAATTTCATGTGGTTATGTTAGCAGTAGCAGACAGATTTAATGAATTTGAGCGTCAACTGAGTCGCCACAAAGTTTCCATCTAACCACGCTAAATAAAACCTAGAACACACTCGGTATAAGCTGTGCAGTCCGTTCCGCGAGTGTGCACCTCATCATGTGCAATTGAACACCACCCGACGTGGAAAGAGATACGAGACGAGGGCATTCGAACATCGAGACGGAAGCACTTGCATCGTCGAGTGCATGTTCAATGGTAACCGTTCTAGAGATATCGAAAAACAATATGAGTATTCCTTTTGCTTGACTCAAATGGCATATGTATTTTTACTTGAACTATGATTTCTTTTCTATATGTTTTAGACTTAATAGTATACTAGCATTTAGTCTTTTAGATTGTTAGATGGTACCTAAGCCTATACTCACTTGTTAACCCACGGTTAGTCGTTGACCCTGCGAGAACCTGGCAATACTAGAGGCCGTTAGAAAAATGAAAACAAGGAGTCGACAGTCTTCCACAATCAATACTCCTAGAAGGAAATTTTTCTTAGAAACGTAACTTTACGAGACCATGGTGATCTGGCGATCAGTGTTATGATAGAGAGTAATCAAACGCATCATTTCAAACAGTTCTTCAAAATGTAGCCGCTTGTTTCAGAGCCGAATCTTGTTTGCGGGGTAAGGGCATCTTAAGGGTGTTGAGACGGCAACAGTATTCGGTAAATCTGTCTGGAAGAGAGTCCTGTAGTAGTTGTTGTTTTAAAATAGACACAGTTTCTGACTTATCATAATGAACCTCGCATAAGAATAAACAACATCGTGTTGAAGCTTATTCGCAATGAAAAACTAGCAAGCCACCTGGGATACGACCGGGCGATATTCGATTTAGAACTCTGATAGGCATCACAGGCGGCTTATCAAATAGGCCACAATAAAAAATATAAATACAACTCAGGCGGAACAACTTTCATTGTCACTGCACAATTTGCATGTTTATTATGAAAGTTAACACTGTCCATCTGCATCTACTATACCATAACTGCTCCGGTACCATTCTGGATAAATGGGAGTGGGTAATGCCACGGGCTACTCGCCTATGAGTACCATAATGTATAATGCATTGTGCTTTGTGGCGGCAGGACCTACCGCAGATGGTTCCTGGTACACTTCACGGTGTGCTAGGAATAGTGTGCCTTTCTGCATAACCGAGAGGTTGGTCGGGGCGGCCACTAAAATAAATCTCTGTAGTTTGGGAAAAGGACTTGTCCATCTGCATCCTTTACGATAAATGTAGAAGAGAGAGAATATTCTTGTCTCGTTGCTGATGGTCACGGACTGATAACTTGTCATTATGATGTCATAACTTGTCTTGTAATAACTTGTCGTTATAATGTAATATCAAATAGTAATTTTGGGTGTCAATAATTTGTATTCAAACAATCATGTCTTAGTCGCTACCGGTGAAGGCGGATGTTGTCAATTTATACAAACTGACTCAATTCTTGAGCGGGGGGGGGGAATGGCGCGCTGGTAGGTACGTGTTCACAAGGAAGATATCATGCTTACATATAAAAACTTTGGTTCTATGGCTCCTATTACGAATCTCAGATTATTTTAAAACTGTTTTACATTACATTTGTATTGTTTTTCATTCCTCGGTAAGTGTTTCAAAAAGGGAAAATCAAACAGATATGCATTTGTATTTAGTGTAAGGAAAAGTATAAAGGTGTTTAAACTTTAAAGAAGTGACATAAGCACCTGATATTTAAAGAAAGGCTGACAAAAGTTAAGTTATTTAATGATCAACTATGAACTCAGCCTTATCTATGAGAGGAAATTTCACTACCGCTGTTACACTACTACCGCCTCTTTCAAAGCTCTTTGAAGCTTAACAGGCCCAATAACATCAATTCAGATGTTTAAGGACCTAGGACACGCTTTGAGTCACACGATCACAGGCAAACCTTATTTATTATAAAGCAGCAAGGAAAAGAAAAAACTAATAAAATGCTTTCTACACTCGAGTAAATAACATTTAGGATACCTATTTTGGCAGGCGAATTAAAAAATTACCTACAAGTTAAAAATCTCAAAAATTAACATCAATATGTGAGTGAAAGTGATTATTATCCTAAGAAATCAACATTAATATGTTTTAGCAACGACTGGCCTCTGATAAATCAATCACCACATAAGTATTGTCTAAAATTAAGTCAGTAATTTTTCTGTGCAAATGAGCATTTCGATTAAGTGTGGTGTGGGCCGTTAACGTTTCGCAATCTTCTAAATAAATAGTTATCTGTTTTTTTTATCTAGTTAGTCATTAGATCACAATCGCAAGTTAAGTGACGATATCGCAACGCAAATGTAATAAAAAAAAACGTTTTTATTAAATGGACAAGAAAAAGCTAAAGTTGAGGGGCAAAGTATACACGAGTGCATTCGTCCCCGCGATGTCCGGTTCGTGTTTGAGTTCGGGCGGCTCATACAGCTAACTAATTATACCTCCAGGCGGGACGTTCGTTCTTCGCTAACTTGAAATGAATCGCTCATCTCGACTGCGGTTTGTTCCACCGCAAGGGAACGGCATTTAGTCAAAGTAATTTTCTATGTGCGTACAGTAGGTGCGCGTTTCATATAACGTGGGGTCCGTACTCCGGTAAAAAAATTATGAAGTTTCGTTAATCTTTGTAAGGCTAAAACTTACACAAAATGTATTGTGATGATTCGTGAAATATTTTTAAAAATAAAATGCCATGATTGGAATCCAAAAAACAAAATGATTTTCGAACCGTATATAAGTATCTTAATTTAACGTCTAAAGGTTAACTGGAGCAGGCGTTCAGTACTTTTCATGCAATAAGTTATTCAGCATCTATTGTTTTACTAGCTTTTCGCCCGCGGCTTTGCCCGCGTGAACTTTAATTTTTTCCGATTTATACTTGTCGTTATATATTTTGGCCAAATTACATAAAAAAATTATAAATTGCAGCCTATGTTTAATTCTGATGTATAAGCTGTATTACTGAAAGCTTCATCTAAATCCATTCAGTAGTTTTTGCGTGAAAGAGTTACAAACATACACACATAAATACATCCTCACAAACTTTCGCATTTATAATATTAGTAACATATTCCCTGTCTAAGTAATTACCCATTCCATTCCTGGTACCTTTACGAATAGGAGGCCGTTTATTGCGATTACATTTGGTAAACAAAATTTTGAGTTGTTGAAAGGAACACGACAGCAACATTCATTACGAGGTGTAAATTAGACATTTTTAATCACTCGTGAAAATGTGTCTCATGCAAACATTATACATGCGATGGAACGAGAAACTTTTAATTAAATCCAAGTGTCAGATTTCCGTTTATTTAAAGCGGCTTAGAACTTCCGATATTTACGCGTGATTACGTTCATAAGATGTGAATATACGAAGCTTCCGAACATATGTCGACGCGTTGGGTAATGAAAAGGCAAATAATAATTGTAGAAATGTTATTTAAGTTTCTAAAATTACGTTCATTTACAGGGCGAGCAGACAAGTACAAATATTTTGCAGTTTAGTATTGGTGTTACCCTAAAGGTGCATTTCCCTGTAATGTAGCGTTACAGAGTCGAGCAGTTCATCATTGAGGGAGGAGAACCGCGCATTACAGTGCGCAACTTGATGTTACAATGTGTAATATTTTGATACAACATCCCTGAAATTTTGTGTGGCAGTATTGTAATGTAATGCGCAAAAGCGAATCTGAAATTACAGGAAAATGCTTTAGGTGAGGGACTACCTTAAAAGTATATGAATAGTTCCTTCAACGGTTTTCCTAGCAGCGCAGAGGTGCTAAATGTCACATGCAGAACTATAAATGTGTTTATTTTACGATTTATTTATAGAAAAGGCCCGAAAACTATAGAAAACCAGACTTGTGTTCCTTGGTTCCTACGAAAACCCCTTTAGAGAATTCACTATTTACTTTTCCAATATTTAGATTCGCTAATGATCTATTCAGTTCCTGATGTGTACTTCAGAAGGCTGGGCAGTGTACGAGAATGTATCACATATTAAGTATATTTGTTAATGCGAGACTTAGTGAAATAATTAGTATATATCCAGTCCCACTGCTGGGCAAAGGCCTCCATCATTGAAATCAAATCATCGCTACAATTGATGGGTTTTGACTTAATACCACGCTTGCCAAATGCGGGTTGGTGATCACAAACCCTTACCCTTGTTGGTTGATAAATACTGCGTCTTCTCGACAGAAGCTACACATGCTTGGCTACGGAAGTTGTTATGGAACATAGCTGTAGAGCTGTTTTTTTTTTCATTTCTTTCGCCATTTACCAGGGCTCGCGGCTCGCGTCTCATCTGTGTACTAACTCAGGGGAACGAATGTTCTATCTAATTAACTTTATCATAAAGCGCCGGTTATTGCCTTGTCGGCCCGTCCGACGGTTAATCGGAAACTCGCTCCGATATTATACCGGGAGATTTTTCGTTCGCAGATTAAGCTTAACGGTATCTTTAAACAGGAGGTTTACCTAGAATGTTATAATATTTACGTCCCGTTATGTTTTCATTATGTTCAATATTTTATGCTGGGTTCTCTCTCGAATAGCAGCTAAAGTAATAAAACGGCGAACCAAAGCGACCGAGATTGTTACATCCGGAGGCGTTAACATGATTATCGGCACCCAAACCGATGATAGGCATTTGGGGGTTGCCGTAAAGTGAAATGAACAATAGGGTTAGAATCGGCTGCACGTTTTACAAGTACAGTGACAAAAATAATATGATATAAACGGAAAGTTTAAAATATTATGAATGTAAGTTGTCGGTATCTCAGGTAGTTCGGCCTAAAAACAATGAAATCAATCAAATACAGCCTTAAATACCATGCCATACTCCAACACGCGGGCTCAGTGCGGATTGTTGGAGAGGTGAATGTAAGGTCAGTGATAAACCTTACCGTCAGATCTTATAAAGCACCTTTGAGGCCTCTGACTAGGCTTTACGACTAAAATCTTGCGACGTCAGCCGGGACCAACTGTTTAATGTGCCTTCCGAAGCACGTAAAACAGTAATGTCAGTCATTATTGTTAAACTCATTGTTTAGCTTGGTGACCCTGTTTTCAAATCCACGGGTCGACCCCACCCCGGATAAACAAATCTCTGTTTGCGTTTTTTGTACTATTTAATAAAATATATATTTTAAGATATCAGTACAGAAATCAATATTTATGAACTCCTTTTTACTTATTAGTGGTATGTGAACTGCGGGTAAAGAATACAGAAAAGAAAAAATAAATTTGAAAGACGACAAGTCATAAAAATTTAAAAGTGAGTGTTACAAAGCAGTAAATCTGTTTGACCCTTACAAAACGCTTTTACTTCCACTTCATACTTTTATAAACACTAAAGTGGGAGTTAATGGTCTTCCACGCCACCTAATAAATTCTAATGAACAAAGGTTTATGCTTTTATAAATTTAAGACTTAGGCAACTTATTTAATTTACGGCGGCACATTTGGCATCTAAATGTGTAAGTACTTCTTTTGGCCTTATGTTTTTCTTTCTTCGAAATAAAAATCGCTGTTTATTAGTAGCATAACTAACTACTTTAAGTTTGTAAATTTTTGCAAAGAAATAATGCATATAATTATTGGTAAGACATATCACAAGGAATGGTACCCTTACTATTGTTTTTAACTATAAAAAATACATCATTTCATATTTGAAATAGCTTTCCGTCAGCGACTTCGCCCGCGTAGGCTGTCTTTCTCGTCCAAATAAAGCCTAAATAAAAAAAATATAGCCTATGTAACTCCCTGATAATGTAGCTTTGTTTTGGTAAAATATTTTTTAAAATCAGTCCAGTAGTTTCGGAGCCTATTCAATACAAACAAACAAAAAAACAAACAAATCTTTCCTCTTTATAATATAAGAATAGATAAACATTTACTATAAAACGACATATTACTCGTATATGTTAGCATTTAGAAGAAAAAACATTATCCATTAATATTATAACATACCATCACGACCATATCCCAAACAGGGTAGTTAAGAGGCAAGTTAAGACGACCGACTTGGTGTAATGGTTAAGAAGTTGGCTACTACACCAGAGGTCGCGGGTTCGATCCCCGCACAGTACAAACATTTGTGTGCATGAACATGTCTGTTTGTACTGGTCTGGGTGTCTCCTATGTATAATAAGTATGTATTTACAAAAGAAAATGTATTTAAGTATGTTTATCCGTTGTCTAGTATCCCATAACACAAGCTTTAATTAGCTTACTTTGGGGCTAGATGGCGCTGTGTGGAATAATGTCCAGGGATATTTATTTATTTATTTATTTATTTAAAGTGAATGTGACCGGAACACTCGGGAGGAGTCCACTTTTCACCAATGGCTTTAAAATGGATTCATGTTATACTTGTGAATAAAATGTTGCTCACTACTTTTACCAGAAAAAAATTGAGCCTAAACGGTAAAGGTAGGTATTACGTTTTACCAGCTTCAGCGAAGTATTACTAAGCCTATTTGTGGATCGCTAAAAACATTTAGGTCAGGTTACTTTACAGTTAGGTTATTTAAGGTTAGTTATTCAAATCGGTTAAAGATACTCATAACGTGAACACCCGGCATAAAGACAGGCTTTTCTTACCCCACTCAAGAATTAAACGACTCAACTGCAGTCCATTCTTTATGGCTGTGAGAATTTTTAACAAAATCCCGGCTAATATAAAGGCAGAAAAGAAAATAACCACTTACTAAAAAAAATAGATCCTTTCTAATCTCCTGTTTTTACACACTAGAGGAATTCTTCAAGTATAAATAATGTAAAAATATTAAATAAAATATATATACCTACCATTAAGATAGTAGTATTATCTTTCATTTATTATAGAGTATTTATTTTTTTATAGCATAATAAATTATTTTGTTAAGATTGCAATACTCACAAAATAGGTAATTAGGTTTTTAAGTTCAATGTATTATAATAAGACCATAATATGTACACTTAATTCGCAATAAATCTTTAAATCTTGAATCTTGAAAGTTTCACAAATTCCACCCAAGAGATAATACAAACCTGCAGGGGACAAAGTGGAGGTTCTTTGAGTTATCCCCAGTATACTTGGTGATTATCAAGACTTATAAAAGCGATAAGGCAAACTCAGTAGTATTAGTAACTACGCAAGAGAAAAAAATACTTTTTAATCGAGTTTAATTTTATTGTTTTCATACAAAAAATACTGACCGTTCGACTGATTTTGTATTGTGATTACCTTGAAATAAAAGTTTCACTTAGATAGTTTGGATATTGCCTACTGAATATGCCATATCGTTTTTGTGATAATCACTTTGTATAATCGTAGCACTTGGCGCGCGGCCTTTGGCGCAGCATGGCGTGTACGTACAGGTACAGAGGCGTTCACATCAACCTTTACATAGGGGCACCTCAAGCTACTGACAAAACCCATTTTGCAATGGTTTTGTAAAGGTTGATGTGAACGCCTCTGTACGAGCATCTTTCCGGACTGGTTACTAAATACCAAATTATGGCTAGGGTAATTTCATCCTTTCAGATATCTTACATTATTCCCGCATAATCACTTACAGCTAATCTCTAACTATTCCGAGTAAAAATCAAGTTTTCTCAATTAATTTCGAAGGTAGAACGTAAGGGGAAAAGTTTCAACTTCATCCGAGATAAAATTGAGCGTCTGACAGAGCTATCGGTGTGGATTAATAATAAGGAAGAGCCAAGAACCAGCTCGGATTTCAGAGCTTATCGCAGACTTTGAATAGGTACCGGTTGAGAAATACGAGATCGCTCATTATAGCATTTCGCTAGAAACTGGTCATAATCTGGGAAATCCAAGAAATTGATTGAATTAAAACTTGCTAAGCTTTGTTTTCGCAGTTTATTTTAGGACTAGACCAGCTTTTATTGCTGGAGATTGAAAAGCTGCTGTGTACGATGGTACTACAAACGGGATTGAGATGGCTGGATGTTGATATAATAAACCAAAGGATACGGTGCATATTTAATTATTCGGCCGGTGCGAAAAACACATCGCCGAGAAACAAATCGTTTAATTAGCTGTTGGACACATCAATTTGATTAATTAACAAAAACTCACAAATATTACACCACAGCATTTTAAAGTTCTGGAGTTAAGTTACAATGAAAGATTCAAAAGTCTGTATTTAAAGTCACTTGGATGAATGACCCTGCTTTATCCGCCCATGAGCCTTCGCCCTGTCGTGGCGGGAGCGCTTATTACTGGTGGCAGGTGGAACCAACAAGATGCTAAGCAGGCTCAGGCATGGCAGTGCGGTGGACTTCCCACCCACCTACTGCCTGCCACCGGGAGTGGTGGTATGGTGCCTACCAACCACTGGCCGCCCAAAGGGGCGCCCACGGGCGCAGCGCCTTAGGGCGCGAGGTGAGGGCCGCGGTGCACAACCGTTTGGAGGGGGTCAGTGATCCGCGGCTGGCCCCCCCTGTGCACTGCGGCCCAGCGGGGCCACACCGCCAGATGCGGCAGCGGATTCACCTTTTAGGTGGATCGTGGTTGCGGACCTAGTAGGGTCCGCGTTCGGCGGGGACCGGCGGGCTTGAGTACGGGGGTGATTTTGCCCGCAATGCACGGCTTTCCCCGCGACAGCGGAAGTACCTGTGTACTCCAGGTGCTTCCGTGGCCTTCCCCCTTCATTGGGGGGTCGGCTGGAGGGGGCCCCAATACGGGGAAGCACTAGCGGCGGGGCGTTGTGAAACTTTTTAGGGCCCCGCCTCGCCGCTGAAGTGTTGAGGTCGAGTACCGTGGGGCTTTGGTCGGGACGGTAGAAGTCCGACATAACCTCGTCGTTCCCCCGGGCGGCGAGGTATCCATGAGGATTTCCCAAAGACAATAAAAAAAAGGCTCTGCTTTATAAGGTCACCAAGAACTTAATTTTTCGAATAAAAGAACTATTGAAAACAGCACAAATCTATAAGAAACAGATGGGTGTTAGAACTGAAGTTTGTACTGAGTAGTTTTCAGTACAATGCATTCAAAGTGCAGCAGTCGCAATAACTCCCACTTACTTATCGAGAACAAGTTACAAACTTGCTAAGTTCATAAGGAAATAATAAAAGTATTAGTACTTAGTCCTCGCCAAGTATTGGAAGATCGGAACGATGCAATGGCGGAATCAAACAAACTACTCCAAGTTCTTTGAACTCTCATTGGTCGGCATTAGGGATGTTCGTATCTTTCTTTTATATTTTATTTCTATTCGTATATTGATTTTAATTCATGCTTATAGGTACCAGATGCGAGATGCCAGACAAGGAATAAAGCCAGGAGCGCCTCCTAGCAAACCCAGACCCGAGCCAATTATGAAAAGATCATTTACAACACATACATACAACACAACGGGAATACATTCTGCTACAGCGCAAAGACTGTTTCTCAACTACGAGGTGGTACAAGCCGTATCCCAATGTGCGGGTTCAGTGCGGATACTAGGAAGGCTAGTGATATAAATATTTTATCAAGTCACTAGGCTCAACGACCGACATCTAGCGACCTAGAGACCTAACCAGTCTCTGGCTAAAGTTCTAATAGGCAATTAAGTAGCTACACTGGGTTTGCATTCTAGGCCGAATAGAATCAATACGAATCTCGAAACAAAGGTTTTCAGTCGAGATAATATAATGATTAGGTCCACCGGGTGATTATCAAATAACTTCCGAAAACGATAAAGCATACTCACTAAGTGATGTAGAATATATCTAAGCGAAAATGAAATTTATTTAACTAACTTTTATTTCAAGGTCACCATACAAAACATTCGACCGGCCAGTATTTTTTGTATGAAAACTTAAAAAAACAAAATCGCTTATATAGTAACAATAACACTTACTGAGTGTGCCATATCGTTTTCGGATGTTTTTTGATAATCAACCCCCGGTATATTTTGAACATCATCAAAATTAGTAATGGATTAGACAATAATTATCTTGTAAAAATAAAACATAAATTGCGAATCGCATTTAGTACCAGAAATGAACATTTCACTAAGATAGTTTATTAATTTTTTTTAAATTCGGTTTGCGCTTGGCCTCTGTCTCGCCTGGTGGTAAGCGATGATGAGGCCGACGGTTTTCAGTTACAGATACTAGCAGGACGTTTCTTTACTCTACTGTGCTCAATATTCCTATCATTGCATTTATTGGTTTTAAAATATAATGGATTTGGTACAAAGAAATGCGAAACACCAATCAAATGTTAATATAAAAACCAACCATGTAACTTTGGGACCCCAGTGGCCCTGTAAAGAACCTTTGCCAATCCAGGCACACCCTTATTACAAACTTAGCCCGCGCTACACAACTTATCGCGCGGAGATATCACCTTACAATTATCCGAAGTACGCTCAGAGATGAGGTGGATAATGTCTCAAGTTTTGCTCACACCGAAATACTTGCGCTAAAATATAACAATGTCTGGATAAACTTTATATTCGATGAGCAGATATGATTTTATAGAAAACCAGTATGGAATTGAATTGCTCTTAAAGGAGGACAACAGTTTTTTCAGGAACATGTATGATAACTTTTTAATACGTTAAGTAGATTGCAGCTGCACGTAGCTGCAGTCCGAATTGAGCCAATGTGATTTAAGTGTGCTTTAATATTTCAAAAATATTGGTAAACTAATCTAAATTAGTCACTAGGATCTCGCTGCTGGGCAAAGGCCTCCCTTCTACACAGGTCTATCTTTGGTGTTTCAGACCAGTCCCTGGCGAAGTCATCCAGTTCGTGAACTAGTAAATGGTTTATTTTTTTAAACCGAGTTGATCAAAACCTACGACTATAAGTTTACTTAACGTTAAATATGGAGTTAACTACAGCCACTTGTATGCAAGGAATGCCATACAAATTAAAACTTAACTGCAGAAGTTAGGATTCTAAGGATATTCGTCACCGTAAACCACGGTGAGTAGACTAGTACCTTTCAAGCAAGCATGTTTCATTCATTATAAACTTTGGCTTGTCATTCACGATTATGACCATAATAATGACATTCCAAATTTGAAATTCCAAACTAAATACCATATATTTTGGCAGCATAAATACCAGAAATACAAACCACATAAAACTAAACCCACAATTATAAGAAGAAGAAGAAGATAAACAATGTCTTTCCTATGTCCCGCACCTCATTACATCAACCACGTGTGCATCACGAAATTACGTTTTAACGGAACACCGCCGACTTAAATGCAATAAAAAAGCACTCTGGTTAATGCCGTGGAGCCGGCCAGGTCTGCTGCATCGCCATAAAGACCTTCCAAGGCGCTGGATGACGCAGCCAGAGGTAATCGCATAACACGATTTGATAAATTAAATTGCGACATGACATTAAATTAGTTTATAGTTAATAATTCCGTAACCCGTACTTCTAAATATTTGTACGCTTTCGGATATTGATTGATATGAAATTAGTAACCGATGGCAGTGTTTTTTAACGCAAATTCGTTAGATTTGTTAACTTACTTCAAAAGTTCTTGTAAATTTATTAAAAAAAAACAGAAAGTTTATCAGTGTTTTATACCTATTCACACATAAGAAGCTGTACTTAGTTTAAGGCAGTTAGTCATATGCAAAGATGTCACACAGACAGGGTAGATGTTGAAAAAGAGAAAAAGTGGATTCGCGGAAAAGTTGGAAAAGTTCCAGACAACTTTCGATGATGTAAACCATATTATCAAATGAACCAACCTGCTCTATTTATGGCAAATCAACTCGGAGATGCGCAACTGACAAATGAAGTCAGCTCGCGTATCGCCGTCGCCATATATCCTGCTCCTGTGTTACACTTGATGCGAGCTTAGCACGATAAATCTCGATACTACGCGCAGTCGCAGAGTTACTAGATTAATGACAAATAATCATTCAATACTTTGCTTTTTTTGATAGAATGCATGATCAAACGTAAATATTCAGAGATACGAGATTGAAGAAGTAGTAAATTTAACAAATATATAATGTCAATATTTATAAATATACTAGGAATATCAACTTGGTCCAGTTATCAGCAGGACTTAGGCCCGTATCCTGGAATCTCAAGCACTGATCTGTACTTGAGTAGAGATTTCAAAACATCAGTTCATACAAAAACGTCACTCAGATCTATACTCATGTACAGATTTTGTTTTAGAATATGGGCACTTAAACAAGCAACCATTTCCAAAACAGGAAACTACTCGCATCCTTTCACAACCGGATCATAAATGTTGTTTAAATACTTAAAGATGTTTATTTCGCATATAACTGGAAAAATCTGTAATAGGGTAAACATACCTATCACCTAAAGAACCCGAGCCTCGATAATAAAACTGCATTCTGTCCCGGTGACAGCAAATTGAATAAGCTGGGCTCGCCGCTGTTTGCATCGTTCATCAATCACCCATATGGATTTCATTTTAATGCGCCGTCATCGGCGTCTCGTGTGGCCGCACAGTCATGGCGCCCGTCTATTGTTTCACTCACGAACCCTAACCGAATATTTAGTCATATAATCAGCCAACACCCAAAGTTTCGGACTAACTTTACCGTGACATTTATTAAAGGGAAATTTTAGTGAATAACAAAAAAATAAAGTTATACATTTAGGGCTTCTTTATTGTAAAGGAAATGTTTCTTCTTATACTTGTTCTCATTCACTGTACTTTTACTTTGTATTGCTTCTTTTAGAATTTTGAATTTTTAAAGCAATTAGTTCCATAAGTTAATTCAAGTTAAGAGGAAAATATATTTCAACGTCACGTGTGATGAAAACGTGATGAGTGGCGCAAGTAGGTACACAGTATTATAACGTCATTTGTATATATTGATGTAGAAGTTTCACGATGATACGTCACGTCAACCAAGTCTTTACAACACTATTGGCATTAATGATAAGGACTAGACGAAATGCCAACCAAATGCGAAGTATTATGAAAGCGTTGACTTTTCATAGATAATGAATTGAAATCAGGCAAAGAACACTTGCAAGGTTTGTATGTTTTTCAAAAAATTGAACACGAAAGAATGTGCATGGTCTGAGTAATCGCGTAATGGCCAACAGTACCGCGCGTCTCAGCGCACTGAACCTACTGAACAATTATCAAGGAGCACAACTAATATCCCAACCAGATACGAAAACTGTAAACTGAACGGCACGATGACAGTCTGCATCCGACACGGGCGGCCGACCAAAACGAATTCCCGCCTATTGTGTTTACGGATACGGCAAATTAAATCCCCATTTACACAGGCGGAACACCTAAGGGGGGTCCGGTAATCCACGGCCATCAGCCTCCATTGTCGGCCGGAATTCGGTAGCTGCCAGGCTTAAGGGCTTCCGACGGTTCTGCGGACAATTCGCAAATTAATAACCGATCGCATCTACTTGCCGGATGTCAAGTACAACTATTGAGATTTTACGACTTGAAAAAGGATAGGCCTGCTTGATACCATACCTTGGCGTACCTCATACCAAAAAAACACGGCTTTAAGCTCTATCTAAGTAGGTTTCAGTCATGAAGAGGACGTGAAACGAGTAAACAAAACTCCCTGCACAACAGCCAGTAGCAGCTGTCATAAACGAGAAACTACTGGTAAGTTTTGTCCTATAGGTGCACGCCGTCAGGTGACTGAAGTTGTTTGCCATTTGCCATGACTGGGTCATTCGAAAAAGAATACTTCATAAAATTAAATCAAAAGTTTTATTTGTTTCAGCGCGTTTTAATTTAAAATGAATGAAAGTAATGTTATTAGCTTTTGCACTGTCCCACTGCTGGGCAAAAGGGCGGAATCAATCGCTACAGTTGATGTGTAGTGTATTGGCTTATTCACCACGGTTGCCAAATGATGGTTAGCGATCACCGACCCGGGCTATGTTCTGAATAATCCAATAACATACTTTGCTCGACCTGGGACCTCTGAATTTGGGCCAAACTTCGTCACCACTCGGCTACGGTTTGAGGATTTTTTTTTTTAATTTGAAATATAATTAATGAGAAGATATTTTTACGTGAATCATGTACGTCAGTTCCATCAAAATATCCGCGTACAAACGCTTTACGTGGCTGTCTGAAACCACTGTTGGTTTCCGACAGCCACGTAAAGCGTAATATAGGACGCTAGTGTCCTGACGGCCGGTAGGTAATTATCGCGCGAAAGTACATGGAGTGTCCGAGGTCTGGCAACACCGCAACCCGTTTGTTGACGGAGTCTGCTGCATAGCGTCCAACAGAATGACGTTGAATCGTCTGCGGTTATTATCATAAACGAGACCGTTCATCGCAATACATTTGGCGCACAACTACGGTATAAACTCAGTCGTAAGCACGTCGCTTCTCCGTGCAAGAGATCCTACAGTATAAGTTGTAAATGGCTAATTTGAGTTTGTGCATGTATTCTTTGCTGGCCCAGTTTTAGTGTTTTCGGATGCACGAGTCGAATGCAGCTGGTCGATAATTATGCATGCGTGAGAGCGTGACGAATTATAATCTGTGCGAGCGGGTAATCCCCGTGCGCCGACGGCGGGCATGCACGCGTGTTTGTATTGCACTCGGTCTAAGAGTGCACGTACGTATTGTTGTTCCCATTATGGCTACACCTTTAAAAAAATGTAATTTACACTCTTGTTATAAAATCATACAGTAACAGTACAAGACATTGGACCAGTCAGCGAGTCTTGGGGCGTCTATAAGTAGAAAGCAGGTTGCCTGCGCTGGTCTGGCAGTGTGACGTTATTATAATGACAAGTTAATTAGTTCATAACTAATTACTATAGAATAACTGTTCTACACTAACACGAAATATTTTGATCAGGATTCAACCTTTACAAACTTCCCAAGAATCCTGAACAGTATGTATTGCACATTAAGTCGCAAATCAGTCAAGAAAATTTGAAAGATTAGGGTAGGTAGATCTGCCGTCTGTACTTACTTAAAATGAGCACATAGTTAGACATAGTTATATAATGTTATACAAACGGAGCTTATTGGCGCTGGTTTGTCAAAATCAAGGCTGCCCGTAGTGCCCTTGGCGACTACATGCGCGGTCTAGCGCCGATAAGCACTAGTGTATCGGCGCGACAACCTTTTTATACGTGAATACACCTTTAGTTGGATAAACATGTTTAATTTTATTTAATATTTCAACAATTGTTGATTTTTCTTCAAAAATAAAGTTAATATAGGGCAGGCCAAAAAAAAGTGAAAAACTCCTTCCAAACTGCTTTATTCTTAATTGCTAAATTGCTTATCGTAAGTATAACTTTTTTAAGAAAATGATATTTTTATATGTTGTACTTATCGATATCAAAACTTACAACAGAATGCGCAAAACCACCCTTGGTTCGTAGAATTACAGGTGCCTACACAAACCACTACTACAAAACGTTAATCTTTTTTTAATTATATACCACAACGGCGTTACACCTAATTAACCAAAACAAAAGCTGAGAGATGACGTTGGTACGAGTACTCAAGTTCCATGTTTCCTCGGAATTCTAATACTGTAATAAACTCCTAATAATAATCCAGTCCGACCATCTCTGGTCATACCGAAGTAGTTTTTTATATGGAATCAATATCCAAGATTTGTATTGGAAGAGCAGAGCCGGCGCACTTCGGTAGATTGGGTATTGTTTCGGGCGCAGCGTTAATACGTCGGCACTGTATGCCTCAAATCCAATTTCGTTAGCTGTAAGCTCGTTTTTAGGGAACGACACGATTCTAACACTGATAGCCATATTTATGAGTGAGTAAGATACATTTGATGAGTGATTTAATAACCATGCGTGCCAATGTGTCTATGATTTAAATCCATACGAAATAAGAGAACACAAGCCAGGAAATATGGATTTCGGAATAAGAGCGCTTTCCTCTGAGGCACAATAAGATGCATCAACTCTTACAAATTTAAAAAAAACGATTTAAATTGTACATTCTTTTTTTGGCTTAACTAATGATTCTCATTATTCTCACCAGAAATGTATCTTAACAAAGGAACTTGACTCTGTTCAATTCAACATCATGTTGTAACTACGATGATGAATACGTGTAGGATGTGTGTCGATTTGATTTCGATGAGAATTAAGCTCAGTTAACATTCCCGTTCATAATATAGTGTGAATTAATTTTCGCATAGAAACTATTATTTATTCTTGCGGATGGCAATGCACGAGATAAAAAAGATCTTAGATTAATTTAGTTCAAAGATTTCATAGAAGCACCACACGTCGTATCGTCAGGTGCAACATGCCTGCATCAGTTAACATTCCCGTTCATAATATAGTGTGAATTAATTTTCGCATAGAAACTATTATTTATTCTTGCGGATGGCAATGCACGAGATAAAAAAGATCTTAGATTAATTTAGTTCAAAGATTTCATAGAAGCACCACACGTCGTATCGTCAGGTGCAACATGCCTGCATCCCACATTCGGCATTAGCATTCGGCCCGCGCACGACTACGTGATCACGCGGAGGCGCGCGATGCGATCGCAAACAAAAACACAGGCCCGCTCCCCAATTGGCCCGCTTACTTCACGCAGTCAGATACCGTGGTTTTAGCCCAAAATATCAGCCGCGCTAGCAGATTTGGCAATTGATATAGATAGAAAAAAGAAAAAGCCCTATCCATTGCGAGTGCGCTATGAACTTTGGGGGATTGTGTAAAGCTCTCAATCGACAGCAATCAATGGAATGGCATGATAGTCGAGAAAACAACGGATGACACGCAAAAAACGAATCTATAATAAATATAGAAACGCAGATGGTACAACGTCAAAGGTTTAAATTTATAATATAAGATAAGATTTAATATCCAACTCTTCAGAAGTTCTTTTTAGTCGTTTCGGAGTGGCTTACGTATTTTAAATTTCAATCTGCTTTCGAAAGATGCTATCGCGCGTCCTTTCCGATTCTCGGGAACATTGAAGGGGAACCAGTGAAGTGGGAGTTGTCTTAAAGACTTATTATAGGTTTGTAAAATAATTATTAATGAAGAGAAACATCCACTTAGCTACGAGTACCAGATTGGTATTAATGAAGATTAACTACCCACAAATATTTTTAAAGATAATGTTAACTCACAAGGCTTTTAAACGTTGTGTAAAAGTGCTAAAGCACAGTTTATACAAGTTAATATGTAAGATAAAAATTACCATGTGAAACAACTACCACATTTTTACTGAATAGATTCCATGTCGTGATGTATTAAGTTCAAAGGAAAGACTTAAACGAACTCAAACAAAAATTGAAGATAAAAACACCGTACGGAACCCTAATTTGTCTCTACTGCAAAGAGATTACATTCAATCCGTTCCTGGCAGGGTTCGGCATGTTTAATAAGCGCTATTATCTTCGTCGCTGTCACAGTCTCTAGACATTTCAATTAGGTCTTTACATTTTCAATTTGCAATAACTGCGCTAAGTGAAGTATTTTCAGAACTGTGTTAGTAGCTACTGAATTAATTTTGTCAAATCTTCTTAATTAATTTACTTGCATCTTTGCGCATTATTACTACGTTTGATAAATACATTTATTCGCAAAGCCGTATGTCACTACTATACATTTTAGAAAAACCACAATTTCATTTGTGCTTAAACTATTCATTAAAAGAGTTTCACTGAAACAGTAATAAAACTGAGATATATTTGAAAACTAATCACACGATCTTAATCAAAGTCGATATTGCTGCTTGCTCGTGAAATATTACTAATAAATCGCATGTTCCATATTGTAGCACAGGGAAATGAAAGGTGTTAAACCAAAATACAAAGTGTAGTATGCTATTTTCGCTGTAATCAAAATAAACCCGAACAGTTGAAGTCAAAAAATAAAAGACAGATGAAATTTCACTTAGTTGAGGATTCCTGAAAACGCCTGATAAATCTTCATCTTAATAAAACACTCACGATCTACTTAAATTATGGTAAAGACTAAGACCTAAAAAAAGACATAACCTACCAAATATACAAAACTAATTCCGAAATCTTTTCTTCAGTGAGCCGTACTGGAAACATAAATTAAGCAAACTAAGCTAATTACATTCCTGATCAAATTCATATTTTGAAGCTGTTAAACCTAGGTTCCCTTGCCTCCAATTCCCAAAGTTATATTCAAAGCCACATATCAAACGCGAAAGTCAATTGCCCCACCTAATGCAAGGGAATACAGCAAGCCGTAGTCAGAAAGTTGCAAGCCATACGACCGGCGACTCGGCGCAATATTAATCAAGCGATATGCAGGCACACACGCTCAACTTCAAGATTAGAACGTCTGTGCTGGTACGGTAATTGAGCCAGACAAACTGATGTTTGTAACTGAGGAATTCTGTTTTGGGTGTACTGAGTTTATATATGAATTCCTAAATTAAACAAATTAATGATAAGGATTAGGACTTCCAGTACCGGGATCCCGGTATTGTTCAATACCAGTATTAGGCAATTTTATCGACTTTTTTTCAATACCAGTATTGAAATCCAATACCGGTTTTATTATCGTAAGTGGTGATACTAGGAATTGTTTTAAATAAACTGCAAAATGTTTCTTCCATTAACTAGTCCAGTCAATGAATGCTCACGCGCGTTTTCGAGATGTAAGATATAAACCAAAATTTTGTAATCGATCAAAATCAGCTTTAAATAACAAAACAATTCAAACTTAAATTTATATTATTTTATAGGATCCGTAATTCGAAAGCATTGTATCTGTACCACTTTCAATCGAAATAAATGATTCTGATTCTGATTCTTGCAAATTGTCAAATTGTTGTCAAGCAGATTTCATAATTATTTCATTATTTTGTTTTTAATAAAATAATCGTTTATGAATGCTTTATTTTAACAGTTTTGCATGAATTTCATGTTTTATGTTTCTTTTTTACAACGCAAGACGTTTATGTGCGACCTTTACTGTGTGATCGATGGGAAAAAACGTGATTTTGTTACGGTGTGATCTTTGTTTACATATTAAGGCATTAAATTTGAAATCGACTATAGTTTTTTGTCAGACCAATAAGGCAGGAAAAAATTTAAGGTCTACGATTTTTGATAGTGTTTTGTTCAGTAGTAAACATTATGATAATTTTCAATAGAAAAATTGAGGAAACTGTTATCAATCCAGCTTTTACATGAAAAAAATACAACTCCCATATTCTTGTCATTTCTCCTAGGAAACTAATAGCTGATATAAACGCCTAAAAACGTTGTTTCAGAAGTAACTACAGTTTGTTCTTTACAATGTATGCAATGCTACTCGACGTTTATGCAACTTAAGCATTTAAGGCTTGGAGCAAGTTCCGGCTTGATAATAGCAACAACCTAATTACAGAATACAATCCTCTTGTGTTGCCATCTCAACCTTCTTGCTTTTGTTATTGTTTATCCAGGGCAATACTGGAGCATTCACTTGTTTATACTAGTAATGGAAATTGCTTTTGAAATTGTTTTAAGAACTGGCCGATGTGAATAATAAACTTAATTGTTTAAATGAATAAGCATACTTAAAATATATTATTGAATATTAGCAAGACTGGGCAAAAAAGCCCATTGGTGAGGCCATGTCACCTATATCGTGTGGTTTACTTTTAAAAAAATCTAGATACTGATTTAACCGTTCCAAATTAACAAAAAAAACTGTTTATCTTCAACTACCAGGTTTTGAGGCAGGAGGGAAAACAGGCAAGAGTTTTTTACAATTAAAAAAAAAAAAGGTTTAGCTCCGATAGTTTAGTCGCTGGGCTATATAAGCGAGTGTACGAGTCAGACGGGCGATGAACTAGAGAACAAGAAAACGAGCGAGAAAGAAGAGCGAGGAGCGAGGAGCGAGAACTCTCTTTGATAGCTCTTGTCACTCAGCTACGAACTAGAAGAGCGAGTCCTCGCCAGGCAGTGTGAACAGTCAGCGATCAACTATTTATATGTATATGCATCACTTTTGTTTACACGGAATGTATAACTATTGTACGTTTTTGAGCGAGAAAATAGACGATAGTTAGTCGTTTTTGAGCCGTTGGTGGGACAACTGCCATAGCACCCTATGCCACGAAGTGAAAACGTAGCATTCTACTTTCAAAAATCTTTGACACCGGTTTAGTAGTTTTTGAGTATATTCGTTATAAAAATAGAGATCTTTCCTCCAAATGAATGGTCGTTCGTTCATTTATAATTTATATGCTATCATTTTCCGCGAGGTTTTATGGAATTCGCTGGACATTACTCTTTTCGGCTTTTGTGTAACTTCTGTGAAAGCATTTTTCTAAACCTCGGAATAAAATGCAAAATAATAAATCTGTGGCTTGAATTCACAGTAGTGGTTTTATTTCAATGAGTTATGTGAATACATAAAACAGTTTTAATGGGCTTTCTTGCAAGAAATCTGTGACTGAGCTTTCGCTATTGTCAAATAAAAGTAGCCAATGACAAAGCTGCCAAAAATAATATCGTGTTGATAAGTCAGCCAATTTTGCTGTAACACCAAAACAAAGACGTAATTTTATTAGTCGCAGTATGCTTAGCATCGTGGTGCACAAGCCCGCATAAAGCGTTTCATAGCAAAAAGCAATTGGACATACGAGTGCTCGGATATAACCAGCTCCGATAGTTTCCTGTAACGAGCTGTAACGTAAATAAGTGGGTCAGAAGTATCTTCAGAATGGTGGCTCAGCACGGGCGTAACGTTGGTGGGCGGCGGCGTCTCGGAGACGCAACAGGCAGAACCCAACCCCCTCCTCCCACTACCCACCACCGCGCAACAGGCGCCGCGCCCGACTTACTTGTTGAATCGACCGACCTACTAACGTTACCATGAAGACGCTCGACACGCGAAAAATGGCCAAACGGGACGCCGGAACCACAACTTTGGTGTCGATATGAATTATAGGGAAGATATGTTTTCATGATGGCTACAAAAAGCAATGCGAGGGCAAAGGGTTCACACAATCCGGCTTTTGGTGTGATACTATTTTTGCGACCAACACTTTTATACTAACGACCGCGCGAAACCTGCATTTTCACACCACATATAAAAGCATAATATTTTTGTAAAAAGGCAACTTAAAAGTCAATCCACTTAAGAAACTCCTGGGCGTTGCAGTATTTGTGGCCCTAAGATTTTGAAGTGGGCAGATAGTATTTTTGTGACCGAGGGTGACATTTGGGTCTATTCTTGGCCAATTCATATTTTGTGGTAATTCTATTTTTAGTTTGTAGCTTCCATTGAGGTGTTAACAATGGACCTCATTTAATATTAATAGAGTAGCGATCGTGAATAATATCAAGTGGCACTTGAAGGTACATTATTATGCGAGGCAGAGTACGGAATATCAAAGTGAAAACGTGCAGGTCTAAATAAGATGGCGTGCGCGGGGTTAGGGTCTCCGTGCACTGTAACTGCTTCGGCGCCACAGTACAAGTAAGCTTTTCAAGTCGTTTACTACCATCGAATAGATCACGTCACGTCATCACTGCTAGCCGTCAATTTGACTCTTGAGCCTTCTACAGCTTCTATAAACTGTTTTTTTGTTTTCGAAGAATTGATACGACTGACAATTTCGATGAACGCAGGTCTTGCTGACATCAGCGAGTTCATCTTTACACTATACCACTTTCGTCCATATGAAGTTTTCTTCCAAGGAGGCTCAGGTTGTGTAAAGATCACTCGGTGATTTCCTTACGAGCTGCAGTATGGGATACTTCTCAAACAGGTTCTGGCTAGGTCGGCCTTGCCTTCGAAATACCTCCAGTGTTAAAAGTGTTACCGCTTCCATGGCACTACGGCACCTTACCACTTTAGTGACAGTTTATGTTTCTTAAAGCCCATATCAAATGTTTATTAGAATGGCAAATTGTGGTGTCGTAGTGCGCGGAGACCTTAGCCGCCTCCCTGGCGCGTTGGCGCCACGACGCCGAGCGCACCGACGTGGAGTTCACGCTCCGACACCCTTGCACTTGTCACACACGCGACTTCACAATATTAATTTGCAGACTAGTAATACGCATTAACGTGTTTTCACTGGCTGATGGCTTTTCTTAAAATGGATGTGAAGAACTACCAGATCACAAAGTGAATGACCGGACATCATTCTGCCTGCTGTTAATAAGCACTTTATTATAATGCAGCATTAGCTTGATTTATTGTATTGCTTTGAATATATTGAATTTAAAGTAAACCGTATAGTCTAATCCAATATGACATTGTCTACAATTTGCTGCCCGACGTGATAATGAAATAGGTAATTGTTTAAAAGCAGACATTGTTACGAGTAACGCTACGTACTCGTAGTTCTACGAAAATGTAGCGATGGGCTACACTACGATGCCACGACGCTAACTACGAGAACATGTAGGCCATAACCTATTGGACACGAATGTAAGACAAAATGCATTGTCTGATGGAAATCGCATGAGGCGTTGGAACGCTATGCTGTTCAGCGTAGGCAAAATAGGTATGATCTGTTTAGTCTCCTTGTTGTACTTTTGTATACATACATACTGCATTACTTATTCGTTAAGTAATCTTAGTTAAATAATGCTGAAAATAATACCGGAACCTTGTAAATACGAGGGTAGATTGAAAAGTACGCGGCCTGATACAGAATTATTTAATTCTTCAAATCAAAACTTTCCAAATTATTTACCTAAGTTCAGTCTAGTTAACTGTGCTAAGTTTGAATAGTTTGTTGTGATTTAAAAAATAATATTAATCAAGCAATCCGCCATAATTTTCGCAAAGGGCGCAAATTGAGCAGCGTCCTGTGATTAAGTACCTTCATAAGAAGGGGTTATCATCAACATCCATCCAAGATGATATGGTCAGTACATTAGGGGATTCTGTTGTCATATTTAATTGTAAAAAAAATATTTGCAGAATTCAATCGTGGTAGAGAGAGCGTGAAAGACGACCCCGCACTGGAAGGCCTTCAACGTAGACTACTGACGAAAATAGAGAAAAGGTACTTGATTTAGTTTTGCAAGACCGCAGATTAAATATGAGAGAGATAGCAGAGATTATAGGCATCTCTTATCAACGATTACAAAACATGAAAGTCAACGAATTGAGTTTTCACAAGGTGTCAGAGAGGTAGGTGCCACGGCTGCTTTCAGTCCGAACAAAAAAGAAAGCGATTGACAGTTCATGCGACTGTTTGGAATTATTTGAAGCCCATGCAGCTGATATTTTAAGTCTATTTGTTACGATGGACAAAACCTGGGTTCATCACAGTACACCAAAAATGAAACAATAATCAAAACAGGGGTGAAGACCTGGATCACCCTAAAAAGGCTAAGACGATTTTGTCGGCAAATAAAGTGATGGCTTCAGTTTTCTATGACGTGAAAGGCGTGGTTATGGTTGATTAGCTTGAAAAAGGTCAGAATATAAACTTTGATTACTATTGCACCTTACTACGTCGTTTGAGTGGGGAAATAAAAGAAAATCGGCCAGGAATGCTCAGAAGAAAGTCCTCTTTCATCAAGGCAATGCCCGTGTTCACACGTCTGTGCCATCAATGGCTGAAATTCATAACTTTAGCTTTGAACTGCTGCAGCATTAGCCTTATTCAACAGCCCTGGCACCATCAGGCTTCTTGCTATTCCCTAACCTAAAAAAAACACTTAAGCGGTCAGAAAATTTCGACAAACAATGAGCTTAAAGCAGCAGTAGATGCGTGTTTTGACTCTCAGGACTATTTTTTTTTCCATAGTACAAAAGCTTTGAAGGAGAAGTGGCAGAAGTGCATTCAACTTGATGGTGATTACGTAGAAAAATAAAAATATTATGGATTTTGAGTGTGTCTATTTTCTTAGTTAGGCCAGATACTTATCAATCCGTAGTGTGCAGAATGTAAAAATAGCACACGCACCTATTCTCAAGCGTTGCAGAAGAAAAGTATCTTTCAAATAAAAATACAAAGCTCCTATATAATATTCAGAAATCTTAATACCATGTTTATGTTAGAGAATAATCTGAATTAAAGATATTCAAAACTATTTCAGCGATGGCAGAACTCGGCTCAGTCACGACAAAGACGAATGAAGAAGTTTGAGGGAAAACTGAGCCCAGCAGTGGGACATTACTGGTTAAATAAATAAAGGACGTTTGATTTAAAGCGGATTGGAACAACAAACGTATACTGAAATATGGATTTACTTGAAAATTGGTGAAATCCAAACTTATTGGTAAATGTAGAAGCAGAATAGTATTGGATATCATGTATTTTCATTTCAGAATTCAGAGAACAGATATTTGGGGAATCAGCTTGTAAACAGAATTGTGGTTATACACAATGGATATAAATATGATAGTCAAAAGTAGTGAACGACGTACGTTTCTGAATAGCGGTGTCCGTTGTGTATTTTATGTAACTCGCGTACTATGGTAGAAACCAACAAGTATGTGAATGGATACTTATTGATAAATAAATATATTTTTTATATTTATATTAAAAATAGAACAGTTATTTACGATGTTAGCCACAGGTGAACGAACAGACGGTTTTGCACAGTTTCAACTATTAGAACTATATGTTAGTGTTCGTGGCTTTGGTGTTGTCTGACTCAAAATATCTAGAGAATAAACTTACCGACTAACGCCAATATGACCGTGAGAAGTGGAGCCGCCGGGAAGGACACAGTCACGTTGAACTCAAGCATTTGCAGCAAGTCCACTGGAAAGGTAATAAATCTTTACATTTATGCCAGAACATGAATACTACCAAGGAAGGCAAAATAAACTAGAGGAAAAGTATTCAGTTCTCCTTTTGTGAATAACTGCAACATTAGAATCATTCGAGAATCTTTAACATTTTGAGGTAAATAAAAATAGTAAATCATTTGGCATGAAAACGGTTGCGATAAATACTTTTTTACTGAAAGCATTCTGTTTTCCAATTCAGTGCTATTCAAGTTTCATTCAATTTTAATATCGCCTCTTAGACTAGGATGAAAACTCGATTATAGGTTTTTAGAGAAGAAGAGGATACCGGCATCCGTATTTAGACATTAGGTAACATGAACCAAGAAAGCTAAACATGACAGAAACCATTATCATTTTTTAAGGGTGCTGAGAGCTAGAGGACAACAGATGATCTCATCAATTTCTTTAAAGCAATTTATGAAAAAAACTAAACAACTATTTATTTACTTAACTAGCAACGTACGTGGAAGCAGTACCACCTATTTCCCACAAGCAAAAACGGTCAAACAAAATAAAGAGTAATGCAGTTGTCTTGAAGTAGCAGATTGTCCTTTACGACCCGACAACTTAATCTTTAAAATGTCCGATATATCTGGAGTGGGATCAGAACTACTCGACCTCAGATGTTTGCCAACACGGAAACTCCTTTAGTTCAAATTGAAAATAAACTTCTAACTCACTATACCGTCTTTTACCTTTACGTAACTGTTTTCTTAGCGACGAAAGATATTGTTCCTACGTACGTTTAGAAATGTTTTAAAATATATGCAGTCTTAATAAAAAGCGTAAGACATCGTTATAGTACCCCAATGTATAGCCTAAAGGAACCTATAAAGTAAATTCAACGTTTTCGTAACGGCCATAAGCCGAGCTCAGCGCCCCCTAGAGGTGCGCGCGCGGCGGCACCGCGACGCATGAATGTTTCATACATGCGACACGACGAGTAATGGTGTCTCCGACTCGGCGGATCATTCTTTACGAGCCGACAACAGTGCCTTTAAAATATACGGTACCCGATGTCTGCTCGACCGCCGCTACTTGTGACTCGATATTACACGGAAACTATTTCCGCTTTGATTGTTTTCCAATGGTAGTTGACTTCGTGGCATATTATTGTATGACCTGGTATATTGCTACTAAAAACAGCTAAGTTCTAGTGGAAATATTTTTCACTGTCCAACCTGTCTTGCCTGTCTGTCTGTTTTGTTTTGTCTAAGTAACTCAGTCCGTTTATTACGAGTTTGGTATCAGGCCTTAAACTTTGAAACAATTTTGTTTAATTTTAGCGTAGAGATAAATAGGACCTTGAGAAAAGACCGACGACCAGTTGTCACAAAAAACCTTGTGGATAGAAACTGGTCTACGCGAACAAAGTTCTGAACAAAAGCTAGTTTAAAATATATATCCGACAGGGTAAAAAGAACGGACAAGAGAAAATCAAATTAACACTAATGGAATGTAAAAGAGCAAACATTGTTTCATTCCTGGAAAATAAAAATAAAAACTTATACATTCTTACGGTCTGTTTGGCAGACAAAGGGTAGTCCCAGGTAAGTAATTTCATAAATTGCATTTACTCCCTTTCCAGGTGAAATTGCATTAAACAACATACGTCTTTACAGCAAAGTGCAAAACATAAAGGATGAACCGAAGTTCGTCGAAACCGGATTGCGCCCGCAGTGACACATCATGCCGTGAGCTTTTTCGAAAGCCGCCCCGTAATAAGATAAAGGTTTTATCGTCTTTTCGTTAGCATAGTTCACGTGCGCTCCGGGTCACAGGCTTTGCGGACGGCTGTTTGCTTACGGTGGGATAATCCCGGTACAGTTACAGTATCGAATATGGCCGTCCCGTTTTATGCCATCGCATCTGTGGATCTTGCCGTAAGTGAATAAAGCGTTCGGAGAGCCCGTGAACAAGTTGGACTACAAAACGTAGGATTACAATAAAGCCGCCTTTTAAGGACTCAGGACGGACATTAGCCATCTCATATTGTTGATATCATCGTTCTACTCAAACATTTCGCTGGTCTATTCATCAAGCGTACAGCTTTTGTAAGACAAAACATGTTATTTTTTTTATAACGGAGTAGTTTTAATCGCATATGACAAGCAATAAATATGAGGAATGTTTTTATTTCACCGCTCGTGCCAAATTACTTTAACGATTCAACGAAGTCGGCTAAATCGTAATCAACAAAAAAAATCCGAGATATTTGTGATTTGATTGTCGTCACCACGATCACTACATCCATCGATCCATAGATCGCGACTCACGACGTGACACACAAAGGCACTTCTCATTTTCCTCGATTGTTGTCAATCTTTCGTGAGTTTCTTGTTTAAGTTTTTAAAATTGACTAGGGGTGATCCAAAAGTAATGATAATCATATATTTTTAGAGCACATAAAAATATGAAAAAAAAATTTTTAGCTTTCTCATATACCTCAGTTAGCATAAAAGGTCAGCATAAAATAATTATATCAATAGGCCACGATTACCGGGATGTACATTCATTTGAATACGAACAGTCGGAGAGAAAACATTAAAATGGAGAAAACCGAAATCAGAGCTGTCATCAAGTACCTCTGTTTGAAAAAAATGTCTACCAAAGACATACACAGCGAACTAGTGGAAAAATTAGGGGACTCTGCTCCTGCATATTCCACAGTTGCGCGCTGGGCAAAGGAGTTTAAGCTGGGCAGAACATCCACAGAAGATGAACATCGCGAGGGACGCCCATCCACGTCCCTCACTGCAGACAATGTGAAAAAAGTCGAAGATGTCGTGTTGGCAGATCGAAAAGAGTGACCATGCGAATCAGGATTTTTTTTTGTCTCGTTTCGTGACCATGGACGAGACCTCCACCCACCATCCACCATTTTAATCCGGAACCCAAACAGCAGTCAATGACTTGGAAACGAGCCTCTTCCCCGACGCCGAAGAAATTCAAGGTTTTAAGTTCGGCAGGAAAGGTTAAGGCGTCCGTTTTTTGGGACGCTGAAGGAATTATTAAGGTGGAATACTTGGAAAAGGGAGCCACTATTACGGGCTCTTACTACGCAGACCAGATAAGAAGATTGCGGGAGGCCATCAAGGAAAAAAGACGAGGCAAACTGCGAGCTGGAGTTTTGTCACTAAGACAACGCACCGGCTCACAAAGCCGCCGTCACGATGGCTACCAATCAAAAAACGGGATTCGAATTGCTCGAACACCCACCCTATTCGCCAGACCTGGCTCCCAGTGACTTTTACCTCTTTTCTCAGCTCAAGAGACACCTCGAAGGCAAAAAATTTTACGACAATAGCGAGGTGATGACTGCTGTAAAAGCGTTTTTGGAGGGTCAAGGCAAATATTTTTTTTAAGGGAATTCTGGGTTTAGATAAAAGATGGACTGAATGTATCGACTTGCTAGGAGACTCTGTAGAGAAACATTTTTTTTTTTAATAAAATTGTCTTATTTCATATTGATTATCATTACTTTTGGATCACCCCTCGTATGTAGAATTTGTTAGCTTTTTGGTGTTTTGTCAGAAATATGTTTGTATTGTGATTTGTACTATACTGTGTGTTGTGGCGTCTGAATCATAAATCGATGTTTTTTTATTTCAAGTCATATGAACATCTATATAAAAAAACAGTATTTACAAAACCAACCACATGCACGACTGCTCCCAAACGTTAGGTTAGAAACCGACTGCAGGTGAACTTTAATATTTATTCCCAATGAAAAATTGAAAATTGCAACGTCATCATTCATCATTCATCACGCGAAATTAATTTTGCCGTCGCTTTCCCGAGCCGTTTCGTTGCGTACTTTCTGCGATTTACAACCTTCCAGGATCATATTGCCGTAAAATGTATTGGTAGAGAACGCCGATATTAAAAATTATCCGATCCAGACTCTCTTGAACATTATTTTCATATTTCCCAGTCGCTAGTGGAGCAAAAAGAATAACTAAAATCGCCGGATGTAATTTAAAGACATCGCCTAGACCAGACCTAGTTTTGAAATTAATTAGATATTTTGTGTTACATTATATTAACGTTACACATAGTTTTCAATGAAGACGAGGAGTCGAGGAATATATGGAGAATATTAGTATAACAGACCACGAGCAGTGCACACGCTGTGCCGTGCTGGTGGCGGCACTTTAAAAGAATACTTTCCACAGCCCCATATCTTCCCATGGGTGTCGTAAGAGGCGACTAAGGGTTTCTTCCAGCAGACCATCTGCTCTTCAGGTGGGAGACTTATGTCGCCCGGTTGTTGTTACCACCATGCAGTTGTGTAAAACCCGCCAAGTGATTCTGACCTATCTCGGTCAGGTCGCGTTCCGGGATCAGCACTGCACTAACCGGTGCCAGGGGGACTGTGATCGTGGCAATTGTTGGACCAGTGGGGGCCCTAGCGGCGGTATTGTGTGTGTAGTGTGTATCGGCCCGCCGGCCAGGGAGACCCGTAGAAACGGTGGTGCCGCTGGCCGCCCGCGGCATAGTACAGGGGCCCAAAAGGGGTTAACCACCTCTGGAGGCTGCCCCACCAGGTCGCGCATAATCTCGGGGTGGCTCGTCGTGCCGGGTGGTGCCCGGTTCCGATGGGGCCCGGCGACCACACCCGAGGGGGTACGGGGGCCCTTCCGTCCGGCGGACCGGCCTACACTATTCCACGCGATTAATACCAATGCAGGGCACCACGCTTTGTCTTTCATTGCCTCAATCACAGTCGTCCTTTCACGCCCCTCCCATCCTCCAACTTCTATGGCAGTCAGAAGCACGAAAAAACGGCCTACAGCGGCATCCCCATCCCCCACCAACACGCTGTTTGAGGTGGAGTTCGCTAACATCCGCGGACTCCATGCAAACCTCAACGCCGTCCATCAACACCTTGAGACGGCGAGGCCTGCGATGCTCTTTTTGACGGAAACACAGATAGGCCGCCCTGCCGATACCTGCACTACCCCGGCTATGTGCTGGAAGAGTCCTTCCAACCTAAAGCTGGTGTATGTCTATTCGTCAGGGCGGACGTCTGCTGTAGCCGTCTCCGCTGCCTAGAAGACCCATCCTTCTCCACTTTCTGGGTGCACGTTGAACTGGGCTCCACAAGCCGGGTCTATGCGTGCATATACCGCTCCCACAAAGGCGACGCCGAGACAACTCGACTCTTCGAGCATCTGAGTCAGGCCGCAGACAACGCTCAGGCGCAGTTCCCAAATGCCGAAATGGTGTTTTTGGGAGACTTCAATGCCCACCATGAGTCCTGGTTAGGCAAAAACAGACCATGCAGGCCGAACTGCCCATGCGTTTGCTCTCACGCAAGACCTGACGCAACTGGTACACCAGCCCACCCGGGTACCAGATATTGTCGGTCATACTCCCTCTTTATTGGACCTTCTGCTGACGAGTCACCCAGCCGGGTATAAAGTGTCGGTTGGTGCTCCATTGGGCTCCTCCGATCACTGTCTGGTTGGCGCTACAGTGCCTTGTGCAGCTCCCCCACAACCTGTGGAGGTGACGCGGCGGTTATGGCACTACTCGTCGGCAGATTGGGACGGATTGCGAGAGTATTTTGCCTCCGTCCCTTGGCGGCAGTGCTGCTTTGGAGAAAGGGATGCTTCAGAGAGTGCATCTGCTATCGCTGACGAGATCAGTACCGGAATGGAATACTACATTCCTTTTACTGATGTCGTCAGTGCTAGCAAAACTGGTCCCTGGTTCAATCGCGAGTGTGCCGCAGCTGTTGAACAAAAACAGGCGGCGTACCGTGCTTGGTCTAGGGCCCAGGCACTCAATGATCATTCAAACCTTGCCTCCCTGAAAGCAGCCTTTAATAAAGCCACCAAGGCCACGAAGAGGGCTTACATTAGAGCAGACGCCCAGCGAATTGCACGTGTTGGCCAAGAACTCATCACGCACCCTACGGGTAGCCGCTCCTACTGGCGACTGGCTAAACACGTGCAATCTAACTTCTGCGTGCCTTCGCTGCCCCCACTGAGATTCCCTGATGGATCGTTGGCTCATCAGCCGCAAGAGAAAGCCGAGTTACTGGCTAACCTCTTTGCCGCAAACTCTTGCATCGATGACTGCGGTGCTGCGCCGCCTGATATTCCACATTGCGGCTCCACAATGCCTGATATTCGTATCAGGCAGTGTGATGTTCGTGCCGAACTGCAGTCACTCGATGTCGGGAAAGTCAGTGGCCCTGATGGAATCCCAGCTGTGGTGCTGAAGAAATGTGCAGCGGAGTTGTCTCCAGTGTTCACTAGCCTGTATCGCCTCTCCTACAATTCGGGTCTTGTGCCGCTGTCTTGGAGGGAGGCGAACGTTCAGCCAGTTCCCAAAAAAGGGGACCGGTCTGACCCTGCCAATTACCGTCCAATAGCCGTAACCTCAGTTTTAGCTAAAGTGTTTGAGCGGATCATAAACACGCAGCTCATCCGCTACCTAGAGGATCACTCTCTCATTCACGACCGTCAGTACGGCTTCCGACCAAAACGGTCTACGGGTGATTTTCTAGCGTACGTAACACACATCTGGGGGGAGGCTATGGACAAGCATGGGGAATCTTTGGCCGTCAGCCTTGACATTGCCAAAGCTTTTGACCGTGTATGGCATCGTTCGCTTCTTTCCAAGCTTCCGGCATATGGTCTGCCACCTCGCCTATGCGACTGGGTCACCGGATTTCTGGAGGGACGTAGAATTCGTGTCCTTTGCGATGGTCAAAAATCACGCTTTCTCCAGATTAATGCCGGAGTGCCGCAGGGCTCCGTCTTGTCGCCGACGTTGTTTCTTCTGCATATCAATGACATGTTATCTCTTGGTAATATTCATTGCTATGCGGATGATAGCACGGTCCACGCGCGATATTTCGAGCGCCCTGGGGCAAAGCAGACTGACATCGAGGAGAAGAGGCGAAGTCTTGTTGTTGAGCTTGACGGAGTGTTGGACCGCATTTCAGAATGGGGTGCATGCAATCTTGTCGAGTTCAATGCCAAGAAAACGCAGGTGTGTGCATTCACAGCAAAGGCGTCGCCTTTCCTTTCCCATCCCACTCTTCAGAGCACCCCACTACCGATTAAGGATAGCCTAAACATCCTTGGCATGGATGTTCGTAGCAACCAAAACCAGCGGGACTACATTGAGAGCGTCATTAGAACTGCATCCCGTAAACTCGGAGTCCTGAACAGAGTGAGACGATTCTTCACGCCTGAGCAGCTCTGTCTCTTGTATAAGACACAAGTTCGCTCGTGTGTGGAATACTGCTCTCATCTCTGGGTCGGTTCCGCTAAGTACCTACTCGAAGCTCTTGACAGGTTGCAGCGGCGTGCTATCCGTATTATTGGAAACCCAGAGGCAACTTTGACCCTTGAGCCTCTCCAATTGCGTAGAGACATTGCCAGGCTAAGTGTTCTCTATCGCTTCTACAATGGGGAATGCTCTGACGAGTTATTCCAGCTTATCCCACCCTCACCTTTCCACTCCCGTACCACGCGTGCTGGACTACGGCGTCACCCACACACAATTCAACATTTGTTGGCCCGAACTAAAAGGTTCGGTGACTCGTTTCTTTGTCGTACCATCCAGACGTGGAACGCTCTTCCAGCACATGTGTTTCCTTCCTCTTATAGTCCCGGGTTCTTCAAGCGGGGCGTGAAAAGGCATTTCTGCAGGCCTTCAAGGTGAGGATGGCCAGCCCAGTGATTCGTTTGAATGACTGGGCTTGTCAACCTCATATCTGGACCTCACGACCGCTTTCCATCAGGTGGAGTGAGGTCATCTTGACGGGCAAAAAAAAAAAAAAAACACACACACACATTAAAGTGCAAAACGCCAAGTTAATAAATCCTAATCCTGGTTGTTTTCTTTTATCCCCTTTAAGAATTTTTTATCATCGTCCTTTTATCTGAACACGCTCTGCGGCTTAGTACTGGTGGGCCGGGTAACGCCACCCGGAACCAAGAGGCATTAGGCGTGGTGGTGCAGTGGACTTTGCACAAACCATCTCTCTTGCCCGAATTGCACAGCTTTAAGCTACTCTGAACATCACGAAGGGCGTGGCTAAGAAAATGTACTGAATTTCCATGTCGTTCGTAAATGCGCTGCGCCCGCGTGCAATCACATCGCTTAGAAATAACGACGAATAGCGACAAAACATTAATTACTTTTTTTTAATAACTGAGGAAAAAATGGTTGTAATTGTGAATATTAATGATGTCAACGTATTGAAGCAATTTCGTATTGAAAATAGAATGTCGTTTATGTAAGAGCTCTAAAAATAAGACAGTTTAGGATTAATAAATTTTCTTATTTTTTAGAGCACTCTTCGAAATTAAAATGAATCGAGGCAATTTTTGTAAATTGTGTTTCTGGTTCTTGTAATGTCCAGATTAGGTTATGATTGTTATGAAGCTATGTATACCGGACTTGCAGATCTGTAAGACCTTTCAGTGGCGCACATAATCAGATCAAAAAAGTTGATTTTTTCCAAGTATCTTCTTAACCAGGGCGGCAGGACTTCGAAACCTTTCTCAGAGAACCCCAATTCGCCGCCTAAATGCCTAGATCGGTGGGGTTTTGTTAGGTCATTATCCGAGATGCCGATGTACCATGAGAATTTTCCCACGCGTGCAAAAAAAGGCTTGCTCTATGAGTAATATTTTTTTTCATTACCTATCTTTAAACGTGGTGAACTGTGTAAACAATAATTGTTGTCAGAACATTGGGTCTCACTCATTTCGCATTGGTGTAAATGTTACCGGTAATGTGTATAGTCCGGCATTGTATTCCTACAATGCCTAGGCATTGTATGCAATGTGTGTCAAAGTGTTAACTAAAAAGAAAGTTCACTGTTAGAATCGTCTTTTAGCGTACATTTTGGGTAGAAAAGATAAACCGATTCGTATGTTTTCATTATCAAAATATTTCCAGTTATAATATCAAAGTATAAAAAAAATTAACAATAAAAAAACCAACTTCAAAAAAAAAACTATTCCAAAAGAAAACACTAAAAAGTAAAAAAATCATTGCGTATTCTTCTAAAACTTAAACGATAATTATAATGTAGGTACAATTATTGTTATTGTTGGAGTCGGTGTCAGCCAAGGAAACACAACAGTATACCTATCTTTTACATCTCACGTTTAAGTATGTATGTAGGTAGTTACAAACCTCCATTGGCTTGTAACTACCTACATACATACTTAAACGTGAGATGTAAAAGAAGAAGTCTGTTAAAAACGGCAAAAAAGAAAATGAGGTCAGTTCCTTTCTGGCTGGTTCATGTCAACCTAATACATGATAGGAGCCTCCACGCGGAGCACCCTGGAAACAGCTAGATGCGGTAACGCAGCGTCTAGGCTGGCCAATTCGATCACCACAATGACATAGCCCCCGCTGAGAACTTGCCACTAGGCTATGAGCAGCCCTGGCCAATCTGAAAAATCTTTAAACCGCCTTCGATCCCAGGTTGGCCGTAGCAAGGACAACATGGCCAAATGGGAGTTTATTGATGAAGCAGGTCAGGAATGTGATTGTGGTTGGTGACCTCAAACTATGGCTCATATGCTCGAGTGCCCACAGTGCCCAACCACCTGCACAATGGAAGACCTGTACATAGCGAATGCCGCTGCGCTAAAAGTCGCTGGGTTTTGGTCGGGGTCCGTTCAAATTAAATTAGATCAATATAATACATTTGCCATTCATAGACTCGAGAAGAAGAAGATGTCAACCTAACATATTCGTCGCAACCTTATAAACCTACGTCTTAAAGAGCGAAATACCATCGGTTTAAAAAAGTTTTCATATGTAAAATTGAACAAAACGAATAACCGAGCAATGCATTTTGTCAAAAGTTATGACTTTTACTAAATTTCGGGGTGTACCGCTAAGCACTATGAACTGTTTGTTCAGTTCAGAGGAAACTATAGATAATCTTCAACATATAAGACTATCTTCAACAGTTCCTGGAAACTTCTAAGCCCATCTTCAACATGTTCGCGAAGCTACTAAGCTCACAGAAACCATATAATTATACAATTCTACAAACAAGCGGTTGACGTGATTTTTCATGCATTTTGTATTAACTCGCGAATTAGTGATAGCCACACGCGTCCTAATGGGCGTGAAACACTTAGGTGGCTTGCCAGTAGTCGCCGTTCTGGCCCCAATTAACCGCTAGTGGCAGCCAACAACCACCTTCGTTATATTCTTAAATAATGCCAACTCAGAAAAGAAGGTCGTGGCCAAGTGGTTAAGCACTCCAACTCGGAACGCGGATCGTGTGGTCCCGAGTTCGAATCTGGCCAGAACCGTAATCTTTGTGTTCATTGTTCAATTTTCGACTAACTCTCCGGTGATGGAAAACATAGATAAAAAACCAAATCAAACCGGATAGCAGCGGAAGGCTCACCACCTACCACGTTGGGTTCTAATACCATTGGTGAAAAGTAGGCTTCTGAGTGTTCCGTTCACCATGACGGCAACAGTCACTTGCCTCTGACTACCCCGTTTGGGATAGGTGTATGTGTTTTGTGAACTTAGAAAGAAAAGATTTAAAATCGTATAAGTTTTTTCAAAATAAACAAAAAGACAAGAAACAAAAAGACGCTACACACGAGAAACAATAAAAAATTAACTATTAGGCAGCGAGTATCATCGAGCTCAAAGTTATGTCAGCTTTATTTATGTTATTGTTGTACTCGTATTTGTGGCAAAGAATATCTAATCCATTATGCCGATCTCCAAGACACGATGAGGGCTTTCGTAATTGAAATTATTAAAACGTATAGCCGATCAATTTCTTAAAATAAATCTAATATTTGAGAAGAAAGAAGAAGAAATAAAGAAATCAATGTCGAAACTGCATGTGACACGTAATAGCCCGTTAATATATTAAAACGTGTTGTACATGTTCAGCTGTCAGCATACCGAAATAAATGAAACAAAATCATTATTTGAGTCACAAAATTTTTAAACAAGTTTTTACTGTACATTGTATACAGATGCAATCAAAAATTTTAAAAGACGCTCTCCCCGTTTAAGTCTTTTACATCAACAAATTATAAACTCAGATAAAAGCGATCTTCAACGCAATATTTAACAATGTAGACGGACCCCTACAGGAGCCGAGAAGTCTTCAGATTTATCGACGTCGGCACATCATTATTATCTGTTTATTTTCGTTCTCGGCGATGCGGTAATACCCACGCTCTAGAAAATTACGCTCAATTTGAGCACGAAATAATTGGCCGAATTACAAGCGAAATCGCCTTATGCCGAGAAAAAATTGCAAATTAGATACTTAAAGGATTTACGCTTTTAAGATGGGTTTATGCTTTGCTCCTTCTAAAATCAATGAGTTGTTTGTAATGTAATCACGGGTTTTTTTAATTTATGCACGTGCTGTTTTTGGCGTTAGGTTAAAGCTATTAAAAACGAAATCAACAAAATGAATTATTTAATGGCTATTTTAACCTTTCTTGCTTAAGCATTATTTTCAGGACAATGATTGTAGAGTAAATTTTACATTCACAGCACGCAAATGAAATAATAGCATCATCTTTTTGACATCCTTTTATTAGTGATTTAAGCATTTCAACAAGACTTAGTCGTAAAAAATATTATTTGTCCAAGTATGCCATTTTTATGTATAAAACCCATCGAGTTTTAATCTCAGGTACTTCTTGTGTTGAATATTACTAGTACGTTTGGGATGTCTCTGCACGTACCGACACGACTAAATGTAGCGTCGCGAGTCTAGTCATAGGCTAGAGACATATGCCCACGTCCGACGCTTTTAGTTCAATCGTGCTTCGTCTGACATACGTGAGTACTCGTATAACCCGATTTTTCTAACTGTGCACCTCGAGCTGTCAAAACCTTTAGGTTGGCAGCATCGAATTTCACCCGCCCGCAAACTTCCTCACTACTCCGCTGACGCGCTGTCGGGTGTTAGCGTTTAAAATGCCAAAATGTCATAGCGCGTGCCGAACACATAATCGTATGAAAAACGTCCAGAATGGTCTCTTGTTCCGTCACAGTATGCGCCAGCGGTTCCACATGATATGTGTCTGGTACCACATGCCGCATTCCGCAGCGTTATGCGTTACGATCGAAAGACCAAAGCTTTAAAGTTCTTGAGCTAACACTAAATTTCAAAAACCAGGATGTAAGGTTGAAAAATACCAGGGTAATTCAGTTTAAAAGAGAGCGCAGTGTTTGACGCGTTTGTTGACGCATATAAAATACTTTGTAATGATCTTGATGGTGATAAATATTAGCTTTGTCTTATCTTATCTTATCCTTTATGAACAAGGTAGGCTGCATGCACTTTATAGCACTCGATAAAGAGTGATTCCAAATTAAACTAGCTACTTCCATGTTTGGACTTCACTTTCAGACCATTTTGAGGGCCACTTTACGACTGCAAAATCAGTTTCAGTACGTCATCCATCCGTATGGAAAGAAAGTAGGTTCATAAAGGATAGAGCTTTCGCTGGAACTTAATTGAACTAGATTACGTAATAATTTCAAAAACTACTTAGAAACATTCGAAAGCTTTGCAGTATTTCGACTTAAAACACAATTCAAGGGTTTTTCACGAAAATGTATTCAGAGTTGTTGGATTCCGAGTCCGAGATCACAACTCCAAGACACTCTATTTATAATGAAGATTATCTGCTGAAAATTTGTAGATACTTTAACAAAACATTTATTTGATAAAACCAGAAAACATTTTGTCCCATAATCTTAAAGCAAAGTTGTTTTTACTGGCATCCATTAGCGACAAAAAAGTTAAAAGGAAAATATTTTAGCTTCGAGAATCACAAACATCTGAAATGCCTGAAAACAGAAAAAAAGATTCGATAAAAATATCTCGAGATCCCTTTGTTAAAACCCTTAATTATCTCACCGGGGTCGAAGAGTTAACTCCGATATTTAATTATGCAAATGTTCTAACCTTTTTTGGTAAAGTATTTCTCGAAGTTAATTAAGATAAGAGGTTAAATGACAATAATTAAAAGTATTGGAGGTGCAACATTACTACCCTCAGGTAGCGTCTAACATATTGTGGTATTTCGATTGTTTACTATTAATTATAAATAGAAGGATTACATTAGCCGCCCAAAAAACCAACCATTTTAACCCTTGAAAGTAATTTCTAAAAACCTGTCAATAATATTAAAATAAATTTATTTCGCAGCTTCGGCTTATAATTGTTAATAGCATCCGTATAATTAGTATTTCAAGTTTTATTTTACTTTTGCTAAAGTTGGAAATAATAACAGTATTTTATTCTGTGTAACAGTGCACTGATGTGTTACGTTTTTGTTAATTGTCCTATGACGTGATAGAGAACGCTCCCCAGTGCTTTATTTAATTAGTAACGCCAATTATGCAGCCCATAATTAATTGTCTAAAATAATTCTGAACTCATTAAAACATGATTTGTGGAAACAATTAAATTAGCTTCGGGTAAACGTTGCATGGAGTACTTGCGGTCCCTTTGACCGGCTCGAATACGATGCGAATACCGACGCGCTTGATTTCAGCTCATTATAATGTATGTATCTATATCCATTTTATATCATTCAGTGGAATTTGTGGTCATTTAATACCTCTCTTTGTCCTGCGTCTGTTATGATGTCAACGCTAAATGATTGGCATTTGAAAGCGCAATATGAAACTAAATTCATTTAATTACCAGGGGTAATCAATAAAAAGTGATAATGAATATGAAGCAGTTTTATATTGTTTTTTGTTATTTAGGAGCATTGACCCCTAATGTTCCTTTCAAGTCTAGATTTACTTACTCAGTAGTATTTTTTTTCAGGCAGAGATATTACGCCGCGAATTTCATTTTTATCTGTTTTGCGTACCACGCTCCGGCACGACGAAAACAAATGACTTCTATTTTTAAAATAAGAAAAGGAAATCAATATTTTTTTTTTATATCAAATGTCCAGTTTTTACTTTTTTGTTGTTCAAGGCGTTTACATGCCAGTATTACTTTTTATTGAACACCCCTCGTATATTTATATTGACATGAAATGTTTACAAAAGTACGTGTGTACGTTGAATAGTTACCAATTTATGTGTATTTTAAGCTGCCTCTAATGACCTATACACACGTTTATTAAATAGGTCTCGGACATTAAATTTATGATGTACACGGAAATGATTAATAAATTTGAAAAGGTATGCATAAATTCTGTTTCCAACGATGAAGACACCCAAGCGCACATACAGAACGCTTCAGCAGAAGTTTTCTGATCCCTCAAAGGACACCGAATTGAAGTGGATCAGCCGTGTATCGCATTTGTAGGTAACGGATTACTTTGTGCATTGTACGGGCGCGGGTTTCTACCTACAGTGCACCAGCGAGTGCATTCGACACCTTGTCCCATTTACAGGTTAAGACCACCTTAACGGGGCGGGACTTGCAGTCCGCAGTATCGTCTAGGGGCGTGGTGTGCTCTACAAACTTCAACGTATACCTAAATTTTATTTTGCTTCGTTAAAACTACTGATCTAGTCTTTGCAGGTTCTAGTTTTAACCATGTTACTTCTACTAACTGTATGAGCGTGTATTGTATCCAAAACTTTGGGTTCAGGAATGTTCCGATTATCTAGGTACTCAAAAAACGGCATCATTTTAATATGTGAACCATCTGAAAACCTGACAATCGCTAAGTGACACGTTATTAGTACAGCTAACACTTTCAGTTCCATTAAAATGTTACGTTACAACATCGGTTTATTTCAGCATCTTATTCATGAAAAATGATTTAATTATTTTTTAAGATATTCACGTGTTAGACTCGGAAGCAAAACTGTTATTTCTACAACATCTTGACAAAAATTTAGCAAATCTTTACACATGGCGTAATACCTTTACTTACATATCATACAGCGTATTAGCTATTTTGCTTTAATACTTTTACATACATCTCTAATATTGTGCGTAACAATAAAAACCGGTAAGGCGCATGATAATAGGCCATATTAAACGGTTGACTATAATAAATACGACGCACAGTGTACTCGAGCGTGAATCGCAACAGAGAGATTATGAAAGATGAATTTTCCAAGTCTTTACCTGTTCGTGGGAGGATTGATTCTAAGCAGGCAAGGATCAGTCGTCATAGCTACCAGCTGGATCCCATTGAGAGGTTTACCTCCTTCGGATATTGTGAACTGGATAGTGTATTCTTGAAACTCACCCAGTAAATCCTTGAGATATAAAATTGTATTTGAACTTCTATCGTAAAAGAAAGCAAGTGTAACATTAACGTTGGTAAAATAAGTATATGTGATCCTAAAATACCCATGAGATCAAACTAAGCTAAGACCCATCAAATGCAGCGATGGCTTAATTTTATAATAACTGACTTTGCCAGCATAGAGACAGTACCTATATGGCCTAAGTTCTTAACACCACAAAGTAATTGTTTTGTAAATCTTGGCTTTTTACCTCTTGGCTTCATGAATTCCTGTAATGGAGTTTGCCCACTATACTATACTATCACCGTGTTATAATAAACGTCTCAGGCAAAAAAATCTAATTATTACTTTGATTATTTTAGCATTTTACAATGCTTGTTTTTCTACACAATGATAGAAACTAGAAAAAACTAGGTATAGGTATTTTTTATAGTTCATATGAACGTGTACATAACAATATACTTTTTATTGAAATGTATGAGACTATGCCCGAACCGTAGACCGTTCCGTCACCAGCCAACAGCTTCGCGTACCATGCATGGAGCGTCAGCAATTGTCAATATTTTACTATTATTTGCTACGTGCATGTCACGCGACGTTGCCAAACCGCTGAGCGCAGGCGGCAAAACGGTGATCATACGGTTTATAACCGCGTATGATGAGTTGATGACCGTTAGGAACGCGTTGCCACTTTTTTTGCTAGTTGCAATTTTGCCACCGTCAGTTCCAGAAGACACGCGTGTAATGTACGTATTCGGAGTAAGATGAAGGACGAATACTTAATCGAAAATGTTCGCAAATACGAATGTACCTTTATATTATTAAAACATCATCAACAGATATGATACGTAATTGATATGCTCTAGTGGACATAGTAGAGCGTGTAAATTAGCAAAAGGCACGGTAAACGTTCATAGCACGGTGATGGTATGGTACGGATAGTGGGCAGACTCCTTAATGGATAGATGTAAAATATTGCGAGATTTACAAGCCAGAAAAAGAACAGTCACAATTACCAGTTATAGTCTGTCTATTTTATGAGGACCGTTTACCTATGCTTTTAGTAGTGATAGTGACATGAACTAACTATACGAAAGAGTGAGAAAGTATGAAATACACTAGTGTGCGTGCTCTCAGCGGGAACACATCGACACTACTGACACTAACACAGTGTGTATGTACGCTAATGTACATGTCACTACTACAAGCATAGTAAAAAGGTCTTCCTGAGAAAGAACGTATATACCAGTATCGCTTTACGATATAACAAACATGATTATCAGTTACACCCAAAAGGGAAAAAATATTATTCAAAGAAATATACGAGACAATAAATACCATCCTAATTAGTTGTAATTCGAACTGTATATTATATGAAACATATTGTATGCTTTATTGAGGCAAAACCGTTGTTAGGTCGTGGTCACAGGCGACCTTTCCATTTCTTTTCGAAAATAACACAGTTTTTATTTAAACTCCACACAAATATCTTATAAAACACTATATTGGTACTGCATAATACTCTCTGAAATAATTTTTGATTTCATCATTTTATTCATTCGGTATTTTCTGAGCACTGTTTTGTTTCCCTAAATGTTATAGCACAAACGCAACTGTGTGAGGAACCAGCGAACCAATATTTTTCATACGTCCGAAATGCTCTAACAACAATTTAACGTCTGGAAGTTTCTCAAGTCTCTTGGAATTGGAAAAACACGTAAAGATTCTATCCCAAATCATGTGAACATTGACCTTTTAAATAAGCACTTCTCTTCCCCTACTCCTACTAATAGTACTGTTAAATCGAATACACTTCATCGTCTTTCATCTTTACCAGTTCCTGACTACACCTCTTTTAATTTTAGTCAAATATATGATTGTGATGTTGAGAAGAACGTTCGCTCCATCGCATCTAATGCGGTGGGTAGTGATAGCATTAGTCGTAATATGATCATACCTATCCTTGATATCCTTTCACCTGTCATTACCCGCATCCTCAATCTTTCTCTACTTTCAGGAGCATTTCCAAAAGCGTGGAAAGATGCTCAAATAATTCCTCTCCCTAAAAAAGCAAATCCTTCTGCATACTGTGATTACCGTCCTATATCCATCTTACCTTTCCTGTCCAAAGTACTTGAACGTGTTGTCCATCAGCAGCTCAGTGCTTTCCTCGCCAAAAACCAACTCTTAAATAGCTTCCAATCCGGTTTCCGCCCTGGTCATAGTACGACTACTGCACTTGTCAAAATTACAGATGACATTCGTCTTGGTATGGACCAAAAAAGTCTTACTGTGTTGGCGCTTTTGGATTTCAGTAATGCCTTCAACACTGTTGATTTCGACATCCTACTTGGCGTGTTGCGTTCTCTCAACATATCTCCAATTGTAATTGACTGGTTTCAAAGTTACTTGCGTGGGCGCCGGCAATGCATTTGTGCTGAGAATGTATTCTCGTCATGGTGCGACCTTAGTGCCGGCGTACCCCAAGGTGGCGTCTTGTCTCCTCTTCTTTTTGCTACTTTCATTAATTCTATTTCCCAAAATCTATCTTCTTCTTATCACGTTTATGCAGACGATCTCCAAATTTACTCCCAAGGAAGTCTTGTTGATCTGCCCAGAGTCATTAATACCATTAATGCTGACTTGAATCTTATTTCCAACTGGAGCAAGTCTTTTGGGCTCACTGTTAACCCTGCTAAAACGCAAGTAGTAATTGTGGGCAGTTCGTGGCTGATCTCTAGGGTTGACTGGGATGTTCTGCCTTCAGTTGTATTTGACGGTGTGGTAGTTCCTTTGAGTAAAACTGACAAAAATCTAGGTGTTTGTATTGACAATACATTAACTTGGACAACCCAGGTTGGTCAGGTTAGCCGGAGAATATTTGCTGCTGCAAGTTCACTAAGTAGGCTTCGTAATTTTTTGCCAATACCTACCAAAATTGCACTTGTCCAGGCCTTACTGTTTCCTATTCTCGACTACGCAGACTGCTGCTTTCTAGATCTTACTGAGAATCTTCTTGATAAACTTGAGCGGCTCCAGAATTTCTGCATCCGCATTATTTTTGGACTGCGAAAGTACGATCATGTCTCTGAGTACAGGTCTCAGCTCAACTGGCTTCCTATGCGTCTTCGTCGAGATTCTCACGTTCTTTTTCTCTTGTATAACATTTTGTTTAACCCATTGTCGCCGCGTTATCTTAAGGAGCGGTTCCGATTTCTGCAAGCAGTACGAGGTCAGCCGATGCGGTCATCTAAGAAGCTTCGCCTTGCATTCCCTCCTCATTCGTCGCACTCCTACACACAGTCGTTCACTGTTAAATCTATTCGTCTCTGGAATACCCTACCCTTATTTATTAGAGAGTCAGAATCATTGTCTATTTTCAAAACAAGGATCAAAGCACATTTCCTCGCCCTTTAACGTTCCTGCTTAGTCTCCTAATCTCTCTCCTTCTTTTTACTTCTCTCTTTCTGTTTACTTATAATCTTTTTTTCTTTCCCTGATCACTTTTTGTTATTCGTGGGCTGTTAGTTACGGATTCTATATTTTATTGTTATTTATTTGTCTTTTTATTGTTATTTTTTAAGTGAATCCATTGTTTTATTTTTAATTTTTCAGTTTCTTGTGCACTTGCTTACCCTTCCTGACATTTTCCTCTACTTGGGTTGTCTGGAAGAGATTGCTTTTAAGCAATAAGACCGCCTAATTGCTTCATCATAATCTTGTAATCCTAAGCTGTATTGTTTTATTTGATATGCAATAAAGAATATTTATCTTATCTTATCTTATCTTAACATTGAAATCTTTATGTTAGCACAAGTTATCTCACTAATATTATACAAGCCAAAGTTTGTGAAGATGTATGTATGTATGTTTGTTACTGTTTCACGCAAAAACTACTGAACGGATTTAAATGAAACTTTACAGTAATACAGCTTATATACCAGAATAACACATAGGCTACAATTTATATAGATTTTATGTAATTTGGCCATAATATATAACGAAAGGTGCGGGCAGAAAGCTAATATGAACTGAAACAGTCATTTACACAACTAAAGCTACCAGGCGGCATTCTGCGCTATGTAGTGCTATTATTTCTGTAGCAGAAATCTGCTAGTGTACCGGGTTCGATACCCATTCGGGTTAATTCAGGAAACGATCTTTTCTGAATTAACTCGGGTCTGGGTGTGCTGGGAGACGCCCCTGGCTTATTTCATTGTGTGGTGCCTCGTAACACCCCTCGTAATATCCCTATATTAATCCCTACTTCGAGACCATTACAAGAGGTGTGTTGTCTGGCGCATATTTATATTTATTTATTTCAAATGAAAAATAATTAAGTAAATATCTGGGTAAATTTAAAATACTGATTTGATTTGAGATGATTTTAAATCAAGTGGTTCTCTTGTTTAGTTTGTATTTTTTACTTTTCTCTTCGCTATGGCACAGCTTAAACTAAAGTAAATCTCCTGTTGAAGGTTTTTCGGAAAAGCAATAAGACAACAGAAATTGTACATTGGGCAACTACTTGCTGAAATTACCTACCTTATTTATTTATAGTGCAAAAAAATAATTTTATTTTAGTTTAGGTCTCACACAAATATGTTCATGAAAGGAATCTACGTTATGACGCTGTGAGCAGTATTGTTCCCCTTAAAAAAACATATCTCTTTAAACATGTGAAAATATGAGTTGACTAGGTTTTCGACAGCGGCTTCGCCCCCGTGGACTATTCCAGTAGTAAAAATTTAGCCTAAAGATAAAAATATAGGCTAAAAATATAGGTTATGTTACTCGCTGATAATTTAGCTTCATATTGGCGAAAGAACATTTAAGTTTCGGAGCCTATATTCCCCGTTATTCAGTATATAATTGTTAGTTTGTTTTTTTGTATTGAATAGGCTCCGAAACTTCTGATCCGATCGTGAAAATTCTTTCACTAACAGAAAGCTAAACTATTAAGGAGTCATATAGGCTATATTTTATTATGATTGAACAGAAAATTTTGTGAAAAATAATAGAATATATGTAAATCAAGTCAGAGAAAAGCGGGCGAGATATGTTAATGGACACCAGCTGTCAAACATTTGACAGAACGAAGGCCGTTGGGGCGGCTCGTTTAGTATATATCAGCAAGATACATATAAATGAGCACTTCAAAGGATTGATGACGCCCCAAGAACTGTAGTTTTGACTTTCTCCTGGATCCACTTATGTTTTACTTTTTCATTTTATTTTGTAGATTTTGTTATTTTACTTCAAACCATTTACGTTATTTTACCCTAAACTATTATTTATCACACTGCCTGTAATATTTCTGTTCGGTCGTGTGGTTAACTGATAGAGAATGCCTCTAGGTATTAAGCCCGCCACATGTACTTTTGTTGATGTGTAATAAATAATTATACAATAGATTAATAAATAAACTAGCAGATAAGATCCTCTATGAACGCGCCATTATCTAACGTCCAGTGATTTCAGAGAATTCATTAGTGCCCTGCGGATGTGTCATTAACACTACTGACAATATTGGGTTACACAAACAATGGCGGCTTGCGATTATCTATTTATTACTGTATGTTCGCAGCAGCTTCGTCCGGGCGGACTCACTTTTCTAATATACCTTGTATATTAGTGTAAGTATACGAGGTTTCATTAAAATCTATGTAGTCGTTTCCACGTTAAGCAGGAACATATGAACAGGCAGACACGAATATCGGAGATGTTTTGTTCTTATTTAGTATCGTTCATATTCTACATTACGATGGACCTCGCAAAAAATATTCAACATACAGTCTTAAATCGGTTGCTGTTTTGTCTTATTTTTAAAATATTTATTTTACGAGGGATTTGCTGCTGCCGGCAGCTTCGTTCGCCTGACATTAGCCTTTGAAACTGTGTTACAAGCAAAAAAAACCTAAGGACTAATGCTGTTAGCCTCTGATGGCTTTCACAGCTTCATCGGACAAGACGGTGAGCGGAAGCCTCTCAATCAAAAACTTTTATTGTACTGTTGGTGTACTAAGTTTTAATAAAATTCATTCGGTACTTTTTACGTGTTTCTGAACTAACAAACAGATAGAATCTTTTTTTATGTTTTTTTCAGTGTCTCTCTTAATTAACATTAAAAGCAATGGACATTTATATACGTATACCGGAAACATCGTAATAATTTGGCCAATATTACCGTGTAACTATTATTGTGAAAGAATATATACCTAATACTGGGAATTAACGAAGGAATTGGTATTTTTATTATAGAGGGGAAGTGGAAGAGCATGTATGAAAGGACTAATGAGAGTGGATGAAGCGCAAGAGGTGTGTCAGGACCGTAGCAAGTGTAAAGATGTGGTCCCTGCCTACCCCGTTGGGAAAAAGGCGTGATGGTATGTTTGTATATATGTGGTTACCTACTGGTTCCGCGTATTTAATTTTTGTCAGCTACGAGAAATGTTTATAAAAAGGGTGTAAAAAGTCCCTTAATGAAGCCGAGACCCACGTATTCTGACCATCATCAGGACCATTTTTTCTTGCTAGACCATACCTGTGAACTCAATAGTTACCAAGTTATTGAAGGTCAAACTAAAAAAAAAACTTGATATTTTGATGAAAACAAACTCTGATCATTATCACTTAATTTTTGTCCTGAGAACAATCATCAAAATTACAAGTATTTCTTGAGGAAAAATTGCTTCAAAACGTTTAACTCGCAATGTACATCGTGCGTACCCCTTGTAGACCCGTAGCGCTGGGTTTTGAGGTTTCGAAAATGGTAAAGTTTTTTCTTTTTGGCTTATAGTTTCGGGATCGTTTGTCCAACCTAATACATTAATTTGTGTCATCCTGGGCACTCGCATAGGTAGATATTTCGGTATTTGTATTTTCGGTCAGTATTGGACGAAAAGAAAATAGAGATAACAATTTTACTTTCATGATGATAACGAAGTAGTAACCGATGTGCAGAGGCAATTTGTGTCATCTCTGTCCACGGGAACCCTGACATTTAACTAATACCTAACAAGTCGCTCGACCCGCCAATTATACTTTTTCTTTGTGCAATGAAGAATAAATAAAATAACTAAATAATAATTGTCTGTACAAGCCACAAACAACATTCAAGTTATTAAAGTTTACGTGTTTACGTTTGTTATGTTTTAATAGAACACTATTTCTAATTTGTGTCATTATCATCTACGAAAACTTATTATTTGAAAGTCTGCTTTGTTCGAATGAAACGCGCGAGAGCGCGGCGAACGCGGAGATTACACAAGGGGCGCGTGGTCGCATTCGTTCGTTTTCGGTTTCGGTGCAAGTTGCGACGAGTGCGCGTGCAATCGATTGATTGAAAGCTGAAAGACTAAAATGGAGGCAAAAACATTAAATGTTATATGTGTTCATATACTGGACGTTAATACAGAGATTGTTAAAGAAAGGGGATTATTAAAATTTATAGAACCGAGCATTATTATAACAGTGATAGAAAAATAATATGGATAAGACTTTTGATGATGAAAGTATTTTCGGTGTTTCCGGATGCAACTGAATATTGTTCACATTTATTTACTACTTCATTCTAAATTGAAAATAAGGCTTTCAAGCAAAGTATTCAGACAATTTTTATTATCTCTTGAATTAAAAATAGAATCAAAGGCCGAACAAAGATTTCTTAACTTTCAAATATATCATGTTTAGCCTTTAGTTATGGGCACAACTTTTTACAAAAACCCTAATATCATCGCTTGCATAGTGGTTATTGACATGTAAGGTAAAATTAAAACAGTGGAGATAAAGATCATCATTGTTTCTTGTTAAATAAGCTTTATTATACATTAACATTTAAACAAACCAATAAGCATATTTTTAATCTTCTTTTACAAAGTTTGCACCCTCGTAATCTTCACAAAAAAAATTAAATAAATAACAATATTTTTTTATATATTTTCTATTTTTAATCCATTTCTTTTTATATCTAAAATCCATTTATAGGTGGAAAAAGGCCTTTCTACATCTGACGACGTCAAAGGAGCCAAGGAGAATGCTCATTATGTGGTACAGGTTTGTCTCCCTCTTTAAGATAACTACTATATCAAAATATCTTTCTTTATTTTTAAAGCCTTCCTGCATTCGAAATTTGTATTGCGAACCGGGGACATCTTTTAAAATTCAAAAAGATATTCAATTGTTTAAAGATAACCGGATTTAGTTTTGATTCCTTGAATAATGTTTATTAATTATATATGATATTTGTTTCGTTAACAGTGACCAATAAACAAAATAAAATAAAAATGTAAGTTAGAACTTGAAATGCACGTGTCATTTACTTCGCCTACTTCAATGCTGATTATTACAAATATTTTATGTTTATTTATTTACCTTCAATAATTTAAAGCAACGATTTTTGACATTAGTTATTTTAAAACCGAATCAAAACATATCGATTTTTATCAAGATAAAAAGTGGCAACATTGGCGAGTATAAAAAAGTAAGCTGTCATTACGTCCGTCCGTTATTTGCGGGCATTTATTTACGTATTGCTGTTCTGTGTTGATTTATTTAAAATCTCCACATTTAGTGCAGTGACTATGAATGTATGAATGAATATCTAATAATTTATTTAGGTTCATCTGTCGGAACAAGTCCCTAGAATCAAATGTAAACTCAAATCCAACGGGGCTAAGATGCGTGCCCTACGAGAAGAGTAGACCAAAAATACGCCAGTCAAATGTCACCATTTCTTGATTTTTGTCGTTTCTCTATTTTGTCTTCCGTTCCTAACATTTCAGCAATTGTCGTGACTTAATATTCAGTACGGGAAATTCAATTTTATCGACAGACCCTAACATGGCGCCTTATTTTTGACGTGGTTTAGAAGAGAACTCGTGTGTGAACTCGTCGGTCATTTTTGTGGACGACAAACCATCTTCTTCTTCTTCTTCTTTTGTTATGTGGCGTTCTTTGGGTTTTTTTAACCACAATTCCGCCAATGTCACGTGAGTAGCCTTTACACGGTAAGGAACGACAAACCAATAATGCATTAACATAGGCGTCGCGGTGCGTCTAAATGCTGATTTTTTTTTAAATGCAGTAACAAAGCAACAAGCAAGTATTTTACCTATTTATGAGTTTACATTTTACATAAAAATATTAAATTCAAATAAAGCGGACTAGTTTTTTTCTCTTTTTGCAATAAAACTTATTTAGGTTTTTTTCCAAAAAAACAAGTGTTGTATAAATAGTTGGGTATCACTATATATAGTATCGATAAAATTATTTATATCGATTATTGAATAAATCAATTAATCGACTATTCGTATCAATAAATCGATTGTTATTCATCAATTAATCAATCATTTATTTTACGATTATTATTTCGAATCAATTAATTGAATCGATTAGATAAATCGATTAGTTGAATCGAATAGTTGAATCCATCAGTTAAATCGATTAGTTGAATCAAATATCTACTAATTGAATCTATTATATCGATTAGTTGAATCGATGATTTCGATTATTTACATCGTTTAGTTGCATCGATTACACCGATTATTTGAATCGATTAGTTGCATCGATTATTTGTATCGGTTGTTTATATCGATACTATCGTTTCATCAAATCCGTACTTTGATAATATCTATTATTATATTGATAAATCTGTGCTAATTATGTCTACAATTCAATCGACCTACTCCGATCACTGACTAGTAGATTGATTTCGTGATTATTGGTCATAATAACCACATAAGCTTAAGATGTTATTTTCCTCTGCATAATTTAGAAACCCAAACTAAACAGAACAAGAATTGCTTTTCTTTGCACAATAAAAATTGTTCATCTATTCAATTTCATAGAACGCAAAACAAGATAATCTGCGCCTGTTCGAACTCTAACGAAGGGGATTATTAATGCAGCATAACTGGAGCAGATTAGGATTTTTCATTCCAAGAAGAGGGATTGGAGAAAAATTCAAAACAATCATCGTATTGAAGCAACTAAGCCAAGTGCCGACGCAGAACAAGTAGGGAAAGAAACAAATTATCTCTATCGGGCTAATTGTCGGCGGATCAAAGTGGGGAGCTGGGCAAATCCCGCCCGTTATGTTTTTAAAAATATTTCATTTTATATTTTGTAGCAAAGTAAGGCGGGGTGAGCGCTGGCCCCGGGCGCGATTCTCAATTATTGTTATTACAAAGAGATTGCCGCTGAGCCGGATCACAACTCGAGAAATTTTTCCACTGAATTCATTTCGACAGCAGGTAATTGCACTGTTTCTTGTTTACGTGGAACGCGTCAGAGCAATCTGCTGCCAGGTGAACGCGCGGGATTACCGCGTCTCCGGACCTGCGGTAGAGACAACTCACCGATGAACACGAAAATCTGGTGGTGGGCGTACCGCAGCAGCATCGATATGGACACGGTCTGCAACAGACAAATAAAATGAGTATTATAACTCTAAATAATGCAAACCATAACTTAACACACAAATATATACGTGTTGTTGTATGATGTGAACAGTGAACGCCTCTGTACAAAACAAAGAAAATTTGTTAAAAGTTAAAAGTGCCTAAAAGCGCTCGGCTCCTAATAAGCCTTATCAAGTTATCACCAAAAAAATTATCACGAACTCTCGTGATCATCAACGCAAATTTGGCGAACGTGGTGGCTAAGCCAAAGCTTATGCGTTGTAGCGATGACTTGCTTCCAATGATGGATGCAAATTATTTCACTTCAAGTCATATTTTTTTTAGACAGCATGTCTTTCCTAATTCATGAAAAAAAAACTTACTTCGGGGTCAGATGGACTTAAACAAAGTAACAAACAATGCTCGCATCGAACACTTACAATAAATGCTGTAACCGCAATCAAGAGAATGTAAAATTGAAAATTCCTTCACTTTTGCTTGAACTTACTGCACGTTGGATCTAAGGGCCGATCGTAGTTACTTAAATGGATTCAATCTGTACTAAGCGTTTCGTTAATGAAATTCAAGCGCGGCGCGCGGCGCGGGGAGCAAATGATGTGGCGAAGAGATTGATAGAGGCCGAGGGACCGCTACAGCCACCTATGCGAATCAAATTGTATGGAAGTTGGAAACACGATTCATTTCCGCCATTAATTTGTATTCGTTCTAGACGGTGAAGTGTCCGTTGCCACGGGGGAAAGGTGAATGATGTTTTATTATTATTTTGTTATTCAACATATCGTCATCGCTTTTGTGGCCGAGCTGTGAGGTCGCCCGGCCGAGATGCAAGGGAATTGAAGTGTGTCTAATAGGGTAGTTGACATTTTTTTTGTTGAGGTGTTATCGAAAGACCTCTCAAATAATAGAAACATAGGTATAATAATCATTTCTAAAACACGAAAACTCTCCGAAATATGACAATTTTAAAAATCATATTTTTGGACTCGCTCAAAACGCTCCCTACAAACTGTCGCAACATAATGACACAGACACAGGTATCACAGGTCGCCTATTTCCATGCGTTCAGCTATATTCAATTTTTCGATTATGAATATGGTTTCTTAACAAAAGTTACTATAAATTGTGTGGATTATCGAATAGTATACTTATTTTTATTTATTTATACTTTTAAAAATTGACTTGCCCACCCGAGTTTGAACAGCCATAAAATTAACTATACCTTAGTAAACGAAATAAAATTTTACATAATGCAACGGGCATTTTAGTGTATTTTTTGAATATTTTTGATAATTTTTAGAATTCGATAATGTTGTCAACTACCCAATTTTAAGAAAGCTAGTCAGGATATTTAGCAAGCATGTTTATTATGCTATCCAATATTTTTAGATTTTTAAGCTTCTTTCTAATACACACAACTCTTAATTTTTGGTTTACAGGCAGAACCTTGATATTTAGTAGCAATTCTAGAAAACGAAAGAAAATACAAATCTCACTATATTTTAAGAAGATTTAGTTTCAAAAGAAATGAACGTACGTTTTTGTAACTTAGCATTCTTAGCACTCTACTTAGTCATTATAATACAATATTTTTCAGATGGAGCCACAGCTACTCCACGATCGTGAATATCTCCGCTGACTATGGCGTTTACTTTCCATCAATCATCGCCGCAGAGTTTGGCAGCATAATAATGTCTAAATGAGATGATTTTCAATATTAATATTAAGTCATATATTTCACTGAGCTTGCGGTGTGACTTTTGCAAAAAGGGAAGTTATTACTAGGATATAAAGATGAATCTATATTAAAGCCATATGCATGCGAGGGTGTTTCAGGTTGTTAATAGGTACAATCGCCCAAAGCATTAGTAATTTTACAAATATTGGTTCTGACGACATTTATCGTACATTTTGTACGATAAATCGTAAATGCGTAAACGTAAATCTTATGCCATAAAGAAGAAGTATAAGTTTTAGAATGGAATGCTACCTATGATAACGAATTTCAAATTTTCCAATGGGCATTGTGAAACGTGTTCCAAATACGGAGCCTCTCGAAATCGTATCAAAATGTAGAAGTCAACAAGTAGCTAAGAGCATACCTAACTAACTCAAAATTGCAGAGGACAGCCCCCGTTACGCAAAGAACTATTCGCCGGTCTGTTTTAGGAAGACGGACAACCGTACCTGCCTAGTCTTACGGCTACTTCATATCGGGTGAAAGGTGTCATCTTTGCGGGCTTAATAAAAATAACAATAATAAAGGCTGACATCATTCCACGCATGCAGCAGCTCTAGAAGTCAATGGATCTATGTTCAGCAGTGAACGTGTGGACGATGAGGTTTTGATCAAATTAGCTTATCAGCCTTTGAATATTTGGTTAATGTGTTCACGATATTTTTTTCAAAGTGGAGTATTTTTTTCCGTTCAGTATTTATTCAGTTCAAACAGCATGGGCGGGCGAGCGAGCTGGCCGGCAATGGGCCGCGCGTAATCCGCCGCCGGGCTAGCTGTTAGTTTTTACCGGCTTCATAAACTAGAGTACACGGGAGGTCGATCGTTTGTACTTTAATATAACTTGTAATAGGTATTTTATGCAAATTGAAATGGTAAAAGTACTTCGTTACGATTTTTATTCATCTCAAGTCGTTTAGTCTCACAATGTGACCCTTAGGTGATACGAAGTTCGAACGTTTCCGTGTTCTCTTATTTTGTTTCACTAGTTTATGAAAGCCTACAACTTTAATATCACCTACGGAACGGTCACCGAGGTGACAAGTATAGAAGTATACAAGTATAGAGGCGAGGGAAATTCAGAAAATCAACTTGACTTTAATGAAAGTGGTCATGTGTGTCAAGTGCCTTCTATTCCATTCATGAGTTTTATTATGATGGGTACCTTCCATTATGAAAAATAAACTCTGGCCAAGTGCATTTTCAAAAATGCTAGCTCCATATTATCTGCTCGTTCGTATTCAGTAAATGATCAATATTTTTTTGGGACGCAGAAGATTTAAACTTGTGTTGACGACAAGGCGAACTTCCAAGCCGGAGGTAATCCCTCAACCAAGCAAGCTGTTAGGTCTTACGCGCCCGTAAACTAAAGGGCGAATAGCACATTAATCACGTGTACTTATGAAATGAGACCGAAACATTACCATGCACTATGTTATGGTAAAGAAAATTAAAATATCTTAACATAATATTAGTGGAAACTTAATTGGTTTGGATAAGATCTGAGACTGGTACCCATTGCCAACATATTAATGATTAGTTGTAATAGTTTATATTTTAGTTTTAATCTTTATTGTGATGGTTTCAACTATTTATGATGTGGCAATAAAGTTTTTTTCAATTATAATTTTCAATTTCATAAAATGTTAATGTTTTATCTTAGTTTTGACGTGTACATAACAACTGTCTGCTTCCCAAAATAAAACAATAATCGACCGCGATAGTGAAAAGCTTCTGGAACGATATAAATTCCATGTAAGATTAGTTACAGAGACTAGTGCTTTTAAAGCATCATCAAATGTTTAACCAGTAAATGTGTGATCAAATCAAGTATCTTAACAAAAAAGTAATTCACGGGATTTATTATTATCATAGTATTCATGAAAACACAACGCTGTAGCATTTTTTCCTTATGATGGGGTTTATAAAACACCAAGATAAATGTCAGTTAGATACCTCAAGGTGGTCTTAAGTTCAAGAGACCAGCCCAACTTGTAGATAACAGTGTGAATGCGGTCATGAAATTTCCGGCATTCAAATTAAGGGAAATAACTTGGATCACTTACTTTACCAACAAATTCACTCCAATTCCCCAAAGTACAATCCACTGCAATACCTTGAGGCATTAAAGGCTTAAACCAGCTTAAGTCTAGTTAACTGACCAGCGTTAGTAGTTCCACGAGTCTGGGTTTTAGAATAAGCCAGACTTGTGTCATTGAAACTATAGCAGGCTAACAAGCACTAAGTTAACTGAAAAAATAAAGGTTTTTCATTACTTTAGAAATTTACAATGATTATTTTATATCGATAGTAAAAATAGAAGAAGGAAATTCAGCCCCAAATATCAAGCGGGATTCGAACCCGCGTCTTCCGCTAACCGGTCGGCTGCTCTGACTACTAAGCTACCGAAAACATTCATGGACCTAGCGAATTTTTCTAATGTATGTTTACTTTGCAAGCCAAGGTCATTTCATCAATGTTTTTAAGGCAAGTACCTTTAAACATTTGTAACAAATATTTTAACTACTAAGGATCACGGTCACGTTAATTACGACTGTAATAGTTTAAGACAACACAAAGATAGAAACTAGAAAAAATCGACTCAAGCGAGATTCGAACCCGCGACCTTCTACAGTCCGGGTGGCTGCTCTTCTAACTGAGCTATCAAGAATTCGAGGCCGTTAAAAGACCGAATTTGCCTAGTGTATTTAAGTTGTTTCAACTATGTTATAAAGGCAAGCGCCTGTTAACACCCGAAAGAAATATTTTTGCAAATATTTGACTTTCGATTAAGATGAAACTAGCTATAGGATTAGTGAATTTTAATTTTTAGTATTTACCAAAGCACTAATTTGTATCAGGGAGAATTTTTTTGTTTCTATCATTGTGTAGAAAATAGTGCATTGGTAAATGCTAAAAAATTTAATTCACTAATCCTATAGAATTACAGAATTAAATTTTTTGACTTTTTTGAATTTTTTTACTTTTTTTTTGAGTTTCATCTTAATCGAAAGTCAAATATATGCAAAAATATTTCTTTCGGATGTTAAAAGGCGCTCAAAAAAACTAACGTATGCAAATACATGTTTCTACACGTGTTATGGCTCGCTAAAGGCAGCGATCGATCAAAGCTGATTTGTGCAACCAACAGAAGTTTCCCTGTGATTGTTCGCTTTGGCGTCGATGAAGCAAAGTTCGTTCCGTCCAGTTTTAGGTTGCTAGGCTTCAGTAAATGGGTTTTGCGGTGTCGAATTGTATTCACTTTCCGCCAGTCCGATTAGACAGTATTATTGACAAGTGTATAGAAATATGAAACAAAATGGTCAAATATCATAATCATCATTATCAGTTGATGACCATCATTACTAAGATGAAACACAAACATGTCATATTTAGATGTTGAGTTGTGGTTAAGAAATTTACTGTAATTCGGGAACATTTCCATTTGGTACTTCGATAAATTAATTATTTCCCTACGTATCAAGGTGCTTCTTTTTGAGGAGCCCTGATTTAGAACTTTGCAAAACCATTTTCCGAGGAACTCTATAAAGCCTTACAATACAGTTAGATCAACAAAGATTAAACGTTGTATCCGTAGCATTTCTTGTGTTTTATCGTCCACAAAGTCATAAGACTCCATAAAAGAAACTATTACGCTAAAAATAAGATAAGACTAAAAGTGGATATTGCATACTAAATGAAGCTTTGATCAGTAACTTTTAATATACAGGGAAAGTTGGCTTTTTAATTACGCTGAGGATTCTTCCTACAGCGCAAGTAACAAAAGGTAATGACGAATAATTTAATCTCAATGGTGGCTACTCGCTATGACTAAATTCCTGCATTCGCTTTGAGAAATTACTGAAAAACAGCTTCAAAACGTTTGAATCAACGCTGGATACGGATACGTATACTAAGACAGTATATTACTCAGGCAGCTCTGTTCAAACTAATGCTAATATATAAACTCTCCTAAGGGTCCCATATTGGAAGTTACAGATCAAAAATTAAACCACCTGGTTCTTGATAGTAGAGTTACTATGCACTTTTTTAAATTACAGTTACAACACTATTTAATTTATTTATTTATATTAGGTATGCAAACAGATCACAGCCATTACACAACCAAGAATATATATCAACTTATCATAACTAGGCCGTAATCCTTAAATAGCACACACATGATGATTTAGGTTTACATCTACAACGAGGGTTAAACAATTTTGATTACTGACTATATTTTTAATATACAATGGGTGTTCTCAATATCCAACATTATTTGTGTACAGTCGAGGACTGCTCGGTTTTGAGAAATTCAGAGACTGCTCTTTTGTACTGGGAAAATCTATTATTGAAAACATCCATGAAAAATGGTTGAACCAACCCAGAAACCAATCGCTGCTAGTTTTAATTAAACATGTTAGTACATCAATACGATCTTAACCTCCATACTAACTCCCCCTGAAACTATCAAACGTAGAATATATTGTAAGTTTTCTGTAAAAACATCAATTTGCAACATAATTGACAATAGGCATAACATAACATCTGAAGAAATTTATAGTTAGATTATATTTTTGCTTTGTGCTATCGTATAACCACCAGCATCAGATGCAAACGGTAATAATGGGCATTCGTAAAAAAAAATATTGACTATAGCAAGTCTGAGTAAATCATACATAGCAACATGGGAGTTCAAAGATGCGTGATAAATTTTAGATCAAATAAGTAGTCTTCTAAAGCTTTGACCAAATGCACAGTATACCTCTCCACTCATATGAAATCGGATATAGGTGATACATTAGTAGATTGACAATTGATTAATACAATTTCCACACCCACTGACACCGCGCTATGGGATTAGTCTGGCGACATATATCGAAACTGAGCCTGTCACGATCAATATCCGCACGTCGTCTGTCGCCGTATGCAACGTAATTTCAAATATCTGTCGAGCGAGAGCTTTTAAAAAACCAATTTTCAACAGACCGGCCGGCCGCATGAAAATTATCAATCCATCAATTCAGGCTATTCACAGAAAACCTTTCATATGCCTTTCAATGCAACATTTTCACCAAAATCTCCGGTTCCAGGAAAAAAATTGTATTGTTTTTTGTTCATGAACATGATATTTTTGTGAATATTTGCGCAGTGAAAACAAACACGTGCACGTTGAGTTAATTAAGCTGTAAAACTTGTTGGGCATAAAATCTTTTGTTTGTGAAAAAAATATGTTGTTACTTACTTACACAAAAAACTATCCGAACGTAATAATGATGCATATTTGTGTACATACATCTCTCAGCAATAGCACAGATTCGTTGATAGTTACTATACTATTTTCACTGTAAGATGATATGCCTGACAGCTCTTATTGTTCCGTTTTATGCATACTATTTCAAACTAATTAAAAAGAAACTGGCAAAAGAAAATGTTATAAACTATTAAAAAACTATTGTTCTTTCGAATCTTATTAAGTAAATTATTGTTATTATTATTAACCGTTAATAAATGAAGTAAGTTTTGAAATTAAATTACTATATCTTAACAGCGCCTGATGCGTGAAAAGGAACGCCATTCAATAGTGTATTGACACTACTGAATCGACAAAAAATCGATGAATAGGAGCGACCATTTTGTAATTTGTAATCACCTCATTCGCATCAGTACCAGTGCGTCTGCTTTATGTGCAATTTTTTAACTATTTATTTTCGAGATACCGCGTTTTATTCTATTACTTATAAGCCATAACCCGTTTATTAAGAATTTATTTAAAAATTAAAAATCGGTAAATCTGATTCCATTTCCTTTGCCAACTCGATTAAATTACATTCGTTACATCACTATAATTGACAATTATGAACTGTCAGGGATATCATCATACGGCGAAAGTAGTATAGTAACAGATAAATCATATCCATTAGAAAAATGAAAATTTTCTGAATCCTAAATGCGTGCTGTCATGTGACAGACTTATATAATAAAAATAAAAATAAAAATTGCCAGGGCCACCTCTTTCGATATATAGTCGATTTGAAATTTAATGGCTTATTATGTAAACAAAGATCACACCGTAACAAAATCATGTTTTTCCGCATTGATCACACACTATAGGTCGCACTTGAAAGTCTTGCGTTGTAAAAAAGAAACATAGAACATGAAATTCATGCAAAACTGTTAAATTGAAACATTCATAAAATATTATTTTATCAAAAACGAATTATGAAATCTGCTTGACAGCAATTTGACATCTTTTTACTCTCAAATAAAATAGATTGTCTTTGGACGGCAGTGATAGGAATTCATAGGAACGTTGCAAGAATCAGAATCTTTTGATTTCGATTGAAAGTGGTCCAGATACAATGCTACCGATTTACGCATCCTATAAAATAATATAAATTTAAGTTTGAAATATGTATATGCGCCAGAAATATTTTGTTATTTAAAGCTTCTGATACAATATGTACTTAACAAAATAAATCAATGAGGGTGTCATTACTAGGTATCGAGATTAGGTTCTATTTATGTTATGATTTTTTATCTATATATAGGAAATAAAATATATCCTACTGAAATGTCACATCCGGAGCCACATGGGATATCGAATCGATACCCATCGTCATGATCGTGAACGACAATACAAGTGGTTGATTTAAAAGGAATACCAGCGAAGCGCGCAAAAGCATGCTAGTTTATAATTTTGTATCTTATCAATGTTGTCTTTCGACTATTTGTGGTTAGGATTCTGTGCATTATAGTTATTCTGCTTTTTGATTTATGTGTTTTAATACGTATGAACTAAAAACCAAGTTTAGGCTACACTATATTATGCTTTTTGGAAATATGCTATTCAATATGAAACTCGTGACGATTAGAAAAATCTGAAATATGGAACAAGATATTATGACAATGAACATTATGCTTAGGATTGGTGAGCCTTCATGAATACTTGGTAAAAATCGGTAGGTTGTCGTTCAAAATCAGTATTTCAGTAAACTCAGGCTAATTTCGGGAGATCTTCTGAATTGAATCAACAACTTAATAAGTTAATAGCCTCCATACACGTAAAGTTAAAAGGCGAATTCGTCGTTTCGCCACACTCGCACATTTCTGTCCATCTCACACCCGTCGGGCAAACCTATACGTGTATGGTGGGCCAATATGATTAGGGCCAATATGGCCTGTGGACGAATTGGCTATGGTTGTCAGTACGCCATGTTTTTTTTTAATAGGACATGTAAGAAAAACTAGACTATATATTTCAGTAGTCAGTTCTTATAGTACAGTGACGTGCAATACTAAAGATTAAGTATACTGTGATAGTTTTTCAAAATTATGTTAACACTATAATTTTCCGAAGACTTCATTTCAAAATTATGTAATTTGCCATCGCCTTAAAATATACCTTTAAAGCACTTTATTGTTAACAGGACAAAATCAAAAATAAGTGGACGCTTTTCACGTTAGATATATGTAACCAAGCATGTTTCTGAGAATTGTATACACAGTCTATCTCATTATTAATTATGTTAACAATCGTTTTTGGGTGTTATTTCTAAAATTTTAGCATAAATGCATGAATTTCAAGAACATATATACACAGTCAGGTCATAAGTATTGTCACACAGTAAAAACTTTTCGTTTAGAATGCTGGCCACAAAAATGTTTATTGAATTCGAATTTCGAATTGTTCATGAAAATAAAAATGTATACTTTTTAGAATTTTACTCATTTTTAAATATGGAGTGGACGCTTAAAAAAAAAAAAAGTTGCAGTTATTGCGTTGCATCGTTGCGGTTACGCGCCAATTCAAATTTTTGACATACTGAAAAATTTGAATATAACCAAAAGATTCGTTTATCGTACCATCAAACGATACAATGAAGACTCTAGTGTAGATGACAGGTCAAGAAGTGGTCGCCCTCGGTCTGTTAGGACTCCAGCAGTAATAAAAGCTGTGAAGGCGCGAATTCAAAGAAATCCCAAACGTAAGCAGAAACTGTTGGCCCTTCAGATGGGGTTAAGCAGAACCACGGTGAAAAGGGTGTCAAATGAAGACTTAGGGCTTCGGGCATATCGGAGAAAAACAGGACATCGTTTGAATGCTCGTCTGATGGACCTGAGACTGAAGAGATGCCGCGCTTTGTTGAAGCGGTACGCGGGAAAAAAATATCAGGAAATTTCGGATGAAAAAATATTTACCGTAGAAGAGAGCTACAACAAACAAAATGATAAGGTATACGCACACAGTAGTGAAGAAGCGAGCAACCGTATTCCGCGTTTCCAACGAGGTCATTTTCCATCCTCGCTCATGGTATGGTTGGGAGTTTCTTATTGGGGCTTAACAGAGGTACATTTTTGTGAGAAAGGTGTAAAAACGAATGCAGTTGTGTATCAAAATACAGTCCTGACGAACCTTGTGGAACCTGTTTCTCATACCATGTTCAATAACAGGCACTGGGTATTCCAACAAGATTCGGCGCCAGCTCATAGAGCGAAGAGCACACAAGACTGGCTGACGGCGCGTGAAATCGACTTCATCCGGCACGAAGACTGGCCCTCCTCCAGTCCAGATTTGAATCCGTTAGATTACAAGATATGGCAAAACTTGGAGGAGAAGGCGTGCTCAAAGCCTCATCCCAATTTGGAGTCACTGAAGACATCCTTGATTAAGGAAGCCACCGATATTGACATGGACCTCGTTCGTGCTGCGATAGACGACTGGCCGCGCAGATTGGAGGCCTGTATTCAAAATCACGGAGGTCATTTGGAATAAACTTTAGTGTCATAAGAATCTATGTTTTGTTAAGTTCATTTTGGTATATAAATGGTTACATAATGAATAAACTTGTTTCAATTATTTTATATTAAAAATGTGACAGAATTTATGACCTGACTAGGTACAATACAGTTGTACAATAATGTAAACGCCGCTTATTTGTGTTTGAAATGGCATTTCTGGCGTTTGTTACAAATTATGATTTGAAAATGTGTTAGCGTTTATTTACATTTTTGGGTCGATCTTTGAATGGTTTAAGGTGGTTTTACTACTATTTGCTGGTCGTTTTTAAGTAGTTTTTGTCACAAAAATGTTCGCAAAGAGATTGCCTTTTCCTTTAATTTTGTACGTGTAGGTATGAAGAGGGTTCTCATTTGTTAACAGGACGTTAATAGGTGGGTTTCCTATGATTCGCACATGGTTTGTTGGAAGTTTTTAAAAAGTGACATATCTTCATTTTCAGTTGGTTAACAGGATTTTTTTTGCTTCCTCTTTTCTACCGCGGAGGCGATATGCTTTCTTACTTCTGGTGAAGCTATACCTGCCAAGGGGTAAACCATTCTAAGTGGCGTGGGCTTAAGGCACCATGTGATAGACCTGCATGTCTCATTCAGAGCCACATCTACCTGCTTGGCATGGGAGTAGCGATGCCACACTGGGCATGTGTACTCACCCACCGAGAAGCAGAGTGCCAGCCCTGATGTACGCAGGACATGCTGACAGGCTCCTCAGGATGTTGTTGTAAGGCGAGAGAGAAGGTTGTTGCGTGAACCTACTTTTTGCTTGGTCTTGAGGCAAATAATAGTGTGACATGATTTTGAAAAACTATCACAGAATATTTCTCATTGCACGTGACTGTACGTCATCGAGTCAGTTCAACCGCAAAATTCACGTACAAATGCTCTACGCGGCTGTTGATAACCAACTGCCAAATGAGTCATGGAATACCCGGCGGCTAATAGGTTTTATCGCGCGCAACTACATGCAGTGAAAGAGGCCTGGCAATAGTCTTGTACCGCTTATGTTAGGTGCACACAGTTGTATTTTCTGAGAAGTCATGGTGAACTATTTTTTCCATCCCAAATATGCTAACAAGAAAACAATTGTTTCACGTTTGACCCCACCTGTATGTAGTGGAATGAAAATGAGTTATTCCTCGCCACTTCAACTCCAAGGAGTTTCGTAAAACAAACATAAGGTAGGTGAGTCTGGCCGCCGTCAGAGGTGGAATTCGGTGCCGTAATAAAGTTTGAAAGGGCTGTAAAAGAGCAATAACTGTAACTCGGGGAGAGAGTCCTGATTTTAGTGGCGTGCCGAGGGACCGCGCCCGCACCGATACCTTTTAATTGATATGTATTCGCTGGAGAATTGCTCTTCCATTCTATTCAGAGCACCTAGCACTCTCTGTGAAAATCAAACTGCGTTTTATGTGGAGAATGGAAGTACCTTGTATCCATTGTATACCTAAATAACATATGAATAGTTCATCTACGCAGTATACTTAATAAAAACGTAACCAATGAAAAAAATATATATGAACACTGAAGAATGAAAACATTTTAGAGAATTTCGATATGTTGGCTTCTATGTTCCCGCATCTACAAAATGGATTTTTATGAAATATTGTATACTTAAACTATACAAGAGACCAGTGCATACTCAAACTATACAAGATACCGATGTCAATCTGTATGTCTACCATGAGTTCCTGTCACGAAAACTATGATAGTTGACCATGAAACTATGAAATTTGAATGCCATTTTTGGTTCCATTTGTAAACACTACCGGCCCTGTATTGAGATCCCATACAAAAACGTCAACGCATTTAATGTGGACGTTAGCGGCTTAACATGTAAGTATTGTATGTAGTATCCGTTGTCTAGTATCCCATAACACAAGCTTTAATTCGCTTACTTTGGGGCTAGATGGCGCTGTGTGGAATAATGTCCAGGGATATTTATTATTATTATTATTTATTATTGAAAAATCAATTGCAATGTATGAATTTGACATATGAGTTTTATTAACCTGTTTTTGGATAAAATTTTACTCTAGTTTCCCCCAAACAAAATAAATGTGATTTGTTTATAATAAACTAGCAGCCCCGAGACCCGAAAAACATCGTTCTGTCAAAAGTTATTGGCAAGACAGCTGTTAAGATTTAGTATGGAAAAATGTTTTTGCTTTTATTCATTTTTTTCGTCAATTTTCCAATGTTTTCAATACTTGTAATCCTATTCCCGATGTAGACAAATCCAAAAACATAAAAATCATAAAAATCGGTCCACCAGTTCTTGAGTTTTAAGTGGTGTAACTAACACGACTTTCTTTTATATACAGGGTGTCCCGGTTAACCTGTACCAGCGAAGGTCTGTGGTCTGGTGACCCCAAAACCTATTGATTGGACCCAATATTCCGCGATGTTTGGTAGTTTTCGAGTTATGATTTTTTTACGAATTTTCTAAAATTTCTAGGTTGTGTCACTTTTTTGGTAAAGAAGAACAATTTCGGGTAAAGAACTTTAGGTAAGCCAACATGGACCCGTTATGAACATACATTTGTGATATTATTAATTCCAACTTTCGGAAACATGACTGTTATCAACATCGTCGGTAGTACTACAAATTGTAGGAATGAAAACTTTAGGAATATTTTTTTTTGGAAGTGATCATTCGAAATATAAACATTAGAAACAGAGTAGTTAAGAATTATGATTGTTAGGATGAAAAATGTTAGGAAGAACATTTTCGGAGTTGAAAATTTAGGTGAACATTATCGCACACAGAAAAAACAGTATTTACCACTTTTTCAATTTCATATTTTTTTTCTGAATTAGTATTCAAATGCTTCTGAATCAAGTTAACTTAGTACTCAGCTAACGATAAACAAAAAATTATTCATGTCCCTCAACTATTTGCGCCACAGTAATTAAAAAGGTGAGGGTGCTTAGGGAGAAAAAACACTAAAAGCGACATCTACATGCGAACATCTATAATTCCACCCAAGCGGCGAAGGTTTGTGCTCGGGTAGCATAGGCACCAAGGACGATTGTACGCATTTCGGCTACTCAACGCTAGATGGCGGTTGATACATTTAAAATTAAAATTCGGATCACTTCTTCTAACGGGATCACAAAATGTAACTTTGGTCCAACTTCACATGGAGATGGAGACGTATTTATTCCTATGGATAATAAAGGTACCTAAAAATTACGTAACGATTGAGAGAAATAAATGAGATGCTTACAAAACAAAAAGGTCTAATGAAAGTTATGTGCAGTTGTTCTAATTTTTTATTCTGGTTGATAGGATAGTTTTTTATAAAAAGTTTGAAGAACTGGATGATATTATGTTACCAAATCCACAGCGCCGTAACTCGTACGTATATTAAAATAGTGGGGTTTTATAAGTGTAATATATGTATTTTAATTAAATAATGAGGTGGTTGTTTTTAAGTATCATATTTTTTAATATGGAAACAGTTCTAGAGTATGATTCTGCCTGAGGGGCTGATACTGTCACCATAAATTATATTTTAACTGCAAAATAAGTCCAGAGTTCAATAATCCTAAAAACACAACTACGCAAAACAGAAAACGCGACAAATTAACGGTATGATTACTTCCTACACTCAAAACCGGTTTCCGATATGTACGTACACAAATCTGAGCTACGCCAATGTTAATCTTCCAGGGTTAGCGACCTCAGACGAGATTTTTTTGCGTCTTTGTGATAGATTCGCTGCGAAGTAATATCTACTTAATAGCTGGGAGAAGTTTGATTTAATTTACGAACGTACATTATACAGATAACATAGATTTATATAAGTGAGTATGAAAAAATATGATTGCAGCCCGTAACATTACGTAAATGCTAAATACTTTATTTTTAAGCATATCATCTCATGTCATGAGGTCAGTGTCTTCAATTTAAATTACATAAAACGTTGATAACAGTTCAATTGCTACTTTTGTTATCCTAATAGTAAATCTGGACCAGTAAAGCCTAGACTAAAATAAAATAATATTTATGGCCATACCATATTAATATTTTAATATAGCTTATTACTTAATTAGTTTTACAGAATTAAGTGTCCACATTCATTCATCGTTTCCATTGTTCGTATGGTAATGGTTTAGTGGTTTTCGGCTTCGTGGGTGAGCAAATCTATGGCGTCGAACATGCGAGGTTCAGATCTACCATTTAATCATTTTGAAACGGAAATTTAATTTTGATTTAATAGTCCAGTCTCAGTAAATATAAATATGCCGCCTTTTTGTACTAACACCGTCTAAAACTCAAGAAAAGGCAGTGGGCTCGTCACTTTTCTCGTAAGTATTAAGGATGGGTAACAGAACATTCAAAAAATCTTTGTAGGGAAAGACATACAAGAAAGCAAAACCTGAGAGACTTCTAAGGCAATATATTTCATTTCAGTATCAACACTGAAAGATACCTTCAGAAGAATGCTTTATAAAACTGGGCTTTAGTGATACTAATAAATATGAATATGCGCCAGACAACACACCTCTTGCAATGGTCTCGAAGTAGGGATTAATATCCCTGTGTTACGAGGTACCACACAAGGAAATAAGCTAGGGGCTTCTCCCAGCACCACCCAGACCCGAGTCAATTCAGAAAAGATTTCCTGAATTGACCCGACCGGGAATCGAACCCGGCACACTACGGATATCGAGGCAAGAAACCGTGCTACAGCGCACCACGCCAAATAGGCTTGATACATCTCACGATTCGCTAAAAAATTGAGAGAGTAAGGTTAGCATCGCGTCTTTACGTTGTAAGAGAATTATTTAGTTTGTATAAGGTGAATACTTACGAAGATGAGCATGATGAAGAAAGCTGCAATGTATGAGCTGCGAGCCGTCAGCATGGACACGAAGCGGTAGTGCTCGCCGGTGATCACGTTCCTGCGGGAAACGAAGCCAGGTGACCATTGTAGATGGATTATATACAAATGTTATTGAGATTTACCGCCTCGTCAGTAATACTTCATAGTAGTTTTCTGCATAAAGCAAAGGTTTGCTCATTTTCGTCCAAGCTAACAGAGTTATTTATTCTGATTCGTAAAGGACGTAACTTAATATTTAACTAGAATTTTGTTTGTATTGAATAGGCTCCGAAACTACTGGACCGATTTTGAAAATTAAGCTATATTATCCAATATTAAGCTATATTATCAGGGAGTGACATAGACTATTTTTTTTTTATTTAGGCGAAGCCGCTGACGGACAGCTAGTCAATATATTTTTTGTGATAACTAAGCGTTTGATTACAGCTTTTATCCTGACTGGTTTATGCATATTCATTATACCTTTTTACCTACTTTATTATATTTACCGTTACCAAAAAACTGAAGTATTGATGGGTTTGTTATTTTCTTCTCAGTAGTTTATGATTTATGAGACCACAAGGAGATTTTCTTTATAAAAACAGGTTTTTATGAATAGTTAAGCTGGAGAAACTAAATTATAACAAATTGGAAGCTATAGCATTGTTATATTCGTTAGCATAGATAGCAGTTTTTTGTGATCTTTCTATTTTACCGAGCGCATTTTGGTTTGCTGATATTATAGTGATACCAAACCAATTACCTTAGTTGAAACAATACAATCTTTTAAAAAGCCAATTCAGTGGTCAAACTGTTGGTAAATTCTTATTAAATAGCGCTTTTTAAAGAACTAAACTAATTAAACGCCTGAAACCAAACACTAGCATTATAGTCCGAACAGCGGATACTGCTGAAAAGCACCATTAGTCTAAATTCTTTGCAGCTTCGTTTTTGTTGTGTTAATTTCACTAAAATTCCAGGCCACGAATACATAAGCAGAACAACTGACCTGAGATATCCTTTATTGTCCTCATTTTCCGCCAAGGTCTTTATGGAAGCCATCAGCAAGTCATCGTAGCCCAGGAACTCGTCGAGCACGAAGCGCGAGAAGGCGTCTCCGAAGCACTTGTCTCTGTGTGGGTCCAGTGTCACTATCTTCACTGGTATTTTTAGCCGAAGACGAGCGCTTGGTGACAGCCGGAGGAAGCCGTATTCAAGGGAGTATTCGAGAATGTAATCCTCATCTGTAATGTATGTAAAAAAGAACTTAAGTTTGTGCATATAGTACGAAAAGCACGTCTGATTGTGTAGTCAGATACTTCAGATAGGGACCTGAGGCTGGAAATTTTTGAAAAGGCATGTGCGAGCTCGGTTGTCCATCGCAGTTGCGTGAAATATATGAAAAGAATGTATCCTCCATATCCTTACAATGTTAACATTCCGAAAGCTACGATGTCAATTCAATTTTTGAGTCAAACTATAAACCGTTGTGAGTCATGAATGAATGAGCATTATTCAAGTTTATAATAGCTTTCTATGCAAACGATACACAAGGACAATGGTATTCAAAAGGTATTTAACCTTCCTAAAACAATAATATAATTTCACTAGCTACCTTTCTGTCTACAGGTCGACAGAGTCAAGAACAATGAAAGCAGAAACAGTCAAATTACAATTTTTTAAACATTTTTTTGCATACTTTCGATGTTTTACTGAAAACACAACGTTCTTCTCATCTACGTACAATATACAACTAATATATTTATAAGTATAACTCCCCTAGAGAAATAATCAGTTTAGAAGAGTAACATTTTGGTAATCAACATTTACAAGGGTAAATAAAGCGATTTCCGAATATTGTGTTAACGTTCGAACTTACCTTTTGATAAATCGTTAGCAGCTGCTTCATCAACAGATTCCTGTAAAAGAAGAAAATTCAGAATTGGTTATATTGCAACTTAAGCATCAGAATAAACGAAATTCTGAAGGTACACAAGGAATTCACAAGCCATTCATTGACAGAACCTGATATTGTAAACACGACAGCACAACAAGCTTTACATGTGGCCATCACAAAATAGTAGATTGTTACACAAGGTGAGAAAGTTACCTTTTCAATGCACGAGATGGTTTGGCGCGCGAGCGTAGCGAGAGCGCTAATAGTTCGAGGGCATTGAAAAGGTCTTTCTTCCGAGGTAAACACTCTGCTTTTCATTACGAATATAAGGAAAGTAAATAAAAATCATATACATAAGTTCAACCAACAAAATTTAATTGAAACATTACCTACAACAAAGTTAATGATATTTCTATTTAAAGTTTATATTAAAATTAGAGCAATTGTTCCTGGGATGTTGATAGTTGATATTTTTTGGGAAACTTGAGCATCTTGAGTAAATGTTGGTGATAGAACAATATCTTCATCCAGGCAATGCTTTGAAGTACTTGGTAGGTAATTTATTGTTTCAGTCAACTGATTTGAAATATTTGCCTTGTTATTGACCGATTCCTCGATGTAGCCTTCAGCTACTGTACTAGATTTACATCCACCAGCTGTGGCTGAATAGAATACATCGACTTGCCGCAAAAGGAATGTCAAAATAGAAGGTGACATTTGACAGTTATTTACTTTTAGCCCTAGGGCTGAAAGTGAAGCTTTCAACCCTATGCTCAGGCAACTTCAAGCGTACTTTCCGTGTATGAGTAATGAAAACAATTTTGCAATCGTTTTGTGAAGTTTGATCTGCTATCCTCTGTGCAGCTAAGGCATTTATTGCTTGCAAACTCAATTGCATGCACAATTAATTATAATAACAATAACTATTATTTTACTGATTAAATTCTTCTGACACATTCACTTCTTTTTTTGTGGTCCAGCCACAAATTAATAATGAATCATATTTTTTTTTGCTGTAAAATGTATAAGAGTGGGCCCTCCCTAAATAGTGCCAAAATACAAAATAAGATGGAAATAGAAAAAAAAAAAAAACCTGATTGATTATGTGACTTTGACGACACGATTGGCTGAATCTTGAACTGTAGCACGGTTTCTCGCCTCGATTTCTGTAGTGTCCCGAGTTCGATTCCCGGTCGGGTCAATTCAGGAAACAATCTTTTCTGAATTGACTCGGGTCTGGGTGTGCTGGGAGACGGCCCTAGCTTATTTCCTTATGTGGTACCTCATAACACAGGGATTTAATCCCTATTTCGAGACCATCACAAGAGGTGTGTTGTCTGGCGCATATTTATATTTATTTATGTAGCGCATTAAGATTAAGGAGTCATTGTTGTTACGAGTATTTAAATCAATGAGCAAAGAAAAACTATATCTAAAATGAATTCCCATCTCTTGAAAAAGCTGTTATACTATTATCATAGTAACTATTCTTGATTAAAGTAAAAAACAAACCATTCAGTAAATGCATAGCATTATCATGAATGTTAATTATTCAAAAATAAAATTATATTATGTGTTCCGGTTTTCAATTTTTGTTAGCAGGGATAATAAGACCTTTTGCTCATTCTAGGCCATGTAATTGTGACTTTAAGCTTTATGAACATACTTGGTGGACATGATTATCACAAACACATTGAAACTACCTACTTGCAGTACAGTCTTTAGTCTTATGGCTTTAGGGTGATAGATACCCATTTCAGGGTCTATAATAAATACTTACATCAACTTCCTCAGAATCCCTGTCAATGTCCTCAACAATGCCCATAATTCCTTCCCATATAGAAGTTGGCTCCATTTCTTCCGTGGCAACTATAGTTGCATTGAGATCTGTTGTCTTTTCATTTGGCACAAGTTCTGGACCTGTCTTTATGTATGAGGTTTCTATAACTTGTTCACCCTTGTTCTCTTCTTGGCTCTCATCATGGATTCTTGTGATGTTTCCATAATCTGTTCCATCACGGATGTAATCATCTTCATCAACATCCTCATTGGTGGACGACTCTATATTGACAAACCTGAAAAATTTTGATTTTATCATTATTTTTAAAATCTCATTGTTATTACAACTCATGTAAAATTAACACCTTATTTCAGAGTTACATAAAAATGTACTTATTAATTATGACCCCTAGTTTATTTAAGCTTTTCAATATTTAGACTTTAAAAGAGCTTACTTGATAAAAGTTTATCTCAAAACTACAGGATTTGTAAGGACTCACAACCAAAGCACACTACAACTAGTGCTTGTTTTATCAATATACCAATGTTAAAAATAACAGGTGGAACAACAAACAAATTATAATGTATTATTTCAAGACATTTATTTTTTTCATCATGACCATGATTGTGATCAACTGATATTTTACTGATTACAAGCTGTTAGAGAGCAGTTATTAAAAAAAAAAAACAAACACCTTGATCAAAATATAAGAAGAAACATACCCTTCTGTAGCCAACATCCCGAGCATAGTACTAAGCTCTTCTTTATCCTTTTTCAATCTACGTTCTTTTGCATAGCTCTGCTCAATGCTGTAGTCTTGTGCTGGGTTCCTTAATATCTCTACTCTTAGTATACCATCTCTAGGCCATGACTCTTTCACGTGATTTAAGCATGTAGTAGGTGATCGGGAGAATGCCATGTGAATGTATGCAAGGACAAAAAATGCTACGAGTGCTTTTAACAGCACAAGGAACTCAAAGAATCTTCGAACCGGCCTAGGAAATGTCCGAGCATAGGCAACAGCAAACTTAAAGAATAATGCATGAAATAATCTCTCTCGCACATTGAACAGTGGATTCTGATTATTGTTTCTATTGCGATTAACTGTAGGATTTATCACTGGGCCTCCAGGGAGGGGGTTGTTGTCAGGGTTTACACCGAGTGGTAAGTTGTTCATGGTGGGGCCACCACCAGTACTCATATCTCAATATTAAATCATAGACCTGATGTATTGATAATTAATACGATTTGAGCATCTCAAATCTATGCTGGAATAGAAAGTTAAATTGAAATATATTTACTCTAGTACACCTTTATGAAATGACACACTTAGAGGACACAAGTACAAAAGTTACGAAATGTGTATTTGTGTGTTCGTAAGACATCGCACGGTAATTGTGTTTACTTGTGTTTCAAGAGCAATGAAACCTTCCAAATATATGTCGACTATCGACCTCCAACTAATTAATCCCGACCAACACGTCTTGTTGGCAAATATAAAAATAAACATACGACCATAAATACACATTGAACCTTCGCAACAGCATGCGCAGTACCTACTATTAATTAGATATTAAGGGGCAAATACTATTGTGGGCCTGTGGCAGTATTTTTCTTATGTCCAAGAGTAAAAGTGCAACCAAACGACATGAAAGCAAAAACTTACCCAAACGTCAAATATATCAATCTGAACATTAATTATTGTGAGTATTGATTACTTGATTGATTTCTTGAAATGGCTACTCTATAACAGCAATAAATCAGTGCTATTTAAGTATGTACACAGTTTACTTTCTCAGATTAACTGAAAATGAGATAAATATTTTAGCCAAGAGCTGTCAGTCAAAGCTAAACGTCACACGAACACTATTTTTTGGTGACAGCGTCAAAATGACCTCCGACAGTTTACTTTTTCAATATTGAGGCAAAGTAAACAACAAGAAACGTGAAAATAAAAGTATTTTGTTATTGTTTATTACCGATTTATTACACTCATCCTCGGCTCTAGCCACGTTTCCGTGCTTGGGGTTAGTTTCTGGAACTTACCTCTTGCTCTAACAACGAGCAATGACGTTAACCACTAGAATAGGAGTGCAGCTAGCAGCTACCATTCATTATGGTGAGTGAAAGCACTAATGCTCGACATTAAACCAAAGGAAGACTCTTTTGCAAATAAGTGTTTGAAATACACACATCAACATAGCTGGGGATATTTCAATCAAACTAAAATAACTTAAATTCTATTAACTTTTTGTTAAGACAGCTACACATTCAATTAAACCTTGTTTAATAGCCAATCTCAATCTAATAAATAAACTTTCAGATAAAGTTAAATTTAAAAAAACTTAGGAGAAGAGAAAAAACTCAGACAAAATTTCAATCTTAACTTTATTTTTGTAACATCAAAACCTAAGCAAAACAACTATTTTTTTTTAATAAAAATTGTTGAAAACTTAAAATTAATAATCCGTGGATCCACCTAACCACTCCAGTGCTTGGCGCGGCGGGTGGGATCACCGTTTTGCGCTTGCGCCGCGCATGAAATTTGACACCACTCCGGACCACTCGCCGCTTGAGATGTAAACGCGATTCATGAGTCACACGTATTGCTTTAAGCTAAACAGATGACTGTTTCTAACTGAGAAATAGATGCTCTATTTGATTTTGAATACAATTTGCTTAGCATACTTAGTAATAATTTACAAAAAATATCTAACTTCATTAGTGCGAAAAATTTCCTACTTAATGAACGAAAAATTTAATATTGTAGAATACAGCACGATGACATATGTTTTTTATATGTATGTATTTGAATCCATCATAATATTAGTTTACCTTTTTATTTGGATAATTTTGCATAATATATGTTTGACTTGAAAAAAAACTATAAAAAAATTCCGAAGTTTGCAAATAAATTTCGCGATGTCAGCGGAAATAAATGAATAAATTAAATAAATGTCCAAAAATAACTGTTCGAAAATAGAACAAAAATATGTTCAGCTATATAAAGATAAGTTTCCTATCTTTAATATTTGGTAAGAAACATGGTATTAATTATCAAAAATCACCAAGTAAAAAAATTGAATAAAAAAAGTCACATTATCAGCAAAAAAAATAATGATTTACCAATTTGTCCACATTTCAGACAAATACTCGGTGATCTTATAAAAATCTGTTTCGAAATATGGGTATTTTTAGGTAAGCCAACTGAAGATTATTTTGATATACAACACCTTTACTAATACATAATTCTAGCATTTATAACCACTAAAGTGCTTTATGCAACCACGGTTGCACGGCGGCAAGTGGGTCGCTTCGCATACTCAACAGGCTCAAATAACTGAATCACTAGGTCGTTTCTTTCCTTTTAAAAAAAAATACATAGACTATGGACAAATGCATCACTCAAAGTCACGCGTTCGTTAAAATAAATCAAAGAATTTTTAAATGACAGTGATAGAATATGCTTTGCATAGAGTATATTATATTAATAGGGAATATGCTTTGTGAAAACTGGTTGCCGCTTAGCATGGATGATGATGTAATATGTGTTCGTAAATTCCTTAAAAATGCTAGATATATGCATTAGTAAAGGTGTTGTATATCAAAATAATCTTCAGTTGGCTCTGTTTCGAATTATGGGTATTTCGAAACAGATTTTCATTAGATCACCAAGTATTTGTCTGATATGTAGACAAACTGGTAAATCGTTAAATTTTTTTTGCTGATAATGTGACTTTTTTATTTTATTTATTTACTTGGTGATTCCTGATTATTAATACCATGTTTCTTACCAAATATTAGAGACAGGAACCGTATCTTTCTGTAGCTGACCATATTTTTGTAAAGAAACGGCACAGTGATTCAGTTATTTGAGCATGTTGAGTATGCGAAGCGACCCACTTGCCGCCGTGCAACCGTGGTTGCATAAAAGCACTTTGGACGTCTGTTTTCATGCAACCGTGGTTGCAGAAAGCACTTTAGTGGCTAAGACTCTCCTGAAACATCTGCAGCGGTTCTGCAAACTCAAAACAAGGGTGTCAATATCCTGTTGTGGAATACTGTCCCAAGTCCTGCTAAGATGCAAGAAAAGCTGGTTTTCATGCACAATATCTTCAGGGAAATTCCTAAGAGCTCTTCTCTGAAGCATATCCCAGGCATGCTCAATAGGATTTAAGTCAGGGGATTGTGCAGGCCAGTCTTAAGCTTGGATATCATGCTGTTGTAACCAACTTGTAACGATACGCGCCGTATGTGAACGGGCATTGTCGTGCATTAGCTGGAAACATTGTCCCATTTGCTGTGTGTGGGGCAATATTATAGGCTCTAGCACCTCATCTCGGTATTTTAGAGCAGTCATATTGCCTTGTATCCAAACGAGGTCCGTTCTACCGCCGAGACGAATTCCTGCCCAAACCATATCGTGCCACCTTGACATGCATGAACTTGTTGTGGGTGCTGCAGTCGATTCCAACGTCCCGGTTCTCTGCAAACGCGTACTCTTCGCGAATCAGGATGAAATCCAAACCTGGATTCATCAGTAAAAAGCACAAGTGACCATTGAGAATGGTTCCAGTTTTCGTGGGCAATAGCCCATTGTAATCTTCTTCCTCGATTGTACACGTAGGTTGACTTCATGCAGTCGTCTTCTCAAAGTTTGACCGCTTAGCAGCAAAACCATAATCTCTCTGTAGCCTTTGAACCAATTGCATCGCCGTTACATTTGGTTGACTTCGTGCAGCATTTACTATGAATCGGTCCTGTACATGTGTTGTTATGCGTTGAGGTCCTCGATGCCGTTCCACCACTTCCCCCGTGACACGATAACGTGACCAAAGCCTAGATATAACGCTCTGACTGGTCCTCATGGCCTCAGAAACCGCAATTTGGGTAGCGCCAGCTTGAATCATGCTCACTGCTCTTAACATTTCGTTCCTGGTCAAGTGTCTACGTGGCATGATTAAATGAACACCGGAGATGCGTTTGACAAAGATTTATAGAAATTTATGGAGTTTTAATCAAGTTAGAAGTTCGTGAAGATTTACTTTTTTAGAAGAAATTCAATGATTGCGAATTTTATCCTAAAACAAAACCTTTTATATACAAATTTGAATTAAAAAAAGGAACTGAATAATGTTTTTATAATCTGTCATTAATAGTTTTTTTGTAAGGCCAGTATTTTTTAAGTTATTTAAAAAAGTTTAATATATCCCTAGTAGACCATGTTGTTGTGTGTATAAAAACAAAACAACAAGTATAATCACTGTTGATGCAAAATGAGGCACCTAATGCCATCTGTGATACACAGTCATCAATTAAGAACTTCCCTATTCAGAAATGGCGCAATGTGCTGTATTTTTTTTTCTACAGGTAGCAAACTCCCATTAACGCAGTTGTCCCACCGGCAACGATGAACGAGAAGCGAGTCGAGCTAGAATTAGAAACGAGTTGGCGAGTAGCGGAAAGCGAGTGTGTACGTATAGCACTAAATCCAGCCTTAGCATGTATGAGTTTACTTGGGATTACTGCCATATTTGCGCATTATTAAAGCACCATAGCCAGCACCATTGCTCTATTAGCTCACCACATACGTGCTGATTTGCTCACCCGGCAGAAGAGTGCGTGTGTGGCGAGACCACTGGAAACACGACATAGGAATACGTACGTGTGTGGTGAGCTACTATTATCGAAATGTTGGTAATATTAATAACCCGATAGCACTGAAACTCCCCAAAATATTGCAAATTGAAAAATCATATTTTTTGGACTTACCCAAACAAACACTCCCTACCAATAGACGCAAAATTGTGACGTGCCAGCTGAGTGCAAGTTCATTCGATCATACGCAGGGAAAAAGTAAACGCAGAGTTGAATAGAAAAAAATGGTTGCGTAAACGTCCCAGCAGAGGCTCCACCCCTAATGCCTAACAAATTGGGTATTTGACTATTATTTTTTTGATGTGTCATCGAAAAAGCTCTCAAAAATATGAACATTGGAAGAAAAATATTCCGATAGCACTAAAACCCCCCCGAGTTAATGGAATTTTGAACATCATATATTAGGTTGGGGAAAAAGTCTTTTCGCATATAGTATGTATAAACTTGTAATAAAATCTCTTTGGCTATACTATTTGTATCTGGCTGGTATTGGTATCATTAAAAGTTTAAATTTTAAAGAAGGTTATTCCAAATTCAAATTAGGAAAATGTGTGATTTTCATTTGTTTTTCTAACTGTCAAGATGAGTGAAATGGATATGGTAATTTATAATTTGATTTGTCTTTGTAATTATTTTTTATTACTGCCATATTTTTATTTTTTTTTAGACGTAGGATTTACTAATATTATATTTTTTTGTTTAATTTTAATTGGAATTTTCAAAAATTGTATTAAATTATTATTAATGAACCTCAATTGATATAGGTAATATTTGCATGCTGTTATACAGTTAAGTGTGTGCACTAATTTGGTTAAAATAAGACCACTTGTTACCACATTTACTGCAAATAAAGAACTTTGACTTTGACTTTGTTTTTTTTCTCTTTGTTTTATATTCTTTTAGGTTTATTTGTATCAAAATGACACACTGCTTGTACTACACCACGATTGCAACACAAACCTTTGACCAACGGTCCTTTACAGGGCCAAACCAACAACCCTTTTCAGGGCTCAGCCAACGGTCCTTTTCAGGATCGCTACACCAGTCATCTTTAGGATCCTCAAGGTCCACTTTAAGACCAGCCCTGAGAGTAATTTCTGTTAACATTAAGGGCTTTTCCCGTAATAAAGCCGAGATTTTATCGGAGCTGTGCGTCTCAGAACAATGTAATATCATATGTGTTCAAGAAACACATCGAAGTTCCGGCCAGTGCAGGCCATCTATACCTGGATTTACTCTCGTGGCTGTAACTGAGGCACTTCCGCCTAACCCAAAGAATGGCAGCGCCGTTTTTGTTTCGCCTGATAAAATATTCTCTCATGTAACTCGACCCTTCAGAATTCCGTGGAAGTAATCACAGTGGACGTGGGAAACTGCACAGTTACATCAATTTATAAGCCGCCAGGTGAAATATTCACATTCTCAAAGCCGGAAAATTTCGATAACCAACACACAAAAATAAATTGGGGATATAGAGACACGGACGCGGATGGCCACGCCGTGTAGAGCTGGGCAGAATCACTTGGCCTTACCTTGATCCATAATGCCAAGCTCCCAGCTTCTTTCTACAGCAGTCGCTGGAAACGGGGATATAACCCTGACCTCATATTCACCACCTCCAATATCAGCTCGCAAGCCCTGAAATCCATGTGTTCCCCCATTCCTAGAACCCAACACCACCCAATCCTATGCTCAATTCAACCAGCCGTAAACCCAGCTAGAGTACCTTTAGGCGTCGCTTCAACTACCTAAAAGCAAATTGGGAGCAAAGGACATCTGCGAGCTGCCTCCCGTACCCGAAAGCTATGACGTCTTTCTCAATGTCGTTGCTGCCGTCTCCCGTAGAAGTATTCCTAGGGGGTGTCACTCATCTTACATCCCGGGACTGTCGCGGGAGTCGGTGGAATTGTGGTAACGCTACCTGAAATCGTTCGAAGAACCCTTCTCAGACCGAACTATAGGGATAGGCGAGGTTCTCACATCAAATATAGGCGAAAAACGTCGTGAAAAGTGGATGGCCACGGTGAGTGGTATCAGTATGGCGCACAATAGCAAAAAAGCCTGGACAACAATTCGTCGACTCACTGATGAGGCTCCAGCAGCATCAGCACCAATCCAGGTCACAGCTAACCAGATAGCACATCAACTGCTTCTATACGGCAAACCACCCAAGCGGCTTAAAACACCCAAAAACAAAAAGTTGCAGACGCCATGCAAGACGTCCATAAGCCAGCGATTTGATCTCTTCGACATAGTTAAAGCTATTCAAGGGCTTAAAAACAGAAAGGCTTCATGGGTAGCTGACAATTCAATCGAACAAATAAACCTGGGCTAAAGATAACACTCAGAGGAGTCTCCGGTCTATCACACAAAACCTACTGAAGATACCTAAACATAATTCCACGCGATATCGAAGATCATTTAAATTTTACGCAGCAAGTATCTGGAACAATCTACCCCCACCTATGAGAATAAAGATGAGTACCGATTGTTTCAAACGAAAATACAAAGATGCCTTATTAAGACAACAACTTGCTGCGGAAGACCTTTGCAGTGGGTATTGGAAATTACTGCTCCTGAAAGATTATTTTAAGTAACCACACACAGCCACGAACACAACACACACACACACACACACACACACACACACACACACACACACACACGCACGAGAGTTCCGTATAAGTTAAGTATTTTTAATGTATTTTGTACTGTTCGACGCCCTCATGTACTAATTCTCGATTAACACCGATAGAGAAATGGAAGTGGCTGAAAAACAGCGCTGCCTAGGATTCAGATCCTAGGTCAGCACAAGCTGAACCACCTCCAATTGCTTTCTGTGTTTTATTTTTATGTTCATGATGATGTTTGTACGATTGAAAGCAATAAACGCATTTTTATTTTATTTATTTATTTAACATCTTGGTCCCACCGCAGTGTCATAGTTGCTACAGCTCTTTAACAAATGCCTTGAGCAGGCAAGAATCCCACGCATTTGGCGTAGGGCAAAATTTATTGCTTTGCTCAAGCCTGGTAAGCCCGCGGACGATCCGAAGTGCTATAGGCCGATTTTCCTTTTGTGCCACAGTCTTAAACTGTTCGAACGTATGCTCCTCAACCGCCTTACCAATATCGTTGACCCAGAGCTTATACCTGACCAGACAGGTATCAGGCCTGGAAAGTCCTGCTGCAATCAGGCCCTTAGGCTCACGCAGCACATCGAGGACGGGTTCGAATCTGGCCAGGTCACTGGTGTTTTTTTTGTGAATTTTTCGGCGGCTTATGATACCGTCAACATTAAGAGGTTACTTGTGAAAGTGGGTGATATAATTGGAGAACATAACTTCGTCAAGATTTTAAGGGAGTTACTGAATAACCGCCGCTTTTAAGTAAACCTTTTATCAGATAAAAGTAGATGGTGATCGCAAAAAAATGGCCTGCCACAAGGAAGCGTATTGCCCCAATGCTATTTAACATTTACACAAACGATCAACCATCTACTCCACATACCACCATACCGCTATGTATACGCCGATGACTTGGCCTTGGCCTCACAATCCCCCTCTTTCGAGCAGGTCGAAGAAAACCTAACACTGGCCCTACATGAGTTTAGCGAGTATTACAATAATAACGCTTTAAGACCCAACCCTGTCAAAACTCAGTCATGCGCATGCCACCTGCGAAACCATCAGGCAAACAGGACTCTTCGTATTTCAATGAGGGGACAGCCGATTACGCATTGCTCTTCTCCGAAATACCTGGGTGTTACATTGGACAGGTCCCTGACATTCAAAGTTAACTGTGCAAATGTCAGGCAGAAAGTAAGCACACGGAACAACCTACTGCGCAGGCTTACGTCCACTAAATGGGGAGCATCCGCTGACTTCCTGCGGGTGACTGGTCTAGCACTCTGCTATTTGGCTGGCGAATATGCCTGCCCCGTTTGGAGTCGCTCAGCACACGCAAAGCAAGTGAATACAGCACTCAACGCAACCTGCCGGATAATTACGGGCTGCTTAAAGCCAACCCCGGTAGGAATGCAGTATCCGCTAGCTGGAATCGCACTGCCAGAAGTCCGCAGGCCGGTTGTTAGCTCCACTGAAAAAAATAAACTGGAGCAGACCCCTCGTCACCCAATGCATGAACACGCTGTCGTACCGCAGCGACTTAAAAGCCGACGAAGTTTTGCTAAGACCGTCCCCCCTTTATCTGAAAACCCTCCACAGGCCAGAATTAGCTTGTGGCAGAAACGGCTACCTGTTGCCCCATTTGTGACGCCATCAGAAAGTCTCCCGCCTGGCCACGATTTACCATGGGTTACCTGGAAAAGTATAAACAGACTACGAACCCAGGTTGGGCGCTGCAAAGATAACCTTTGCAGATGCGGTTACACTGATGGCGCGAACAACGTGTGCAAATGTGGTGCCCCAGATTATGAGCCACCTTATTAAATGCCCCTCATGCCCTTACAGCTGCACACGCGACGACCTGCTGAGTGCCAATGAAAAAGCTGTAAAGGTGGCGGAATACTGGTCGGATGAAATATAGTGCTGCTGTCGACACGACGAGAAGAAGAAAACTGCTTGTACTCTACTAACGCCCGTTGTAAATCCAAAACAAGTTTAAAAGAGTAACTGCTGAGTTAGTCGCCGAGTCTTCTCAGCAAGAAACAACTCCGACGCGGTGGTAGAGTCGCATTATGTCTGTATACTGTTTATTTACATATCCATATTATTATGGTATTTATGTCTATTATTTAGTATATTTTGCTGTAAATTTGACGATTTGAAATACTGATACAGTCAATTTGAATAAAGTTATTTGAGTTTGAGTTTGATTACCGTCAAGAGTCCATTAAGAACCTTAATTTACTCTTAGCGCACGTTGCCTTTCTGGGGTCAAATGAAGGTCAAACGTATTTAAGTAAAAATATTCTAGATCCTTTGCCTTTTAAAATGTAAAATATATAACTAAGGCATTAAATACAAATACCTCGAAATGGTTCTCGATTTAGGACATGTTTGATTTTTTTACCATTAAACGTGGTCTTATCCGAATAGTGAACAAAAATCGTATTAGGCACCATAGTCGATTTACAATTTCAAGACCTATGTCTATGTAAACAAAGATCACGCCGTAACAAAATCACGAATTTTAGCATTGATCACACACTATAGGTCGCACATAAACGTCTTGCGTTGTAAAAAAGAAACATGAAATTCATGCAAAACTATTAAAATTAAGCATCTTATACTTATACGAATCTTATTCGATTTATTTAACAAATTAAATATCTAATTATGATTACTTTTTCAGCAATGACTTTTTCCTTTTAAATAAAATGGGTTATCTTTGGACCGTAGTGCTAGGAACGTTGCATGAATCAGAATCATTTATTTAGATTAAAAGTGGTACAAATACAATGCTGTCGATTTACGGTTCCTACTTAAGATTGAGAGCCTTCTGCGCTCACCCTGCAGGCCCCTAACTCTTGAATCTAATTTGGCCGGATTGGCATTACATTTTCGTCACCAAAAATGTTTTTGAACCTTGTGTCATTATAATACATACATACATACCATCACGCCTTTTTCCCAACGGGGTAGGCAGAGACCACATCTTTCCACTTGCTACGGTCCTGACACACCTCTTGCGCTTCTTCCACTCTCATTAATCCTTTCATACATGCTCGTCGATTATGGGTACTCCTGACCTGACCTTTTCTGAGCACGTCTTGGACTTGTCCTAAGTACGTCCGTCTAGGCCTTCCCCTTTCAACAGCTCCGCTCCATCCACCCTCGCCTTGTAAATTCGTTTCGTTAATCGCCTTTCATTCATCCTTACCATATGCCCAAACCATCTCAGCATTCCCATCTCTATTTTTGTGACAACATCCTCTTTCACACCACATCGCTCTCTTATTATGCTATTCCTTACTTTATCACTCAATGTCACTCTTGCCAAACTTCGCAATGCTCTCATTTCCACTGCATTTATCCTACTTTCATCCTTCTTTTGCCATACCCAACTCTCTCTCCCTCCCGTACATAATCGTCGGCACTAACACCCCCGCATGAACAGCCAGTCACGCCTTCTCTGACACCTTCTGGCTGTTCATAAAGGCATGCAGCGCTCCATTTAACATATTCCCTGTATTCACTCTTCTATCAATATCGCCCTCATGCCTTCCATCCCTCGTGAATCTAGTCCCCAGATACACAAATTCTTTCACTTGTTCTACCTTTTCACCTCCAATTAAAACATCACATTCTGTCATATCCTCATCTCTTTCAAAAACCATGGTTTTTGACTTACTTACGTTCACTTTCATACCTCTCGCTTCTAACGACGCATTCATTAATGTTACCATTACCTGCAACTCGTCGGCTGACAACGCCAGTATGACTTGGTCATCAGCGTAGAGAAGGCATTTAACAAGCAACCCAGCCATTCTCAGTCCATAATCACTGTATTTCAGATCTGCCAAACATTCATCCATGAATAGGTTGAACAGCCATGAGGACGCTACACAACCCTGTCTAACCCCTTTATGGATGTCAAACCAGTCAGTGTACGCCACGTTTATTCTGACGCAAGCACTGGAACACTCATAGAGAGATTTCAGGGCTCGTATCAGACAGCTGCTCACCCCATGCGCGGGTAAAGACAATCACAACTCATTCCTTTTCACCCGATCATAGGCTTTTTCCAGGTCCAAGAAAATGCAATAGACTTTTTGGTTTTTGGTCAAAAAAAATTCCGCTACGCAACGCAAGGAAAAAACCTGATCCGTACATCCCATTCCCTTTCTGAATCCCGCTTGCGCATCCCGAATCTTTTCTTCCGTCTCTTTCACAACCCTATTAATCAACACCTTAGCATACAGTTTGCCGACAACACTGAGAAGGCTGATTCCGCGGTAATTTTTGCAGTCCTGTTGTGAACCTTTCCTTTTGAAAAGCGGCACGATCTCAGCCTTGCACCAATCTTCTGGTACCCGGCGGGCCCTCCAACACAAATTAAAAAGGCGGTACTGACTAGCAGCTATGCCTCGCCCGGCCCTCAGCATCTCAACAGACACTCTATCGTACCCTGCAGCCTTACCAGCTTTCATACTTTTTAACGCTGGCACTATCTCATCCATACGAATCTCACCCTCACCTCCATTTTCTTCCATGTATGGCTCACCTATTTCTGCCAAAGCATCATCGCTTTCAAATAAACTTTCAAAGTACTCTTTCCATCTCCCTAAGATACACTTTTCCTCTTTTAAAATCTTTCATACTTTTTAACGCTGGCACTATCTCATCCATACGAATCTCACCCTCACCTCCATTTTCTTCCATGTATGGCTCAGCTATTTCTGCCAAAGCATCATCGCTTTCAAACAAACTTTCAAAGTACTCTTTCCATCTCCCTAAGATACACTTTTCCTCTTTTAAAATCCTTCCATCATCGCCTCTGATTTTTTTAAGCACTGCTACGGTCGATGCTCCCCTAGCAGAACGTACTGACTTCCACAAAAACTTGACATTTGTCCGAAAGTCTTCAGTAAGCCTCTTATCAAACTCATCCTTTTGTTCTTCCTTACTCCACTACATCCTTCACAATTCCTTTCAATCTTTTATACTCCTTTTTCGCTTCAACCACATCTCCATCTGTCGCCTTTTGCATCCTTTGATTAGCTCTTATAGATAACCAATCCAACCACGCTTTCTTCTTTTCATCTACTGCCACCTGCACACTCTTTTCCATCCACCTACTCTCTATCTTACCACCTTTCCTTCTTCTCGTAGTTCCACAAATACTCACAACCGTACTCACTAATCCATCTTTAACACAATCCCACAGATCTTCAAGATCCTTGCAGCTTCTCCGAACCTTCAAATCGCTCTAGTAACCCATTCACATATTCGTCTTCCATACCTTTCTCTTGCAGCTTCTCCACCTTTACACGTTCCAGAACCCCCGTACTCACTGGAACTCTATGATGCCACTTATCAAAGATACCACTCATTCGTGCTAGCACCAGGAAGTGGTCTGTGTCGACGCCAAACCCGCAATACACACGGGTGTCCAGAACATTCCTCCTCAATCGTTCATCCACAATCACATAGTCAATCATGCTCCTCGACACCCCTTCTTCTCTTATGTACATATGTATTCATCACACACTAATTTCATTCCATGGAAATCTCTAATAAACTCCTACCATTGTCATTTACTCTATCGTCACCATGTACACCAAGAACCTTTTCATACCCATCTCGCTTTCTACCTACCCACCCATTAAAGTCTCATAACATAATCGCTCTCTCATTTTGCGAACATTTTCGTAACGTCTCTCTCACACTATCCCAAAACTCCTCCCTTTCTTTTTGGGCTTTCACAGTGGCGTTGGGACCCGTATCTGTGGGTGCATACACGCCAAGAACAAAGATACGAGTCAACCCAACTTTTAGCCGCACCCAGAGGAGTCTCGGGCTTACACACTCATACTCATTTACACATTCGGCCATTCGCTCGGAGACAATAAGGCCAACTCCTTGAGACCCTCGGCTGTTGGCAGAAACTCCGGACCATTAAGCCGTATAGGGTCCATACCTCGACATGTCACATCCTTTCCGCTTAGTCTCATTCACACAAAGAACATCAATATGCCTTTCATCCATCATGTGACATACTTCATCAATTTTCATCCATCATTCATTCCACCCCTTACATTGGGGGGGTCATAACATTATTAGGTTTTATTTATATTATAATTTTAGCTAATTACAGGAAAAAAAAGGAATTTTACTAAAAAATCGGTTGATGTAATGAATTGAATCAACAATTTTAAAGCTATTAGCCTCCATTTCTACACGTAAAGTTAGGGTGAAGTCGTTGTTTGCCACACTGGTACAGTTCTGTCCATCTGACACCCGTCAGGCAAACCTGGACGGTGCCTATCATGCCTCTGAACGATTAATTAGATTAGATGATTTCCCAACACTACGAATTGGCTATGGTTGTCAATACATGACATGGAAAATGGAAATAAGACATGTAAGTTTTAACAGATTAAAAGTGTTCTGCAAAAAATGTTGGTCGGAAGCAATATACAATTTTGAGCTTCTGAGAATGGTTTCTCTACAAAAGTATAATAGCTATAAATTGTGAGGATTATCGAATAGAATCTAGACTCCTAGCACTTGAAGTAACGAAGTTTCATACAAACAAACTATCAACCCCAAAAACAACCTCTCAGAGGTCGATTTTTTGCAAATTTTTAAGGGTAACATTTTTACAAACTTTGAATGCCATATTTATTTATATAAAATCAACAGCCTAAAATATAAGTTTTATGCTTCTAGTTCTGAAAATGACCATATTTTCATTCAATCTTTCATCCTCCTTTTCAACCCTTTACAACACTTTTTTTCAATTAAAGAAAAAAATTAAATTAAAATTCGCTTATGTTCTTTCTCAGGCTCTAGACTCTAGCTAGACTATCTGTGTACCAAATTTCATTTAAATCTCTTCAGTAATTTTGGCGTGAAAGCAAGAGAGACAGACGGACAGAGTTAGATACTTTCGCTTTTATAACATTAGTATAGAAGTATGGATAGTATGGGTTATACTTATGTATTAATTTTGCCCTTTCCTAAAATGTATTTTTAAATGATATTGAAAAATACATCAATTTAATCCCTTGATGTCTCGAGCGGAATTTCAACCGCGACGTCTTATTTTTGTCGTATTGAAATGTGAAAAAGTTTTGTTTGTTATGTGTATTAGGTGCTATAATAGTACGTCAATTGCTTTATGTCTATTCAAAACAAAAAGTAGCAATAATCTTTGTAATGTAAAACTTAATCATACATATCTGCTAAATATCGGTCTCCTTAAGAAATATTATAGTGAATCTGTCCACTGGTCGAAATCGTTTTTTGCGACTGGCGCCATTGCCCATTTCGGAATTTGCGTATATTGGAAGTAAACTTAACCCATTCATTGCCACCAACGCGTTTGCGTTGATCGAGATTGCTAAGTCATGCCACCAAAGCACCTTAAGCGTTGAATGTACTCTACGACGTTTTCTGGCATTACATATTGGCGGTAGAAATTCATCTAAATATTTGGCAATATTTACGGCTAGAAACAATTTATAAATGTGGAAACACTGTTGGTTTTTGCTTTGGACTGTTATTCTTGTTTTGGTAAGGAAAGAACGGTTGGTGCTTTGAAGGGCTATTTTGATTTTGAAATAACCTAAGCTACACACATCAACATGGTCTAGGGATATTTCAATTAAACCTAAATAACTAAAATTCTATTAACTTTTTGCTAAGACACCTACACATTAAAATAAACCTTGTTTAATAGCCTATCTAATCTGCTATATAAACTTTTAGATAAGGTTAATTTAAAAACAACATAGAAGAAGTGGAAACACTCAGACAAAATTTCAATCTTAACTTTATTTTTAAAACATCAAAACCCAAACAAAACAACTATTTTTTTTATAAAAATTGTTGAAAACTTAAAATTAATAATCCGTGGATCTACCTAAGACTCTCCTGACACATCTGCAGCGGTTCTGCATACTCAAAACAAGGGTGTCAATATCCTGTTGTGGAATACTGTCCCAAGTCCTGCTAAGATGCAAGAAAAGCTGGTTTTCATGCACAATATCTACAGGGAAATTCCTATGAGCTCTTCTCTGAAGCATATCCCAGGCATGCTCAATAGGATTTAAGTCAGGGGATTGTGCAGGCCTGTCTAAAGCTTGGATATCATGCTGTTGCCCCATCTCACGGAGTGTTTGGGGCTCTTAGGGGTAGTCACTTTATTTTCAAATCAAGGTCTCTTAATTTTAACATTTAATAAAATTAAACATAGATACCAACATATTTTCTGTTTTTGACAATGAATATTATCCTAGTTTACAGCTTCATTGTAAAGAATGAGCGTAACTCCTAGTTACAGCATTGGATCATTTTATGGAAAATGTTTGTTTGTTTTGTTTGTCCATACATTTTATAATTTTGTACTAAATGAGATTTTTTGTTTGTTATTTTATTTAATTTGTATAAAGCTTACGCGCAAACAAATAGCGCGGAGCTATTTGCCCACTCTCACAATAATGCTGAACTGAGGAGAAATAGGTCCCCATTTGGTACTCAAATGTAAAATATATTGTCATGTATTATTCATTGTTAAGTAGGTACCAAATAAATCAGTTTTTATATTTCTTTAACTCTTATTTTATCACAATCGTTCAATACTTCACTGTATGTTATCATGCGATTTAATTTGCTCGTTTCAATAATTTCCGTCAATGGATATTATTTAAATAAGAAATGTGCGAATAACAATCACCATAAAGCAGCAGCCATAATTTTACGGATCATTTGTAGCACAAAGCGGGGATTTTAACGACCGCTGTGTGTTAAGAAAAGCGTCGCATGCGCATGGCCCCTGGAACAAAGCGCACGGACTCACAAAACCCAGCAGAGTCTGGTTGACGTCTAAATTGTACACGAAACTCATAAAAGACCTTTTTTCTAAATAGACGCTTTGAATGCATTAATGCTTTGATCGATGATGAAAAACCCTTAGAACTTTGACAATTTTATTTAGATACCTGCACTTCGGGTTGCCACGGTTGCGAGCTTTGTTGTTGTTCACTTGCAGACGCCTAAGAGCTTTCTTTTTAATCTTTTGTGCAATCATTCAGTAAGGTAACTACCTATATTAAAATAAATTACAAGTAAAACTCATCGACAAAATTTGCCGACTGGAAAATGTAAAATAAAAATACTGAACGGATTTTAATGAAACTTTGTATTCTAACAAAAGCTGAATTAAATAGTAAGTAGGTAGTTACTTTAAATTTAAATACAGAATGATAATGGTTTTGAAGGCTGAGTCCACGCCGACGCAGTCGATGCACTGGCAACAGCTAGTATGTGAGTATAAACCATTGATATTTACCCAATAAGTAGAGGCACCTGCTATAATCGAAGCTGTGCATCTCTAGCTGAAGCATCAAACTTTTTATTGGAACATGAAGGCAACCGCATCGAAGTTGGACCGAGTTAGATAAAGTCTCCGAGATAACGAGAAGTAAACTTAAATTACGGGGCGCTCAAGTTATAAATATTCAAAGCCGGACGGCGAGTCGACTCGAAAAAATTGACGTCTCAATTATCAGGCATGGGACCAGGTATCTACCTCGGGAGATTTATATTATTCTCACGTTTTTATTTCCTGTTCGTGTCGTCTAAAGTTGTATTATTTGTTGTAGAGATGCGTAGCAACACACCTAATATCGATGTTAGATTTTGAAACCTAACGTTGTATTTTGTTGGTATTATAACTACAATATTTTAGATAAATCACTTGATTAGCCACAGAACTTAGAATATTTGTACATCTCCGATATGTTGTCAAAACCATTTACTACACAAATAAACACTTCTTCAAGTCTCCTTTTTTACCTCTAGAAATTGACATTGAGTACTAACGGTGAGTCCATATTTACTTTAGCCCTGACGGCTAAATATTTGTTGCATCAAAAGTAGTGCTCCGACTCGCCTTCTATACCTACGTTATCGTTTAATTTAGTTATATTATGTTAGCTAAGCCACAAAATCATTGTAAGTCTTCAAATTTGATAACCCGTACAAGTTAAGTATGATTGAGGCTATTCAATTAAAATAAGGCACATCGAACTTTTGCTAGCATAGCATCTAATTCAAAGGAGCATACCTACCCCCATAAGGGTATCTCACCCCTTTCTTCACATCGCCTAACTTAAAAATTTAAACCTCACAGCGAGCTTGCAGATTCCTGAATCTTACATATGCATGAAGCATACCTAGTACTACCCTAATTTATGAAAATACTATTAGAACGGCTGTTCAAAAAATATTCCACGAGCCAAAGCGTAGGAAAACTAATTATTCATGCCGTCAACTCGTCGACAGTTAAAAAGGATTCCGACTAAGCTTGATTCCGCGAATGCCGGCCCAAACAAGGTACCAGTAGTCAGAACTGTCTGGGCACTCATTAATATAAATAAATTAGCCAAAAGATATAAAAAGTGTTATGTAATAAATCATGGTCTAAACTGGGTACGGAATATTCGCATTTATAATTAAGTGACTCGTTGGCAGTAATCTTGTCTACTAGGCTTCGCAGGTTATACTCGCCTATCACTAAGATTTACGTGCAAATTATTTGTTTAGAATGTAATGCTAAGTTATGGGCAGAGGTAAAATGTATTAGGTCCGTTAATCCAACCGTAGATTGCGACATGTACAGTAAATTTATTCTTATGGTACCCAACACCATGACATGCGATATTTTTTTATAAGAATCCTGAAACACAGACGAAGGGAGAGAGCGTTCCACACTTTAGTGGTGCGGACCAGAAAAGACGCAGTAAACCGTTTGGTGCGGGGTGCAACAAATTGCTGGGAAGTCAAACATATTACTATAGGGGTAGAAGCCCTCTCGGCGTCTAGTGGTCCGGTGGTAGAAAGTTGAGGGCGGTATCAGGTTAAGTTTTTGGTTTTAATTCATTAACAATTAAAACAGTTGTCAATTATTGATTTAAACATTTTTGATACTTCCGTATTACCAATACGGAATTATCAAAAATTGTAATTGTAAAATAAATTAAACTGTATTGTATTACAGTTACGATATAACTGTAATACAATACAGTATTGTGGTCAAACCTAATTTTAAGCACTCCCTAATAGGTGCTTCAAATACCTGCCCACGCAGTAAGTAATAATGCTTCAACTATAACATGCCTATTAAAAATGTATTCGTGAGTATGTAACGTCTAACGAAACCATCCATTATGTAAGTTTTAATTAAAACAAATCAAATTACTGAGCGTAGGCCGAATAGACGCAGAGTCCGTAAGAAAAACAAAATAAAAAAACGAACGAACACACGTCTCATCTCATAGTGATACGATGATGATAAGTCGTAGATGATTAATCGTTTGGAGTATGTTGTCCAGAGAGCAATTTGTATCTTGAGTTTCGGAAAGGATCGACGACACGCAGTTGCGGTGATTTGTCTGTTGGGGCTTCAATTCAATGTTGTCTTATTCAGAACTTTCTTAATTGAGCTGCATTGCCGGTAATATTATAATGTAAATTAACATTGTTTGTAAATGTCCAAGTGGGGATTTTTGAGTGCTCCTTTTACCATGACGGCAGCAGTCAGTTTGCATGGGTTTTATTATATTTTGGGATGTGGTCATAAGCGTATCTGTTTCTTAATTCAAATCATTTATTAAAAACAATCAATCTGTGGTAACGAACCTTGTGCGTGCCATGCACTTTTTCCAAAACAATTTAACTACCAAACTAGGTATAGTGAAAATGCGTTTTCTCTGCTTCAAAATAGACGAACAGTTGCTAGGTACTTAGTTTATTACAAAAATTTATAATTTTAGAGCCATTTATAAATGTGAATAAATATTTGAAGTAACTACAAGCTGTGCCTTTTCTACAAATAATTCCATGTTTCCGCTCTGAGAATAAGATAATCTGCTAGGCTCTGTTACTGTTTGACTTTACACTCTGCTAACGTTTACTCTGCCCTGTGTAAACAACCATGCACCCTGGTGTTACTGCAGTTTAGAATTTTAGATGTCCAACATAACGGTAGGAGCAAAGGACTTAAGGGTGACAATTGAAAAGCATAGAGTTTGATATCTGAACAAGCTCTTTCGACCTGCGTCTGTTGACAGCTCCCGTTTTGATGGGTTCTCTTTATTTTTCTCGGTAAGTTGCTAATCTTCGTTTGCTTAGTTAATAAAAGCTACTGAGTAGTAACTGGTGTCAGTTTTATGAAACAACAATTTATCTTATGTTTACATTGTGAATGAAGCACAGAAAACTATAGAAGAATCTTTTTAAACTTTATAGCTTTCTGGTTTGTCAAATCACAACTTGAAAAACATATACTGGATATCCTGAAAACGAAGAAAGGTCTTTTGTTTACCAGTCTTACCCCTCGCATCGAGATCTGAAGGCTTTTGTGGCATCTGCAGACAATTTAATGTTACGTTCGCAGATCGACAACCCTTGGATCAAGATTCGTTAAAAAAAATACAGTTAGATAGTATCAAAAGTAACAGTTGAACGTCATTTTTTTCTTTAATACAGAGTTATTGTCAAAAAGAGCTAGCCACTTAAGTTCAGTGGATAGTATCGATAATAATAGAATGATAAAAAAAATTAATGACGAATCCCACTTTTGGACACCATGGGCCTCACCTCAACAACCGGGACGTACGAGCTGTACTCATAATGACCTAGGTAACATATACCTAAACAAATATTATATCGTAAACAAAGATCTGATCTCGTTCTAAGTAAAGCTTGCCTCATTGGTGCCAACCACTGATATACATAGAGCAATGATCTTACACACGTAAATAGTAACACGTGTATGACCTGGCTCTTGATTATAGTGTTAAAAAGCACTAAATGAAGCATACGTCGCAACGTACGCAACATACGCATATGTAGCTAACTAAAGTAAGGTTTTTTAAATTAAAACAAAATAAGAATTTGTTATGCTAAATTAAAAAAAAAAAATCACATACATGTGCGTCATTTAAGATTAAAACGAAATACAAGTTTTACCCTCTGATAAATCTGATTATAGTTAATTACTTTATGTGAATCGTAAATTTATAGTAGTTTCTGTTTAATATGTTATCATACTTTTATATTTAGAAATGTAAATGAAGATGCTGATGCTTACAATATTGAAAATCAATAAGTTTAGTAATGTGCATAAATATTTGCAAGTAGTTATTTAACACAGAATTATTACTTACCTAATTACTATATTAGATAATAAAATATTCAAAAAAGGTTCACGACCACTTGCCTTGATCATCTCGCATCCAGCTGCGATATCTTCATTTGGCGGCCGGCAGGTGTCACGTGGTTCAATATCTCGTATCTCGCTCACACCACAGACCAGACCTACTTCTCTCTCTTTTCCTTTTGTGCCTCGGCTCAGTTGGAAACTTAGTGAGGTTTGTAACATTTTATTTTTATTTTTACTTGAAGGCTTTATTTATTTCTGTAGGATTCCTGCAGCGTTACAAGTAAATGTATTTGTATAGTGTTAAGCCTTTACAGTAAGTCTGTTTTGCTCACGATTTAGAGTTCAGAATACTTGCATTTTTATACGGATTTATTGCTCTTTATTTCTTGCTCGTAGAAAAGATTATGAAATAACGTGCAAAGATTTATAAAGTTGTACTTTGAATATAATGGTAATATTCTCCGATTCAAATCAAAGCGTCAAGCAATTAAGATTGAATGATGTATCAATCAACTTTGAGTATATCTTTTTAACAATCAGTATGGTTAATAAAATACAAAGTCATTCCTTCTAATCAGATCATGCGGGTAACAATCTTCTGTCAATAATTAATCGCTGTTTTTTGTCGATCTTTTTACTACAAAAGGTCTTTTTTAGTTCTTTAATTTCTTTGATGTGTCAATCAGATGAGTGTCAATGTATTATGAAGCGCTTTTAGGTTGTTGTCTCTCATTTCCTTCTCATTTCAGAAACTAAACGGATAAATGGATAATATGTTTAAAATTAAAAATTTGATAACAAAAACCTACTCAGCTTCTTTTGTGTAACGCCGTAATATTAAATATATTACTGATATTTCAATAGTGAAATGGTTGTCAAAAGGTAGACGCATTAATATTCTATCGAGGTATTAAAAATAGAAGGGCATAAGTGTTCATACAATTTTAAAAAACCACCCTCGAAGCCTAGAAACGGGGAGTTTTTGCCTGTTTTGGACGTGCATAATCCCTCGGGAACCCCATATGAAGGAAGTTTGGCTAGGAGCGCTTTGTGCCAGACCCGATCAAAGGCTCCGCTATATCTAACTAAGCTGACCCCTAAAGCCTCTCCTTTGCTCTCAATAGCTTTAGCCCAGCGGGGGGTAAGTAAAACCAAAAGATCACCTGCAGACCGACCATGACGGAAGCCATACTGTCGGTCGCTAATCAGCTGGTGGCCCCCCAAGTACCGCAAAAGCTGAGCATTGATAATGCTTTCCACTATCTTAGCAAGGAGGGAGGTAATGGCGATTGGCCTGTAGTTATTTGGGTCAGAGCGGTCTCCCTTTTTTGGGATCGGGTGCACAAGCGCTGTCTTCCAACAGACCGGGACCAATCCAGATGAGTATGGTATGGTATGACAAACGGAACGAGCGCGTGAGAAATTGCTCCGGGGCACACATTTTTAGCACTATAGCGGGGATACTGTTCGGCCCAGGCGACTTATGGACGTCCAGTGAAAGTATAGCTCTACGCACGGCACGATGGTGGAATTTGATGTCGGGCATAGAACGTAGACACTGTGGGATACTGGGTCCAAGGTCGAATTTGAAGCAAAAAGAGTGCATAGAAGTTGTGCAATCTCTTTTGCAGAATGGGCAATAGAACCGTCCTCTCGGCATAAAGGTGTAAAGGTAATGAGGGCTGACAAAAGTTTCCCTGCGCGGCTTTAGCCACTGACCAAAAAGCCCGAGTGCCGGAAGGAAACCGTGCCAGCTTTGTTTCAGCAATTGTCCTTTTATAGGACCTGGACGCAAGATTATACAGCTTCGTGAGGGACCAGCTGCTGGAATTCCCAGTTGCCTGAGCAGAAGCCCAAGCACGATAACGGTCCTGCTTTAGGCGCAGGGCAGATTTGCACGACCGATCGAACCAAGGCTGGGACTTGCCATCGATGGGCACTGCAGTGTTTAGAAAAAACATTTCCATGCCCTGCAGCAGAACATCGGCAACTGAGTCTGCAAAAGAACCCAGATCTGCGGATGTGAAGCAAACTTGTCTCCATTGGTAGGAAGCAAAGAAAATGCGCATTGCATCCCAATGTGCCGACCTAAATTGCCAAACACGGCGGCTACCTGCGGATCGCAGATGTTTGGCACACGTAAGAGGCCCTGCGCTCCGTACCAGGCAGTAATCGGACGACTCCAGAGGAGCGTCAACTGAGACCTGGTAGAAGTCTGGATGCGAGGTCAGTAGAAGGTCTAACAGGGAAGGGACATGTTCTTCTACGTCAGGGACTCGTGTTGGCGACAAAACCAGCTGTGTCAGACTCAGACCATAAGCCAGCGCAAAGTCGTGAAACGCTCTCCCGGCCTAATCGGTTATCCAAGACCCAAGCCATTCAACGTGGTTGGCATTAAAGTAAACACCCAACACAATGACTTCGGCGGTGGGGGCCTGTTCGAGCACGATGTCTGTCTCAGTCTGTAGGTGCTCCATAAGACGCTCTGTCTCTGCATTAGCGCTGTGAGACCTGTAAAGGCACATTCAATGCCCACCCAGAGTGTTGATAGGTCCCTGACTTCAAGACTGCCAAGGCGTCGGCCACAGATGTCATCCCGGACATATACACATACCCCGGCACGTGGCACAAAGTTATGCATAAATGTAGCCGGGTTAGTGAAGATATGATGTATCTAGAGGGGTGAAATTCTGGGTCTCCGTCAGAAACAGCAAACAAGGCCTAGCCGTCTCGAGATGGTGGTGGACGGCAGCAATGTTGAAATAACTCCCCTTATATTGACGAAGTCCACATTAAGGTACCGGAGTTGGTTGGCTCTTCTTTTTATGGACAGTATTTCGGGATTTTTAGCCCACCCCAAAATACGATGGGCATTTGCCTGAGCGGTTGAGCACCGGGAGGGATTCTCCTACTTCAATAGAGCAGGTACCCTCCTGGGTACTACATTTTTAGAAATCGCACTCATACTATAGGGGGAAGCCGCTGGATGCGGACAGCGCAGGACCGATCGTTGTGGAGATCCTTGGGAGAGGCCTATGCCCAGCAGTGGGCGTCGTTCGGCTGAAATGATGACTATAGGGGGGCAGGGGGTAGGGGCTGCCGGGGCGCGTATACAGCTTACCTTGTTAACCACGTCCCCGCACGGAGAGACGAAACCGACAGGGGTTTTCCGCGCCTAAACATCAGAAACCCCAGTTCACCACGTCTACTGTAGATGACGGGAGCGACTGGGCTTTCTCTGGCTATTTCGAATGATATTCACGGAAAACCTTGTTCACCACGTCCCCGCACGGAGAGACGAAATCGACAGGCGTTTTCCGCGCCTAAACATCAGAAAACCCCAGTTCACCACGTCTACTGTAGGTGACGAGATCGACTGGGCTACCTCGTGCTATTTTGTATGAAATTCATGGAAAATCCTTGTTCGTTCAATACGTCTTCCCCAGTGGGAGACGTAATCTTTCAAAAAAACTTTTTTGCTAGAAAGCCCTGTTCAGTTCGTCACCCTAGTGAACCACTTTATTGAAGGAGACGATAAAATTAACTTTCTTTAGGAGATAGCCGTAAATCTACTCCTATTTTATTAGTCAGTTAAGTTATATATCCAATATTTAACTTTTAGTTCGTATTGAATTCTAAGTAGTGCGAAAATTACCTTGATGTGTGTATTTGTGTTGAAATTAGTAAAAGCTTTTTATTGATTTGAAACTTAAATAATTACCATCTCAGCAGTCTATTAGAATGTAATAATATAGAATAAATAATATTAAAATAAACCTTTACTACTCTTTATATCTATCTAAATCTAGTATCTTTACTATCTATCTAAGAAATATACTTTTAAATGATAATTAATTGTATAAGTTGTGCAAGGGTAAAAAAAAGTTTCTTCACTTATCTGCCTCTTTAAGAAGTAGAAGTCACTATAGAACCTTGTCACATCATCTTTGGTTCTCATCGTCATAGAAATTATAAGAAAAATGCCAGATTCGCTACTATGACAAAGTACTAAATTGTTCAGCTACTTCTGTTGCTAACCGTACATACCTGACATAATCCAAAATAGCTAGGTAGCTTGTAATCTGTTGTTTGTGTACCTAGCTTCAGAAGGCCTAGACTCTAGTAAGTAGGTGGTAAGTCTAGGATATTTTTAGAGTTGGTATTTAATTTCATTATATCCACGGGGTTCTTTTCACAATTTCGAAAGAACTCTAGTCATTATTACAGATTACAGGCTTCCTAGCAGTTTTGAATTCTGTCAGGTAGGTACGGTTAGGAACAAAAGTAGCAATACGTCTACCATGAGTTGTAACTTTGAATTTACGTTATCGTTTGCGTAAAATATTTGTCTTGGGATTTCGTACAGTGCCTCTGTTGAGTTAAATTGTAACTAAAAAACGGTACCTTGACGCTATTGTAACGTTATGTTACCATTTTTTTGGTCCATTTTGACTCAACAAAGGAGCTGTACGAGATCTCAATACAAATATTTTACGCGAACGATAACGTAAATATAAATTGGTATCTCATGTTAGACGTACTGAACACTATAGTACTTTCTCATAGTAGCGAATCTGGCATTTCTCTTATAATTTATATGTAGCCTTCTGAAATAGTTATCATGAACGTTCCAAATAAATTAAAGAAACTTTTATTAATTTCAACACAAATAAGTATACTTTCATTTTCTCAATACTTAAAATTAAAAACAAACTGAAAAGTTAAATTTTAGATACTAATTTAAATAACTTTAAATTTTTTAACTCAACTAACTAATAAAAGAAAGTTAAGTCAATAAAGTCTCCTTTAATGAACTGGTTCACTAGGGTGACTAACTGAACAGGGCTTTTTAGCAAAAAAGTTTGTTCAAAAGATTTCGTCTCTCACTGGGCAGGCGGGGAAAACTCCTATCGGTTTCGTCTCTCCGTGCGGGGACATGACGTGGTGAAAAAGGTAAGCCATATACGCTACCCGGGCTCAAGCTAACCTAAACGAAACACAGGGCGTAATCTCTGCTTCACGCTGGTATTTTGCATGAGTGTGGTATTGCACCGGATGAGCCAGCCCATTTATGAGCTCCAGTCAGACTGAAGCTAGGCTCTACCACTAGAGCTACTATAATAATAATAATAAATAAATATCCCTGGACATTATTCCACACAGCGCCATCTAGCCCCAAAAGTAAGCTAATTAAAGCTTGTGTTATGGGATACTAGACAACGGATAAACATGCTTAAATACATTTTCTTTTGTAAATACATACTTATTATACATAGGAGACACCCAGACCAGTACAAACAGACATGTTCATGCACACAAATGTTTGTACTGTGCGGGGATCGAACCCGCGACCTCTGGTGTAGTAGCCAACTTCTTAACCATTACACCAAGTCGGTCGGTCTAACTACTGCTTATTTAGCGCCACCCAGGGATCACGTGTAAGGCATCAAGGGCTAGACCTTACGGACGCAAGCAGATTAATACCCAAAATCTAAATAAAATCTATCAGCGGACCACTAAACACCGACCTTTAATAGCTTTGATTTCAATGTTATTCGGTAAAACAATTTTTTTGATTCTGTCATTTTGTTGATAATGTAAGTGATCAATAGTGATCATGTTCAATAGTAAAGACCTAATATTATTGAAAAAGTGTTTTTTTTGTAAAAAATACCATACGTATACGTAAATGATATTGTTACATAACTAAGATAACAGGGTCATAAAACATATTACTTAGAGATATTTCAATGAACTATTTTTATTGAACATCTAATGGTATATTTAAAAAGTAACATTTGGGCGAAATAATCAAATAAATCGTTGAAAAGCCTAGTAGTAACGATTTATAAAATAGCATACTTACTTAGTTATTAACATGACTGTGTTATCATTAGGAAAATTTGATAAATACAAGTTTAAACTATTTACAATATCTTATATTAACGCAAACTAAAAATAACTATAATCAGAAGACAAAATAATAATGATATTACAATGTAAAAAATGGGCCGTGGGGCAAGGATCCCAGAACGCTTGCTGAATAGCTATACTGAGCATGGCTAGCTGACTGTTTGATATATAAATTCGAAATACTGCATAAAAAGAAGCATGATAATCGTATTTTTTTAAAAGTAAATAAACAAATCTCATTGGTAGGTAGGTAATTCAGTTATCAAATATCTATTCCCAATCAAATAAAAGAGTTAGAGATAAATTGAGTCATTCACTATCACGCACGACGCTGACGCGGCCTGACAGCCATTTTCACGGTTCAACGAATCTCTCTCGAGGCTCTCTCGCTGTATGTTAGCTACAGTCGACCACAAGAAGATAAGTCATTAAGATAAGCAATAAACTTATTTATAACATATTTTTTCTATTACGACTATAATTCATTATGACTTCACTATAAACAAACTCGTGTAACACCCTGATGTTTGTGATCTATAGACCGTTTTACTTTTTAATTATATACGCACAAATCCGGACGTTAATATTGTATATTTATGGTAGATACCTCGCTTAGAGCGTACCTACTTGAAATATACATTTTCAGTAGGAATTTTAATGTAGAAATACAAAATGCTTATTCTCGAAAGAAAAGACATCAACGCGTCAGACTTTACTAGGACTAGGAGCAATATGCACTAATATTATTAATTTTATTTACATCAGAGTTCACGCTGATGCAAATAAATAATGTTATGAAACTGTATTTTTTGGGTTATGTACTAACAAATAGGTATAAACACTATATGAGTCAATGTTGTAACTCATATTTGAATTGCAATAAATTAATTTTAAGTACCTATGTTCATTACCCCTTGAGTGTCAGCCGAACACACGGGTGTTCGTAAGAAAACCCTAAGAAAAAAATGCCAAACAATGACTGACAATGCAAAAATCTGAACAATAGAAACACGGGACGAGTTAAGCCCCGTAATAAAAATAAAGTTCGAAATGGCACAATATTCAAGATTTATAGTATTACTTTACTGTTGTTTTGAACATTATCTATCCTACTATTCCTCATGTGTATTATTCTTGAATTGCTTTTTAAAATAGTGTCATAGGTTGACCATTAAAATATATTTTGGGCGAAATAATGAACAAAAAACAGGACTCTGAAGGAATCTGAGTGATCGATGTGGTGCTGTAATTTTATTGCCACTAATAAAGTGCTGTCATTCCTACTCCACCTTTTATTGTTTTATTGAAAGGTTCAGCGACCGTCTAGCTAGGTAACATCGTAAAATAAAATACATTATAACAATTTGGGTAACAATAAGACTATATCAGTATTTTTTTAGAGTAAACCTGTATTCCCGTAAATGTGACAGTACTGAAGTTTATAACAATGTAAGTTATATTCTGGGGGATTTCAACAACTAGAAATCCTATACCATTATTGTATTCTGAGCATTCTTTGTCGTGGCTTGGAACCAAAACGACGTTAAATTTGAGGCTGCGAAAGCAAGAGAGGCCTATATAAGGTAACGATATAAGGAAATTGAAGTTTCTTTACGGCTTTAGTACCGTTGTTTTGCCTTAAGGCGTTTATTATAGTAAATAACATTTCAACCACTGTTACTCCTGTTTTTGTTCTCCTTAGCGGTTAGCCTATCTTATGATATGATAGCTTAGTCATTTTGGATAGTTTTAAAACAATATAAAAGAACCATTGTACCATAATTTTTGTGCAATGAAGATTAAATAAATAAAGAACGAAATGAGCTAGGTACCCATTTTAAAATGTTTATTCAGGCCTTTTTCGTGATTGCTGCCGCATTGTTAACACACCATTTACTGTAAATGATGATGACATGATAGGAACAACAGACAATAAATTACCTCGATTCGCAACTAGCATCACGTAGAATGACCGTGTGGACGATGCGAAGGATACGCACTGAATATTTATCACGATGCCCATTAAGTGCCTGCACCACGTCGGCAACTGGGAATTACATTTATATATCTTGTTTATTGTCCGATGAGCCTCTAACCGAGGTATCAACAGCGCAATTTTTTTATGAAATTGTTCATAAATGGTCATTATTAAGATAAAGATAAGATAAATATTCTTTATTGCACATTAAATAAAACATTACAGCTTAGGATTACAAGATTATGATGAAGCAATTAGGCGGTCTTATTGCTTAAAAGCAATCTCTTCCAGACAACTCAAGTAGAGAAAAATGTCAGGAAGGGTAAGCAAGTGCACAAAAAACTGATAAATTAAAATAAAACAATTGATTCACGTAAAAAATAACAATAAAAAGACAAATAAATAACAATAAAATATAGAATCCGTAACTAACAGCCCACGAATAACAAAAAGTGATCAGGGAAAGAAAAAAAGAATATAAGTAAACAGAAAGGGAGAAGTAAAAAGAAGGAGAGAGATTAGGAGACTAAGCAGGAGCGTTAAAGGGCGAGGAAATGTGCTTTGATCCTTGTTTTGAAAATAGACAATGATTCTGACTCTCTAATAAATAAGGGTAGGGTATTCCAGAGACGAATAGATTTAACAGTGAACGACTGTGTGTAGGAGTGCGACGAATGAGGAGGAAATGCAAGGCGAAGCTTCTTAGATGACCGCATCGGCTGACCTCGTACTGGTTGCAGAAATCGGAACCGCTCCTTAAGATAACGCGGCGACAATGGCTTAAACAAAATGTTATACAGGAGAAAAAGAACGTGAGAATCTCGACGAAGACGCATAGGAAGCCAGTTAAGCTGAGACCTGTACTCAGAGACATGATCGTACTTTCGCAGTCCAAAAATAATGCGGATGCAGAAATTCTGGAGCCGCTCAAGTTTATCAAGAAGATTCTCAGTAAGATCTAAAAAGCAGCAGTCTGCGTAGTCGAGAATGGGAAAGAGTAAGGCCTGGACAAGCGCAATTTTTGTAGGTATTGGCAAAAAATTACGAAGCCTACTTAGTGAACTTGCAGCAGCAAACATTCTCCGGCTAACCTGACCAACCTGGGTTGTCCAAGTTAATGTATTGTCAATACAAACACCTAGATTTTTGACAGTTTTACTCAAAGGAACTACCACACCGTCAAATACAACTGAAGGCAGAACATCCCAGTCAACACTAGAGATCAGCCACGAACTGCCCACAATTACTACTTGCGTTTTAGCAGGGTTAAACAACTATAAATTAATAAATAAATAAATAAAATCTTATGTCTAAATAGGTGCACTGTTTTCTTTATGAATTACGATTGTATAAGACAAATTACGAATTAAAAAAAACTTTCCAACATTTGTACAAATCGTACATATAAGTAGTTAGTGAAGTAAAACAAGTTTTTTATTTGGAAATTTTACGTCCTAAGTAGGCACATTATTTGTTTCCTAGTCTTCCCGGTGTGTCCCGAGTCCGATTGACTTGCCGTACCGCCACGCCACAATTCTCCGTCAACCGGTTGAATTTGAGCGCGCTATCGTTAAAAAGAAATTGTGTAAACCCATAAAATATTCATCCAAATATATTACCTTATTAAAGTAGGCCCATATATTAAGTTGGTAATGTTTTTTTTCCTTGTCCGATTGGTGGTGTGGATAATGGTGGCGTGTCCACGAACTGGTTTGCGCTTGCGCTCGTTAACGCGATGAAGTTGTTATACGCGACGGGTCGCGCCTGTTTTTGTTATACGCTTTTGAATCACTATCCGGATCTTAACACCTCGAGACAAGGCGCAAATTCCCTCAACCCGAGCACTGGTAACACTCAATGCAGAGGTTCACCATTCAACCCTTAAGACTTTTATAAAACAGTCTAAATTGCCTTGCACTTGTTGAATGTAACACTTACTATTAACTCCACACCTAACGAGCCCCAAGAAACCCCTGGCTGAGAGAACTTATGAAGGCTTAATACCTAAAATGGTGTTCTAGATCTGATCCTCTCTGTCTATAATATTACCAATCTGCCCTGAAATTATATACAAAATTAACATAAAATGGGTATTCTATCAGAATCTGCCAAAAAAAAAAGACCTCAAAAAGTTAATCGGGTTCCTTAGCCAAAACTAGCCATTGTAGCATTTACACAGCAACTTAACAAATCAGTACTAGTTAGATCAGTTAGGGTTACTAATATTTGATTTATCAGCTCTTTCGCACTTTGACGTACCGAAACTTAAGGCCGAGATCTTTTATATTAGACTATGAGCAGCTGTATTTGTTTGTATCAGTTTCTTCTTATTGATGGTACATTATTTTTGTCTTAGTTAAACAATAACTTAGGTATTCGTTAGTAATTATAACAACACTTACAAAATAAGATGATAATTAATTAATTAATTAATTAAGTCTTTGCTTAGCTAAGAAACGACTATAGATCTCGGCCTAAGAATGGGTATCCCGTCATAAAAAGGTTATCAAAACGGCCTTGGGGCATATAACCAAATTCTAAAACTTACTCAGGGTTTAACAACACCCCTAACAAATCTAGCAGATTACCTTCGTTTCTACTACAATGGGATAGCGTCAGTTTCAAGGGTTCTTCACTTGAGATAAGCTAATTAATCTCACTATAGCTGTTACTCAAATTAGCTCAAAATTAGGTCAGAGTCAAAATGTAATTACTCAAAGAGACTACATTTTACGGTTCCTGTGATTCGTCTCCAATAAACCAAAAACAAAACTCTGCACATATTACAGATATGAACCTATAAGTGTTGTGTATTGTTGCCCCATTGCAGTAGTAAAAAATAGGACTGGCGATATTTCGGACAAGTACAACTAACAGACCAATCTTGCTGGCCACAATTGCGGCAAAGGTGCTCGACAGCATGCTTGACTCCCAACTGACGACTTATTTGAAATCACATGACGCTCAATTTGGCTTCAAGCCAGGCTTGTCTACGGAAACTGCAATTCTTAGTCTCAAGCATGCTGTCAGGTACTATACGGATAGGCAAACTCCCATTTATGCTTGCTTCCTCGACCTCTCCAAGACCTTCGATCTGGTATCCTACGATATTCTCTGAAGAAAGTTGAGGGAGCAGGGTGTTCCCTCCGAAATAACACAATTGATGCAATATTGGTATGCTAACCAAATCAACACAGTTAGATGGATAACACTTTTTCTGTGGATTATAGTTTGCAGTGCGGAGTAAGACAGGGTAGGCTAACGTCCCCGAGGCTCTTCAACCTATACATCAATGGGCTCATCGCTGCTCTCAGCAGCATGCGAGTCGGCTGCTTGGTAGTTAATGTCTGTATTAATAACATAAGTTATGCAGACGACATGGTGCTGCTGGCTTCAACGATGGGTGCGCTCAGAAAGATGTTACGGGTATGTGAAGATTATGCCAAAAGTCACAGACTGATTTATGATATTAAGAAAAGTGAATAGCTACATGATATTTAAGGCAGCCGGTAAATGTCCAAGCGAAGTACCTGAGCTCTTGTTGTATGGGGAAAAGCTAAATAGAGTCTACCAATGTAAGTATCTGGGACACTATGTTAGTGATGATCTTCAAGACCATGCTGACATCGAAAGAGAACGTAGGGCGTTGGCGGTAAGGTGTAACATGCTGGCTCGCAGGTTTGCTCGTTGTACTGATCAAGTAAAACTTACCTTGTTTCAAGCGTATTGCCAAAACTTATACACGAGCAACCTGTGGATCAGCTACACTGAGAAATCGATAAACGTCCTACGTGTCTAGTAAAACAACGGCTTCAGGGTGCTGTTGGGCCTACCTCGCTTCTGTAGTTCGTCAGAGATGTTCGCTCAGTGCCGGACAAGCGGTTTTTTTGCCGTCATACGAAAGAAGACTGCCTCGTTGTTAGAAAGAATACGAGGGAGCTCCAACAGCATCTTGAAAACCGTTGCCAAGAGCTATGACTCTCCTTTGCTGAAGCATATGGTTCGCTTGGTGATCAAATAAGTCTAAAATACTTATTTTGATAGTTAGGCGAGCTAAATGTAATTACCAAAAATGTAATTTTTATATATTTTTTTTATATTGTAACTAAACATAACTATTTAAGTGTGATACTAACCCATGGATCAATGTTATCTTTAAATAAATGATTTATTTATTATTTATTTACAAGTGACCTTCGTAGTTTGTGTTTAGTATTAGTGGAAACTTAACTGATGTGAGTAACTATTTTTATTTTCGACTAATTCTTAAATAATGTGAACGTATTGGTTCACCAAATGAAGTACAATAAATGGGTGTAATGTCCATCACTAGATCCGGAGGATTGTTTCTACTGAGAAGACTCACCATAAACTCAGCTGTTATGTGCTTTCCATATTTTTTACAACACTTAATAATTCATTTTAGTGTTAGAGTAAGTTATCGCAGATAATTATTTATTTTCGTTTTCCTTGCACACATATTGAACATCGTCTAAACAGCCAAATTTAAGCGCATTAATATTTATTACTTCGCTGTATTTAATAAATGACCAAAAACAGCATCGGATTATTTCCTTTCGGTACTTAAATTAGTACAATTAGGAGTATTTCCGGCACGTGTGTCGCGTGGGCTGTTTCCTGCCCACTCCTTCATCACTATACATTTATTTTTATATGTAAATCACTCTGAGACAGAGCCCACTCGATTGTATTTTAATTACTTGCACCAATATTGTTAGTCATTTCCTTCTCAGGTTGACGAATATTCATGGTTAACGGAGACCATTGTATATCAGGCATCTGCTAGTTGTAGCTAATATTTAAATATTTGGTAACTATCTATGTAGTTACCAGTCTTACTTAAAATACTGTTGTCAGGTTATTCTTTAAAATCTGAATTTAGCACCTTTCTAGCTAAAACTTACCTAAAATGTCAGTTGTAAACAAAGATGTATGTAAGGGCGGTCAGCTGAAACATATCCCGTCTCCCATCTGGTCTAGTCTGGGAGAAATCTTTTTTTCTTTATAATACTTACCTTATTACGTTACGTACATGTTCGTAGACCGTTTTTGTAAATTCATATTGAATGAATAAATTGAAATCGAACTAATAAACATCATAAAGTACAGAAAACATACCGGACGGAAAACGAAAATCACCATATAAAATCTGCACTTCAACAACAGTCGGCTAAAATCCTTTCTCAGTAGCCGCATCGCCCGCAGGATACAAGCAAAGAGGAAACGTAAAAAAGGCAGAAAAAGCCGCAAGAAAATGATATATATTATAGCCGGGTACAGCGCACTCCCCGCCCGCCGCCGCCCCTGCGCCCGCGCCTTCACGACGAGTTAATCAGCCAGCGAAAAACGCAGATGCTCAAACTATACGGAGGCAGTTACAAAATCGATTTTTTAAAATTTTTGGTTACAAAAAACACATGATCTGACGAGTGACGGAGAGTGACGGACGATACAAAAATTGGAAAAAAAATACTAGTAACTAGTTAATTATTACTTTGACTATTTTAGCATTTGCATTTACAATGCTTGTTTTGTATATCTAAAGATAGAAAAACTGGAAAAATTTATAGTAGTTTATAGGTACTTGCCTTGAAACATTGATGAAATAACGTTGGCTTGCAACGTAAGCATCTACTGGAAAGATTCATTTGTCCCTTCGTCCCGTTTCGTGAGGTTTCGGTAGCTCATTGGTTTAGAGCACCGGATTGTGAAAGACACGGGTTCGATTCCCTCTCGAGATCATCAAGGCCCGATTTCGATTTTTTCCAGTTTTTCTATCTTTAGATACTAGTAGTTAAGTTTAGTTAAAACACAAAATAACCGTTACCTTTTTGCTGCGTAAATTTTATTTTTATGTTTTCGTTTTCGTTGCTATACTACTATACTATTGAAAAAAAAACCTAATTTCAAAACTAAAAAGGTCTCGAGAAGCACGCTGCTGAATAAAAGCTTGATTTTCAGAGCTACCGGTTGCGAAGAACTTGGCGCATGAACATTGAATCCAGTCTGGGTAGTATGACTGCGCGTCAAGAATATTTTGACTGGCTGCGAAAGAATCATACTTACTGCTAATACCATCAGACTCAATAAAGCTTATGCAGCCAACGCAACACGAAGTTTGAGAAACACTGCAGAATAATGGAGCATAATGACTCTATCGGCGGCGGCGCGGCGGCGAGCGGCCGCGCGGCCGGCCCACCGCCATCAGCTTTTTCTACGCCACGGACAAGCTTTCGAGGAAATATTAAGATTAGATTATTGAGGAGGCTGCTTCTCAATACTGAAAGCTAAAAAAATAAGCATAAAATTAAAAATATTCAAGTTAACGATTTGAAAAAAACTCAAAACATGCTTGGTGTTGTGGACTGTATTTGCTGGTGTTGTTGTTAGGCAGGAGGTACGAGTATGGCAAAACAATAGATTATGCACTTTAGATCACTTTAAATTGAATATAATATTATTACACGACCACAATATGTACAATGGACGCGATGGTGCGATGGAGAGAGAAAAATGTTGCCACACGCAATTAATATATAAAATTTGTGTTGGTGTTGCCAACACTTGGGAATAGGCTCTGCCCTAAGTGTTTTTTGACAAAACTAAACAGCAATGATTAGACAGTGTTGTTATTGTGTTGTATAATTGCTGCGTGTTCAGAAAGAAAAATTCCTAGATGTTGTACTTGAACCATCTACTTAATCTGCTGCTGTGTAGTTGTCTTCTCTGAAGCGGCGGAAAAAATACCACCTAAATATCTCCTGCTCTAATTAGCCCAAAAATTAACGGTGCTTGCACCGTATACAGGGTTGCCAACTCAGCACTTTCGGTGCTAGATCTGGCACTATTTTCATGTCTCTAGCACTGAAATTTTATAAACAGAACCAAAAATCTAGCACTAAATAGCCAGCTAAATTAAAAAAGTCAGCTCAAGCTGGATATAGCTAAGTGTAGGTGAGCCCGAGCCATCCAAACAACAGCAGTGCAGGGAAGATGATAGGAAAACTATGATTCGTATGTTTTTATTATTAATAATTGTGACAGTTAAAGAAATATTCGGTGATAAATTATTTTATTTTATATGTTTAGCACTATTTTTGGAAATTCATAGCAATCTAGCACTTTTTGAGGGACCATTCAGCACCCACCCGTGGTGCAGAGTTGGCAACTCTGACTGTAAGTATAGTTATGAATTTATTATCACTTTTATAACAACACAAATATGAAACAACCTAAATGTTCGTTAAATCGAATACGAATCCAACCCCTCTAGCTATTGCATCAATAGGCTAATAAGCTACATGTACTTACGGCTCCATTATGGCTTACATTCTTTAGACGTTTTTATTATATGTCCGAAGAACCATAGAAGGAAAAGTTAATCTTATAATGTTACGTTCAAAGATAAAGCATTTATAGCTTAGCTATAAATGTATTTCCTAACTTGTACTTGAGGGCCAATTATAGAGAAACCAATCACCGATCGATCACAACGTCGATAGATCAAAACACGTGGTTTAATGAAGACATCGCGCGCTGCGCCGACGCAGCGGCTCCTCAAAGACCCGCCGCCTTTGATCTTGCCGCCCGCTAGTGACAGTGCGGAGGCGATGATGCCTTTATAAAAACTCCAATGATTTATTCCAAATAGGGCTGGCTAACTAAAATGCTTCCGAAATGTTTTAGTTAACGCCAGCCCTATTTGGAATAAATCTGGAAATGGACTTACAGACGCTGTATAATTTCTAAGAGATCTTGTTATATTACCTTTATTTATTGTCAAAATACTCGTAGATAAAATATCTTTCATAAGCTTCTACGGTCAATCGATCCTATAACAATAAAAAAAAGGATTGTTTTTCTCTTTCATTCAATTATTTAAAGCGTTTGAGGAATGCTTCATCAACATTTCTTATCACCAAAAAAAGTGTTGAATCATAAGAGTACCAAATCTAAATCAATTCAGCAACCCTAATCAATCCCAAGATGAATGACGATTCTATAGACCTGAAGATTGAGAGTTATTCGATGCAAAGCAAAAACCACTTTGTTTCATACTAACAAGCTTTACCATTATCCAGATATGGATTCTTCCTTTTGTGAAGATGTTAGTTTTTATAGCAAAACATTATTTCATTGCTAGGCATACTATGAAAAAGACATGCCAAGCCTTTTGTTGATTGATGTATATAAGGTTTTGTTGAGCCTTTCCTTGGATTGTAAGTATAATTATCTTATCTTATCCTAATTGACCGGAATAACTTTATTTTAATAATTAGGTTTAGTAGGCAACCCTCGAACGTGTTCTAACAGTTCCATGTTCAAACTATATATTTCACATCAAAGAAGAAGCTTATGCACCTCAGTTCTGAATTTACGTCTTCGGGGGTAAAAAAATATTGTTACCCCGAAATGGGGTGCTAAAGTGCACGGACACGGCTAACAAAGCAAATAAGGAAAGATCTTTATATAAACTGAAACAAATTCAACACTGAACTCAAGTTTCGCCCAAGAAATATTTTATAATGTCGTTTTTAGAATAAGTAGTGATGATGGTGGGATCCAGCATTAGCTGTTTCGGAAGCACATGTTCCGTCTCAGGCAGGTTTTGTCACCTTTTAATAATCGTTTTGAACCTTAAAGACCCTTTGTAGAGGTGAGCAAAATTACGCTTCTTATAACTATTTTTCCAAAGATTTTCATTCAAAATGGTAGTTTTGTATGCGAACTACGCGAAGTATTACAAAAATGAAGCATTTCGCGTTCCATATTTAAAATTTCCAATTTCATCATATTCTACACGCAGCACATCCAGACACGAACGATGATAAATAACTAAGTTTCTCGGCTGCTTTCAACGACGCATTGTTTGTTTTCTTTTTTTGTTTGTGTTCTGAGAAGTGGCGGCACGAGTGGGGTACCTACAACAACCAGAGCTTAAAAACATAACTCTTCAGTTTAGAGATTACGCCTACGAAGTACCTATTTAGAAAGCAGAAATATATTTACTGGGTCTAAGCAGGAAACGGGACAATGCTAATCAGTATTAGTGACGATCGAGGCAAGACGGTAGCTGCGGATGGACAACATAACAAATAAAATGTTTATTCCAAAATAAATAAAACGGTTGAAGGAACTGTGTAAGCGGTACGACCAAACATCATGAGCTATTTACAGAAAATCGCAAACTAACAAGGCGTTTTTGTGGTTGTGGACATAGCAAGATGTTTTGTATGTCTGGCCTGTTGGCGCAATTGCAGCGATGCTGCCTTTAGCGCTGGAGGTCGTGGGTTCGATCTCCACCCATGACAAACATTTATAAGATGAACATTTGTATTTGTTGTAATGTATAATGTAAGTTATGTATTATTACTATAATTACTTAGATAGCATGTTGCCTAAGTTGCAGTGCTCGAAAAGAGCAACTAAGTTGTAAGCACTAAACATAATGGACCAACCTATGTACACTTAGTTTGCAATAAATGATTTGATTTGATTTGTTTTGATTTGTGTGTCTGGGTGTTATTATCTATTTAAGTTTGTATTTAGAAATATTTAGGTATGTTTATCAGTCTCTGACGTCCACATATAAATATTTATTTATTATTTGTTTATTATTATTTTTATAGCTGAGTAATTTCAAATTTAAAAAAAAATATTTGCTGTGAGACTTAGTTGATACATGGTGATCCTCCCCGCTGAGCCGTGGGTTTGTTCCCATCTAGTATGTACAAACAGAGATTTAAATTGTTGTACAAATATATTTGTTAGTTCTGTGTTTAGGTGTCTGTCTATCTGTTTGAGTTGTATCAAAACTTTTTAAGCATACATAATATCTAAACTTAGCTTCGTTTGCGAAGAAAGAAATACATTTGTTATTGGTCATTTTTCATAATAGAAAGGGACATTTTTATACGACGTTGTTGAAAAAACATGGAGAAACCACTTAAATTATTTTTGTAGAACTTGGAAAATTCGATAGGCGAAGCACATTCTCGTAACAATGATGTTTTTAAAAAGTAACTTTATCACGTCGTATAGACACAATAGATACAACAATACAATTTACCGCATCTGACGTCTACCAAGAGTTGCCGCCACAGATTAGGCATGCGCGGCGCTCTGACAGATAGCCCGCTTAGAACAGCACGCCATTTTTGACTCACGCACACAGAGACGTGATTTTACAGGCGAAGTCAGTCAGTTTCAGTTTCTCGGTCAGTCGCACTGTCAAAAACATTGAGATATTTATTATTTGTACGTCAGATACATGATAGTTAAATGGTCAAAAATGGTTTCGCGCAGATATTTCTGTTGCAGTGTATTTATGGTTAAAGATATTTTATTTCTCATTAGAATACAATTCACTTACTAAACTTAAAAAATAAAGACAATGTAACATAATTCTATGCGCGCGAGCCGCGCCAAAATAACAATTAAAAGTCGGTAATCCTAAAACCACAAAAACAGTCGCCGCGCGAGATCATTCACTACATTTGACTGTATGAACACCACACGAAATTGTGATTACACGTTTTCTAAGTTACCAAATGTTGTTGAAAGGTAAGTAAAACTTATATCTTTTGCAAGTTAGTAGGTACTATGTAATATAAGTATATTATTTCTCGTAACACATTCAAACACAGTAGAAATGGGCATTTACTTTTTCCGTGACTTATCCTATCATGCATTGGTAAAACACCAGTATTTTAGGTACCTTTATGCTTTTATCGGGGCACACGTGGCTGCTCAGCTGCCTCCGTCGCCTCCGACGGGTGACTGCGGAAGCGGTGGTTCATGGTGTTATCTACAGCTTACTAGGTATAAGGTGATTCTGTATGATCAAGCCCATTGGGCTATCAGGTTGCACCTGGACCCTTGTTTAATAAGCGGACGCCTTCTGTAGGTGAATGACTTCTTATTATATAAAACTTTTATACGTATTCACTCATCTTAACTCTTTTTAATCTAACTGGAGCCCTTTTAATATTTTTGTTTTTCCGAACGTGCAATTTTTCACTTGATGTATTTTACTTATGGCGGTATCTGTCAAATCGCGCATGGCGAAAATAGTAGCAACCTTAGGCGATCAGGCAAGTTGAGAGAAAAAGGCGAGAGCGGTCCTTCTGTAAACTCTTTATTTTGTGTTGACTCTTTAAATTTACATTATCGTTCGCGTAAAAAAATATATTATAATTTGACATTGTCATGGCATGTCATGTGTCATCCCAATACAATTTTTTTACGCAAACGATAGTGTAAATTTTAAGTGGGAGCTCGTGGTAGACGTACTGGTTGACGGTCGACTGACGAGTTGTATCTGTTACTCGTAATAAAAGCTAAAGTACTTATATCCGTACAGAGCTATTCTTGCAAGTTTCTAAATTTGGCAGAAAATGTTTTAAAGTACGAGTAAGTAAGGAAGTTATTTAACAGCGAGCATATTAAGGATAATCTTCACGTAAGTATACAGTTTGATCGGTACTAGTGTAGAAAACTTATTAAAGTTCAACAGTACGCTGAGGTTGAAGCGAAATGTTAATATTCAAATGGTGCTACGAAGCTCGCTTTACAACTATGTTGCGCGCGATGATACCGTTTTCTAAACACAGTTACTTCTCAAACGTTCAACTTCTCAAAATGAGTTTTCAAAGTTCGTGGGCTCGTGATAGCATCTCGTGACAGTGTAACGTGCCTCAAGTCCCATTTATTGCCAATTTCAATAACAAGCTCATGAGAAAAATAGTTTTTGAAACTTATTTCGTTCTTTTTGAGGAGATTTTCAATACCGATATTATAGGGTTTGGTGTTTTATGAACTAAAGTAAACTTGTTGTTTTATATTCTCATGTTTATATGTTCAGCTAAAAAACGAAGTCATGACGAAAATCAAGCAAATAACTCATCTGTTGTCTTTGTACAGACAATAGCCCATCGAGTTACTACATACTGTTAGGCTTTATTTAACACTGAACTCTATATGCTGGTAAAAACAAAAATCAAAATCCTTTAAGTACGAGTATTTTGTATTTGTGATTACAGGTAATCACAAATACAGTTTGCTCTATCTGTACGTCGATTTATTTTTAATCAACTCCGACGCGGTGGTAGAGTCGCATTATGTCTGTATCCTGTGTAATTATATATCTATATTATTATAGTATGTATGTCTATCATTTAGTATATCTTGCTTTATATTTGACGATTTAAAAGTACTTACTGTGAAAGTCTATTTGAATAAAGTTGTTTGATTTTGAGTTTAAGTTTGAGAGTTATTTTATAAGTACTTATAGTTTTAAAAAAAACCATACTTATTAAATATATATATAAACGTAATAGTTAGTTCGCTTGGAAAGCCACTTAAGCCGCAAAGCGGTCAGTTTTCGGCGCCCGCGCACGTGCCACACACAACGCGTCGCTTGCGCAACGAGGAACTATTCGGGACGGGCCTCTCCCCCTACCGGTTTCAGTATTATACCGATGTGGCTTTAATCATAAGAAGGCAACAAGTTTAAGAATTAATTTAAAATGTACAAGACATGGTTCATCTTCGAAATAGTTGTCTTTTACAGAATGTGACTACAGAGGGTTTTTTTATAGTGCGTGTCAAAATAACCTCACTCGACCTGATGGAAAGCGGTTGCGAGGTCCAGATATGAAGCTGACAAGTACAGTAATACAAAGCAATCACTGAGCTGGCCATCTTCGTCTTGAAAGCCAGCAAAAATGGCTTTTCACGCCCCGCTTGAAGACCCCGGGACTTTATGAGGAAGGTAAGTTAACACATCCGCTGGAAGAGCGTTCGTACACGAAGTACATACAGTACAACGAAGAAACAAGTCACCGAATATACGGTTTGAGTAACGGCCAACAAATGCTGGTTGGTTTCCAACTGCTTAAAACGGTCAGGAAAAGAAGCAGCCGTGGACTATTGTATTTTTCCATAGTTGTTCCCATTCTAGATGACAACTGTCATTTCCCTATAACTGCTACGACAACTTGGACAAAGTTATTGTGACTAGGTACTAGTCTTGAGCTACTTCTGTTGCTGACTGTACCATCTTATATTGTAAGTTTATGATCTTCAGATTTAGTTTCCATTTACCTACCTGGTCACAATAACTTTGTTTAAGTTGTAGTAGAGTTCTAGTTGTTGTTGAGCAGATGCTCAAGGTTTTCCGAAGCATATGTAAGCATGTTACACCTACGTTACGTCTTAGATGATCGCCTACCTAGGCAATAAAAATCATAAAAAGAACATGTTCATTATCTAACACACCAATGGAGGAAAGCAGCTTCACGGCATATATTAATGACAGATTTTAATTTTCTAAACTTCGTGACAGCGAAAACATACGTTCAACAGCTTATTTTTTTGTGAATTCCACAAATGAGGTATTCGTTAACCTACCGATTTAAAATTTACCGAATTTGCATCTCTGTCAGCAACATTTCAGGTAATTACTCCATAGGCATCATCAGAGATCATTACTAGGGCGGCGGCCGGTGACTCCATCGGACCACCCACGACAGGTCTGTAGGTATCTAAGTAACACAAACTCAGATACCAATTGAAATAGATGACGGGAGTGTAGGTACCGTAATTCGTGTGTCAAATGTCATTTTGACAAAGGTTGAGCACTGAGGTCAATAACAACAAATCAACGCCCAACCTTTGTGGCAACGAAAGTCAAAATCATGTATATAGATTTACGCTAACCATTCCTCTTTCTATTGAGAGCGACGTGGCCTAAGAGTTGAGCACCCCAGCTCGGAACACGTGTGATCCCGAGTTCAAATCTGGCCGGAACCATTTTGTGTTTATTGTTCAATTGGCGACGAATTCACTGAAGATGGAAAACACTGATAAAAACTTAAGCAACCCGGATAACGGCGGAAGGCTCACTACCCACCACGCTGAGTTCTAATACGCTTGGTGAAAAGTGGGCTTCTGAGTGTTTCGTTCAACATGACTGCAATAGTCAACTGGCCTATAGTTTGGGATATAGTCGTGATAGATTGTAAAATTGAACTTTGAATGAGAAATGGCGGCTTCCTTTACTGTAAAACGTAACGTATACCTACCTAGTGCCGTCAATAACCGTCAAGAAAGTAGCAAGCTGTGTTTCGTTAACTATACAGATTTATGTCTGTGAACACAAATACAGAAATTGCTTTATCGCTTTAAGACGAAAATGCGGCACACGCGATACAATCATGAAGATTAAGACGATCAAGCTCATTCTGAGGCATTAGGGCACGTGTCTTAATGTGTTAAGTAATTGTTTCTAATTGTTAGCAATTTAACTGAGAGATTTGTTTTTCATGTTTGATTACCAAGTAAAGTTAAGATTTGCCTGATGGAGTTGTCATAATAATTGCTTTTATTGTGAAGATGTATAAAAACCCTTTGCCGTAAAGGATTAAAAAAGTTGTAAGCACTTCTCATAATGACACACACTGTCAGTTTGGTGCTGAGTTGCGCTAATCCCAAACGATTGAAAAATGATAAACTGTTGAGTCAACAGTGTGCTAAATGATAGTTGACGTTAAGGCTTCAATCAGTCCGGTATGTCTACCATGAGTTTCTGTCACGTAAACTACGATAATTGACTTCAGAAACATGTATGCCATTTTTGGTTTCATTTATAATCACTGGGGCGCTGTACCGAAATCCCATACAAAGACGTCAACGCGTACAACGCATAACTCATGGTAGGCAAACAGCACATGGAAGGAAGGAAGGTGACTCGCCTCTAGCCTGTGGACCACTTAAATCAGGCCCCCGTCGCCTAATTTCACTCAGTCGCAATATAGGATTGACAGGACTTTACCACAAAATAGAGGAGTTTAAAGAAGGAGCGCTCGCACCTTTTTCCAAAACTTGCGTGAACCGCCTGGGGTTACTACTATATTCGCTCTGAATTTTTAAAATGAAGTAAGTAGGTTATACCTACTTGACAAAACCGGCCAAAAACAAAATTCATCATGTGAAAAATTGCACCAAGTTCGACAAAAACAAAAACACTCGCGACAGTGCGACTTTCCGGCTCACCGAAGCTCACTGACTTCGCTTGTAAACTCATGTCTCTGTGTGCGTGCGTCAAAAATGGCGTGTTGTTCTAAGCGGGCTATCTGTCAGAGCGCCGCGCATGTCTAATTTGTGACTTTACTCTAACGCACGCTTATCTCGCTTACGCTACAGTCAAAACAAATAGGTTTGTCTCTGTCCTTCAACATCGCACGACACATTCACAGCGGTGTGAGTTGTGCATCATCCCCGTTTTCAGTTGACAATTTTTTCTTCCGCTATTTGATTTAATCTAAGCGTCCATCATGTTTTATTAGCAAAAGATATGTCTGCCACTTCTGCTGAAGTGCAGTAGCACTCAACATGCACACCTATCTTGTTAATGAGCTACAAGGAAAATGTTCATTAATTCTAAAATTTAGACAATAGTCTAACCGAAGAGTCACACCAATAAATCCGCGAGAGTACTAGTTAATAATTCGAAAATAAACGGAATTTAGACGTGGCGTAGATTAGGGCATGTATTTGAAAGTGTAACTACTGAGTTTCTTGCCGGGTCTTCTCAGTGTGGAATCAGTGTTCCGACACCGGTGTTACAGTCACATTATTTGTAATTTGTATGAATTATTTTAGTTTACAGATCGTATTAATTTTATGTCTGTTATGATGTCCAAAGCTTACGTTAAATGTTATTGATGACTCGAAAGAACTGTTAGAATAATCGACCGTAAGGTCTAATTGAATAAAGTATTATTGAATTTTGAATTATCTTTCGAAGTGTTACAAAAAAACAGTAATTTACACCATTTTGAAGCATAATAGAGCCCCTGATCTGCATACAATCGATTTGGATAGTAAACACTTTATATTAATTTTCAATTCTTTTCACCGTTCTAATTACAAATTCTCTTGCAAGTTTATTAATATTATAATGGTAACTGCTTGATAAATCATACGATTTCACATTCACGTAGAACAGCACACTTCACAGGTCGTTCGAAGGAGCTGAAATAGCAAAAAAGAATTGTACGGGACCAAATCCGAAACCACGTACACTTCAATCGAGTAGGTAAGGTAGGCATTGCGAAAGGGGTGAAAAATTAACTTACACTGTATTCTAATCATATGGGATATACGAGTGGGACCCGGCACTTCAGATGCTGGCTAACTACCATTTGTTGTTATATTCCAGACCAAACGCTTTTGTCCACATTGCGAAGGAAACGACTAAATAATTGAGATTATACTGTAGATAATACTGGATGGATAAAAAGTAACATGCAAGAAAGCATAAGTATGTTTTGTATCGCTCTTTCTGTAAACAATTATTCTAACTACTCTTTAATATAAGCAATGAAGTAACATTGTTGTGATTAGGGTTGCCAACCCTACTATAAACTCGTTTTACAGTATCCTACTATATTATGGGATTTGATCCCACTCGTACTATATTTCCAAAAGAAATTATAGTAGGCAATACTAAAACTAAACTTTATTTTGCGGAACGCAGCCCTAATTTTTTAAAGCCCTGCTCTAAAGATAAACCGCGAAGCAAAAAAATACAAATACTGATAGAATTTTTTTTGTTGCTTTTAACAATATTTTTAGAGGTAACAGCTTCGAAAAACTAAATTTGATAGAAAATAAGTTGGTTACCCTAGTTGTGATGCACGTTTCTTGTTTTCAATTAAATTGCTTACATCTTTTTAATATTTAGTTAATTGCCACAAATTAGCAGCCTTCATGGCTAACCGATAAGATAGATAGATTGTTAGTACCTACTGATTATTTATCTTTGTTTTGTTTTGCAGCAAAAAAATAACGCTAGTCCAAAACCGCTCTTATTAATGCCGTTTCGCAACATGTACGTGCCAATAGCTTAACTTATTGCTGTTTAAACCTTATAAGGTCAAGGTGAAATCTGAGTAGGTCAGTCTCAAAATATGTCAGTTAGTGAAACTTGAAGTGAATATTAGGAAATAAGGGTTAGGGAGGCGACTACGTTATAATAATTTAAATACTTAGAGTTTTAATTGAACTTCTGACATTTGGTTTATTACGAAAGATTGCTTCAATAACACTCTCTGGCACACCTTGAACATTTTTCCAGTTTAACTGCCATTACAGTGGTCGTTAAGTTTTCACTGTACAAATAACATCGTTAAAACCCATTCTCCCTCACCTAGACCCGGTTCCCCGTATGCTTAAACATAATATTTTCGATAATAACAGACTCTCATCATAGTTCTTAACGTAAAACCGACCTAAATTCAGGTGGAATGACACACAATCTGTGTAATGAGCCGCTCGAGATGCAGACTCGCGTCAGACATAGAATAACAGAAGGACACTACACTAACTACTTAGAGCTTTCATTTCGAAAGATCGATGGTACTTAGAGATTGTCTAACCAGAAATGATGCGCCCCACTACTTTTTATTCCGTCCATATTTTCAAAATGTATATATGAAGCCAATACCATCATTGTAGCGATGACTTGATTTCAATGATGGAGGCATTTGCCCAGTGGTGGGATAGTATACGGCTATTTATTCACTTACTTTACTTTATGCGTGCGTGAATGCGGTGGAGGGGGGCGTCATTCCCGATTAGACGAGGTCTACCTGATGATGAACTACTCGTATCTACTAGGGGCCCGTTCCAAATCACTTTCCGCAGAGTGATTTTCACCCTCGTCAGATAGAAAGAGACGTAACGAACAAAACCTTGGCCTGACAGCTGTTAGGTGAATTTCATTGGGATCCAGGCACCGATAGAATTCGCACTTGTCAGAGTGATAAACATCACCCGAACCTGTTCCGAAACAACTGGGAAACTGTCATGTCACAGCTCGGTCAACCTCGGTTTCACTCAGGTTCAATTTGGAACGGGTTCGAGTGATTTTCACTCCTCAGTGTGAACTTCCAGTCTTTCTGAAATACAGCCTAGGTATCTGACTCATCATCATCATCATTTCAGCCGAACGACGCCCACTGCTGGGCATAGGCCTCCCCCAAGGATCTCCACAACGATCGGTCCTGCGCTGTCCGCATCCAGCGGCTTCCCGCGACCTTGACCAGATCGTCGGTCCACCTTGTAGAGGGCCTGCCCACGGAACGTCGTCCGGTACGCGGTCGCCATTCGAGAACCTTTCCGCCCCAACGGCCATCGGTTCTCCGCGCTATGTGTCCCGCCCACTGCCACTTCAGCGATGCAATCCTTCGAGCGATGTCGGTTGTTTTTGTTCTCCTGCGGATCTCATCATTTCTGATTCGATCGAGCAGGGAAATACCAAGCATCGCTCTCTCCATTGCTCGCTGGGTGATCTTGAGCCTTCTTATGAGACCCATAGTAAGGGACCACGTCTCGCTCCCATAGGTCATTACTGGCAACACACACTGGTCAAAGACTTTTGTCTTGAGACACTGAGGTATTTCGGACGCAAATATATGCCGGAGCTTCCCGAACGCTGCCCATCCGAGCTGGATTCGACGAGAGATCTCTTTCTCGAAGTTGGACTTACCTAGCTGGACTGTCTGTCCCAGGTAAACATAGTGGTCAACAACTTCGAGTGTAATGTTCCCAACGTTAACTGGAGCGGGTGCAATATGGGCATTCAACATGAGTTTTGTTTTGTCCATGTTCATCTTAAGACCCACTCTTTGAGAAGCATTACCGAGATCTTCGAGCATTATGTTCAGGTCTTCCAAGGTCTCAGCCATAAGAACTACATCATCGGCAAATCGCAGGTGTGTTAGGTATTCGCCATTGATGTTGATGCCGCGTCCTTTCCAGTCCAGAAGCTTGAAAATATCCTCCAACGCAGCCGTGAACAGTTTCGGAGAAATAACGTCTCCTTGTCTCACGCCTCGCTGTAGTTGGATCGGATTAGAGCTCTGGTTCTGTAATCGGACCGACATGGTGGCGTTCTGGTATAAGTACCTTAGCACCTCAATGTACCTGTAGTCTATTTGGCACCTTTGGAGAGACTGCAGTACTGCCCAGGTCTCAATCGAATCAAAGGCTTTCTCGTAGTCCACGAACGCTAAGCAAAGTGGCAAGTTATACTCTTCGGTCTTCTGTATAACTTGCCGCAGCGTATGAATGTGGTCTACGGTACTATAGCCTTTTCGGAACCCTGCTTGTTCGGGAGGTTGGAAGTCGTCAAACCTGCGAGCGAGACGATTCGTAATGACTCTCGAAAACAGCTTATAGATATGGCTCAGAAGCGAGATGGGTCTGTAGTTCTTCAAGAGAGTTTTGTCACCCTTCTTGAAGAACAGCATCACATCGCCTCTGCCCCATGCCTTTGGCGTTTTTCCCTCGAGGATGACAGAACTGAAGAGCGTCTGGAGGACCTTAAGTATCGGCTTACCGCCCGCTCTCAGGAGCTCGGTTGTGATTCCGTCACCACCCGCCGCCTTGTTGTTTTTAAGCTGCTTGAGAGCCATCCTAATCTCGTACAGGCTGACGTCCGGGATATCTTCGGTATAGTGTCGGGTAAGCTTGGCTCTAGGATCTTTAGCCTTGCTTTCAACAGGTGTTTGCGTGGAATATAACTGTCCATAGAAACTCTCAATCTCCCTCAGGATTTCAGGTGTTGACGAAATGATGCTACCTGCCTCAGTTTTCAGTCTCGTCAATTGGCTTTGCCCAATAGACAGATCTCTGGCGAACACTTTGGAGCCTTTATTCCGCTCAATTGCCTCTTTAATACGCTGGGTATTAAATTGGCGAAGGTCGCTCGTCAAAGACTTAGATATCTGTCTATTGAGTTGCCGATAACGATGGGCATCCGCTGAGTTCTGTAGCTTCATTTCGTTTCTCTGATCCATGAGTAGGAGAGTCTGACTGGAGAGTTTCTTTGATTTGGGACGGCGGGTTTTAAAGTGCTTGGACCCTACCGTACGGACAGTATCTTTTGACAGAATATTTTGTGACCTTTCAAAAGCATTTGATTGCGTGGATTATGAAATATTACTGATTAAGCTAAGACATTACGGTGTTTCAGGTATCTCATCTCAATTAATACAATCTTATCTTACAGATAGAACTCAAAAAGTTAGTATCAACGGAACTGCATCTTCCGGTGCCACCATACGTATGGGAGTGCCCCAGGGATCTATATTAGGACCTTTGCTTTTTCTTATTTATATAAATGATCTTCCTACCTATGTCAAAGATATTTGTGAGATAGTATTATTTGCTGACGATACCTCGTTGATTTTTAAAGTCGACAGAGGTAAGCAAGCATTTGACGATGTAAATAATACTCTCTCAAAAGTACTATGTTGGTTCACTAGTAATAATTTATTACTTAATGCAAAAAAAACAAAGTGCATCAAATTCTCTATGCCCAATGTGAGACAGGTTGATACTATTGTAACTATGAATGACGAGCCATTAGAATTAACAAATTCTACTGTATTTTTAGGAATAACTTTAGATTCTAAGTTGCAATGGGGTCCGCATATAACGGCCCTGGCAGGGAGACTCAGTTCCGCTGCTTGTGCTGTTAGAAAAATACGACTCTTGACTGATATTGAAACAGCAAGACTAGTATATTTTAGCTACTTTCATAGTGTTATGTCGTATGGTCTACTGTTGTGGGGTTCAGCTGCAGACTTGAACACCATTTTTGTACTTCAAAAAAGAGCCATCCGCTCCATTTACAAACTTAGACCACGCGACTCGCTTAGGGAAGTATTTAAGAAGATCGATATTTTAACTGTGCATGCTCAGTATATTTTAGATAACATAATGTATGTGCGCAAAAACTTGCATCTGTTCAAAAAAAACAGTGACACTCATAAACATAATACCAGAAATAAAAACAAATTGAAAACTCCCAGTCTTAGGCTACACAAGGTGGGAAACTCATTTGTGGGTCAATCTGTAAAATACTTTAACAAAATACCTCAAAGTCTTGTTGATCTACCTCTTCACAAGTTTAAGTCTGCAATTAAAGCAAAGTTAATGAAACAAGGTTATTATAATGTAGAGGATTACTTGAACGACAAAAGTTTGTGGTCATAGTAGGAATAATCTGCTCCTCTGCTCAATATTGTGTTCTTTTTTCTACTCGCATTGACTGTACTCTGAATTTATTTTTTGTAAAACAAACAAAGTTGAAAAGAGTAACTATCGAGTTTCTTGCCGGAGTCTTCTCGATAAGAAGCAACGTCCGAACCGGTGGTAGATTCACATTATGTATATTCACGATGTGTACTAATATTGTACTATTTTATTTACGTTTATTATTATTATTTCTGTATACTTTTTTTGACATGTCATAAGTGCTTTATACAAGCTTAAATGAATAAATGATTTTTTAATTTAATTTAATTTAATTTAATTTAATTTAATTTAATTTAATTTACCACCATGTTGTACAGATCGTCCACATCGATGCTGTTCTCAAGGGCTTCGAAGCGGTTTTGAAGCTCGAGCTGAAAGCACTCGGGGTTTTGAATTTGAGCCGGTATTGGTCGGAGCGTGGATTTTATCAGTCGCGCTCTCTCAAGCTTTAGGTCGATATTCAATGTGCCTCTGACCATGCGGTGATCGCTTCCTGTCTTAACAGCGTTGATCACAGTGACATCATTGAATATATGCTTCTTCGTCGACATGATAAAATCGATCTCGTTTTTGACTCTACCGTCCGGACTGATCCAGGTCCATTTGCGGCTTACGGGCTTCTTGAAGAAGGAGTTCATCATAAAGAGGTTCTCCCTCTCCATGAAGTCTGCCAGCATCTGGCCCCTGTTGTTCCGTTGCCCAAATCCAAATTGCCCCACTCTCAACTCATCACCGCAACGTTGCCCCAACTTTGCATTAAAATCCCCCATCACAACCGTGTAGTGGGTTTTATAGCTATGCATGGCTTTAGAGATCTCCTCATACATAGCCTCCACTTCGACATCGTCGTGCTTTGAGGTCGGAGCGTAGACCTGAATGACATTCAGCGAATATCGTTTCGATATTCTGAGTATCAGGTACGCTACCCTGCTCGAAACACTTCCGATAGTAATCACGTTGTTGACAAGGGATTTGTGGACGATGAACCCGACACCACCTAGGGACTGTTGGTCGCCCTCCCGGTGGTATAGTAAGTTACCGGATTGCAGGATTATCGAGTCCTCCCCCTCTCTTCGGACTTCAGATAACCCAATGATATCCCAATGTAACTTACTAATTACCTCTTCCAACTCTATGAGCTTCGCGTCGAGCCTCAGTGTGCGCGTGTTATATGTTGCCAGGTCGAGTCGTCGTTGTTGGCAGCCGGATCTTACCCGGGGATTCCTAGCACCCCCTGCCCTGCCGTTACCATAGCCGCTGCCGTAGCTAGGAATAGCAGGGCCGCCGGGGACTGGGGGCCGATTTCCTGGTTGTGCAGCCATTTTGGGGGGGGGTTTGCCATAATCGCCACGCTTGGCAGGCGGGTTGGCGATCGCAGTATGGCCTGCTGTTATCCGGAGACGCTGCTGCCCATCTCCTTATGGCAATTTTCCCTCGGTCGGCTCTTACGACACCCACGGGAAGAGAGGGGGTAGTGCTATTCTTTTTTATGTGCCGGCACTACACGGCACGGTATCTGACTATGCTCACCTAATCTTAATTATCCTGGTGTAAGGTGGCACATATCACATTATTGTTCAAGGGGGCGTGGTGTATATTCCTTGGAGACACCCTGTGCCCTGTTCATTTCATTTAAAAATCAGTAAACGTTCGTGCGGATTAATATACTAGTTCTGAGTTCTAGGGATAGGCTAGCATCCCTAGAACTCAGTAACTCTCATAACATTGTACTGTAATGAAAATTTTGTAAGTAGCTTATAGTATTGTTTACGTTTTTATGAATCAAGGAGTAAATCTAATCAAATAAACATGAGATCAGTCGATCGAGCGTCTAAAATAATTTCAGTTTAGCAAGAATAATAATCTATGGGCATAACTGTTCAGTATTTAAATATGTATTGTATAAGCATGGTCAAACCATAAACTTCGTAACGCGGGCCAACGTTGTTGCGTGTTGGATCCTATTCTGACTTTTTGAGGACATGACTCATCAAAGTCTGTCTGCGTTAATAAAGAGTCATGCTATCAAATTTGTGCATTTTTATTAAGTATAGTATCTACTCAATTTGGTTCATCATAGACACGTGACCTACAATCATTAGCGAAGTGCTTTAAAAATAGAACGATGGGCTACTCGTAACAATGTGAATGGTATCGGACGCCTCTCAGTACAAACGCTATGATGTAAGAAAAATACTATTTTTATAAATATTTCGGTTCAGGTAACGTATCTTTAAAGAAATATCATCATCACTGACCTTCTGTGGCTTACGCTGTGGCATGTCGTGTCCGCGTTGGCATTAAGGCGTGGAGCGTCGTGCCGTCAGCGGCGACGTGGTGGTCTCCCGATGTCTTCATTTGCCGGCCCTGATGATTGCCTCTCGTGCAACCATTAAATAGTGCCGTTTCAATCGTTTGAAACAACGATTGTTCGGTTCATTTGTTAACGAGTTTGGTTAAATGCCAACCAATGCTGTTGGACTCGCAAATCTCTTGTTAAAAAGTGATTCTGGACACTAAAATTAGTTTTTTACTTTATTAATATAAAAAAAAAACGAATTTCAGACCTTGATGAAAATCATACAACATTAATTGATTTTGTTACTTTTGATTGATATCTCGTCGTATCTACAACTGCTGATTAAAAGTTGAGGACACCTGCAATTGATGCTGCCCTGTCACATGTCAATAGAAATGAAAGTAACAGCTACATATAAGTACTGCTCAGCTTTGATTGACGTTAGTGGATTGGGGGGATAGATAAGTGAATTAATCGGCTTTTACTGAGAAAAAAGTATAAGCATTTTTTTTTTTTGTTTTCTGAGTCTATCTAAATCTAAATCCGCTGTGTTGGAATCCCCCTACTACGTAGGTAAAAGCCTCTCTTTCGCTCTTCCACACACGTCTATCTTGCTTTTACATTTGGTAGTTGTAAGCAACCGGCTTTTCTTAGAACTGAAATAACCTCAAAACAGGCTTGTAAAAGATGTTAAAAATTACCACTTGAAAAGTGTGTTTGCAAATATTATTTGCTTACTATTCAGCGAGGTTTTTATAAAGGAGATTGCCTAATTTTGTATGGAAGTTGGACCAAGATGCCTAGAATGCTCACATAGTGCATTTTGTTCCTCAGACTATCACTAATCTGTAATTCAAAGCACATACAAATCTATACCAGGAGTTCAAAGAAAAACAGCCTCTTATTTCAAATATTTTTATTGGAAAAAATATTGTGCATTGAATTTTTTTCTTCCTGGGTCCAATTTATTTTTAAATATTTTCTATAGTTCATGTTAATGCTACAGTACAGACGCGTTCACATCAACCTTTAAAAAATGGGTCTTATGTCAGCAGCATAAAGTGCCCCTATGTAAAAGTTGATGTGAACGCCTCTGTACCACTGGACCAACTCCTATTCCTAGGCAACACGGTCCAAACCTTGGCAATGTCCTTTATTGGTGGTTAGGGTTCATTTGTACAACACGCTTAATTTAATTTAATTTCTTTATAGTTTCTAGCGACCTTTAATATTCACTTTTAATGAATCGAAATTTATTAGCTTGTTACCTATTATAAAATCCTGAGATCCTCGTTCGGCTTCCGCTCAGTCGTGTGTGACAGAGATATCATCATTTCCAACTTCTGTTATTGAGATAATTCACTCTATTCATTTTAACAACTCGAAATTTTCCTAGAAACAGCGTGACCACGAATAATTACGATCCAATTTGAGCATTCTCCATCGCCATTATATTTCGTAGGAAAGATACCGTCGATTCCGTCGTGTTTTTTGTCTATGCGTATCGTATCCAATGCTGTTCCTTACTTGAAGCGGTAGTAATTAGCTTACGTAAGGCGTCCGTGGAAGACGAAGGCGAAGGCCGTGTAATTGGGACCACCCGCGACGGCGGCGGACAATATACGCGAATTCAGGTCATGCGAAGATTAGGTGTAGCTTTAGCGTGGCGACTGGAGATCATCGTTAGATTGACCTTTTTTGAAGTATTCTCAGAAATAGCAATATAAGAAATCAAATTTGATAGAACGTGTAACTTACAATGAAGTTTTAAGTGGTAAATACCATTATAACTTTCAATTTTTCCATTTTTGTCCAAAAAACTTGCTACATCTAGCTAGTCAAATTCGTTAATTAGCACGTTGAACCTAATCTATCAGGTTCAGATCTAGATTATGCCTAGCTAGACAAATTCGTTAATTATCATCATAACATAAAAAGTATCCCTGCAAGGCAGAAGACATTCGCATGAAAAAGGCGACTATTAACACTATTATCTCGGGCGAATAAACAAAGAGTACCTACTCAAAGTCCCTTGTGCAGTTCTACTTAACGATCTTCTATGCACGTCATTTTTTAAAACAACATTACTCGTAAAACAATGTTCGTTAAGTTGAACAACCTAATTAAGCACTTAGCTAATACTCAAGTAGGTTATCATTTTCTCACGCTCCCCCAACGGATGCTGCCCATCAGGACGCTCAATGCTCACACTTTAGCACGTAGGACCTAATCTAGACCTGAGTACCACTCCGTGACTTTAAGTACCTCCATGATCTTTAACCCAATTTGAACCCTACGACAGAAGCTCTAGGAGGAGAAAGGACCTTCTGTTAAATGGTTTAAGTGAACAAATTGATCCTTTACTTTGAACTGAATATTTTTGCAAAGGTCCTCGACTGCTCACCTGGCCGGGAGCTGGTTTATCGCCTGTACGTGATTATTTTGGCGAAACTAGAGCTTGCTGACTGTGGGAACGGATGCTGCAGCTTGACGTATGTGATGTAGTAAAGCACCGTTGGGGGTAACGACGAGACGCAAAAACGCAACCACATTCACGTGTGTTCAAGTTGTGGGAATAAACATGCTTTTATGTAGATATTGTCTTTTTTTGTGGGCATTATGGCCGGCGCTCGCTTCCTCGAGTGTGTACTGAAACGTGTGTTGCAACTTTAAGCTTAACTTTAACATTTAAGCCGGACTTTAAGCCCTTGAGTTTTAAGAAAACTGGTGATGCACTACAAAGGCCATTAATACAAAACATTGTAGAAAATTTGCACTCCGACTCTTGACTCATTTTGTATTAAAGAAAGGCCTTTAAAATAAAACATTGGAGATTAACTTTTAGAGTTAATTTATCCTATAATTAAGCGACTTCAGTTTCAGCAGGGATATCCCGCTTGAGTCCTAGTATCAGGTCGAATTTTCCTAGTTTCTATCTTTGTGTAGAAAAAAGTGCATTGTTAAATGGTAAAAATAAAAATTCACTTAGGGATGTAAAAGTTCTGAAACTTTCGTAACAGAACCATGATCTGGGTCTCCTAAGGCGTATCAGGATTTAACGCCTTGCTTGAGCTGACAAGTGTCTGTAACATTGTTTGTTCATTTGCTTTCAGATGGAACCATAATAAAATGGAAAAATGATTATGTATGTTTGTCGACACGATTGGCGTTGTACGCTGTAGCACGGTTTCTCGCCTCAATTTCCATAGTGTCCCGGGTTCGATTACCGGTCGGGTCAATTCAGGAAACGATCTTTTCTGAATTGACTCGGGTCTAGGTGTGTTGGGAGACGCCCCTGGCTTATTTCCTTGTGTGGTACCTCGTAACACAGGGATATTAATCCCTACTTCGAGACCATTAAACAAGAGGTGTGTTGTCTGGCGCATATTTATTAATTATTATTTTAAAAATCTTCATTTCATTATTTGATAATTTACTACTTTCTATAACATTAGAAATAAGAAGCAGGGGTGCTAAAATGATTGACAATTTGCATTTGACGTTGCCATGACGATGACATGAATATAACCTGGCAAAATTGTCGGTAAAAATGTGTTCTGTTCTTTTAGAACACCCCTGCTTCTTTTAGGTTTTTACATCGACAATATAGTTTGGTGCAAGACAAAATAATTTATTTAAGCAGAAGCCTCATATATTCTGAAGTTACTTTACTTTAAATGAGAACAATTAAGTGTGACAGCTGCTATATAAGTAGATTTTAATAAATTCGGCAAAAATCTTAAAAGTAATAATATAATACTTTTACCACAAAGTGAACCCTAAAAGAACCTTTTTTACTTCTGTCTAATGCTATTATGAATGGAGTATAGACAACTATAAGTAATCAAGTTCATGACACGAACCTGATTACATATTGTTGAGGAAATATTTGTAGAGTTGACAAAAGAAAAACGGATCGAAAGAATTAAAGAAGTTTTAGAAAACAGAAATTTTATTGCCGTTTTGTATAATATAATAAATACATACAACTAATAATTACAATAATACTTATAATAATTTTACAAAAACGAAACAAATGCAACAATTTTACCAACTAATCCAGTACTAAATCAATAAATTATTATAATAATTCTAAAATACTTTGTACGAAACTCAATTACAATAACTTTATTACTGTTTATAATAAAAGTTTATAATATATGATTAAAATTACTAAACATAGTGAATCTTATTTACATTTATCTATTATTCTAATAATCTCACTTTGGTAAACTGTGGTTAAATGAGTTGTATTAACTTTTGTGTACCTACCCCAAGAATCTGTAACGTCAATCAAAGTTAAACTGCCCTTAAAAGTATAGCTATACCTTAACTATTATTATTATAGGACAGCGTCAGGCCAAAAAAAACTTAATTTTGGTTGACGTTTGTAAATTTGGGGGTGCGTTACATAAATTATATTAAAATTACTAACCTAGTTCTACATAAAAACTTTACGCTCGAAGCTAACACTCAACAAATACACACAACAAACACACTCGGTTAAAATAACTTAAAATAGGTTTACCCTAAATAGGTAAAATAATTTACAAGTAAATCCAATTTTAATTTGAACTGAAATGATGGTGTTTATTTAATTTCTATACGGATTTGAAAACCCCCAGTTGCTAATCTGTGATCGAACGCATGCCAAGCGATTTAATAAGTTACGAGCCTTACATCTTTCAAGTGACTTGACAAGCGTTTGAAGTTGCAGATTCATAATTTAAAAAGTGAGAGTTAACGTAAAGACTTACTGTAACCTCTTAAGACGTGTTACATTGACCATTTTCCGTGCAAGACTTGGACCCTGGCTCATTCATATTCTGCGCACTGGCTCACTGACTCGGATGCCTTGCATTATGCATTTCGATACATGAGTGCGCGACAAAACATTGGTAAACAATGTTTAGGAGATGCATGCCAAGTATAGTAACGAGTGCAACGATGTAATTAACATGACACATTTTAGGGTTTGTAAATGACTCAATACAGTAACAATTTTGATGTTATACTATTCAATGGATGTCGACGGGTGGATCAGCATAAACGTTTTGGTATTGGGTAAACTCAGTATAGTAAGTACTCAATTCACAAGTTAACTTTATATTCATAACATATAGATTAGAAATTTATTTATGAACATGTTTGTTTATCTTCTTGACTTTTCTCTACTTTTCGTTAGCTTTGGATTGTACATCGTCTGGTTAATGAATCTGTCTGTAGGTCACATATTACGGGCACAGCATTATTACCGATCTGTCCCGGTTTATTTAGTTAACAGTGTTCGACACAATTGCAAAGTGAAGCAAGGCCTCGCGAGAACCGGTCTAGACCTCTTCATTATGCCTCAACAGACTCGCCTATGGAATACGAAACGAGGCGAGGGCCCTATCCGAGGAGATATTGTTAAACTGAACATGAGACTTCAGAGCCTTATATATTTTTGTCTTTGGCTAGCATTACAGCCACGCAGATATTCAGCAAGTCTAACGAAGATTGCATCGCTAAGTTCTCTACCGAGTTATTGCCTCAATACATGGTTTCATACCACAGCAGAGAATGTGTATCCTGAACTGCGACGACGGTTGCCACGCCAGTCCTTCGCTAGAACTCCACGAAACCCTAGCGGCGTCTTCATTAGATGATAAAATATAATTAAATCATCGAGCGAAGTCCAGTTGGTATAGCTCCCATCAGCTAAACATAATGCTAGCCAGGAACTGCGCAGTGAAATTATCTATGGGCTAATTGGTGGGATGAAGTGAACCCTGATCATATTGTACCCGTTCTTTTTACGTGATGAAAGCTGTACTTCGTACCAACAACTTACAGGTATATCTACCATTGTACCATCACTATCATACCAGCTTTAGTAAACCTGAGTACTATCTGTCCTTAAGTAGTGCATGTTGCCCTACCGCAGAAGCTCCAAATTGGAACGCATTCAGAGCACGATTGACACACAGAAAACAGGGCATCATTTTTTAGGAGCGGCAGGAATCTGGAAAGTAACCTGTCTTACTTGTTTCTTGGAACTGTGCAAAAGAGAAGAAACAATATCGACACGAATACATTCTACATTGTATTTTTGCCTACACGCACGGTGTACGTGTCACGGAAGTTTTTCTTACATATAAGCTCTGAGTCTATTTTCATACAGCATAAGTTTCTAGCGGCTCTTTTAGTGAATATATATGTTTTTTAATCTTAGGCTAATCTAGTCTCACTTAGTCGTAACTGAAGTTCTTGAGTGGAGTTCTCGTGTCAAATTCCACTAAGTTAAAGATCATTGAATGACTTTCATAGATTCAATAATTTACATCTCACTGTTAACTGACCGTTACAGGTTTAGGCACACGATATTTTTTTAATATTTCTTATTAATGTGAATCAATATAACGTGAAGTTACAAACACAACAGAAGACACACGTACGTACCTAAATATAACTTTATAGTTATACTGAAATATTTTAGTAGAATTTAAAAGATCAAGGAGTAAACTTGTAAGAGATCACTAATCAATCTTAAATGACAAAACACACGCGACAAACGAGGGCTATTAATTAATGAAGTCAGTCCAAAGATTTCAGAAACGCGGCCAACTTGAAATAGGGCTGCTACGTTTGAAGTCCTCAAAAATAGGGAAATAATCGCTATTACAGTTATACATAAGTTTTAGAAATGTAGACTACATAGAATATAGAGTTATTAAAAGAATGAAAATTAAACTGCTGTTTTGACCTAGACGTCTTGGACGGAATTTGGACCAGTTTAAGGCGCTCATTGAAAGGTTCAGTACGAAAATTCCCTTAACCGATGAGGTTTCACCTATGAAGGTTTTACACAAACTCGTGAAGTATCATCATTACAAATCTCACAAAGTCCACGAATAATTGGTGCATCATCTATTCCTGAAGGCATCCTTATTTTGAACGGATGTCGGAGCATAAAAACAAAACGTGTAAGTGAGACGTGTCGCGCGTTTGTCGCGGCACAGTCGCCGCGGCGATTAGTCGCGGGACAAAATTAGCCGACCCACCACTATGTCATTAGGACATCCACTTCCCTATGCTAATGCCCGCTTCTTAATGCTTACAGTATTCTTGAGAAAGAAATCATCCTACACGAATACAAGATAATTATTAGTCAAAAAATAGTTTCGACAGGCGTGAAGTAAAAGAAAATCCAGAATTTGAAAATTGGGGGATTGATGCTTGCATTGACGATAAAACTTGTAATAAAATTTATTTTAATGTTAATAATTATCTGTCTTTTGACTCCTAAGTTTGCACAAATGAAGTTTTGTATCTAAATTTTCATTGCATTGCTAAAAAGCTTTGGTCAAACCAAGGAGAGACTACTCAATCCGGAGTGGATTGCGAACCAATAAAAGTACTTAGTGATGACTTAAATAGATTTTCATGACAGGACTACATTCAAAACTTTTAAGCAGGTCGTTTTCGATCGCTGCCTTCATTGTTAACAACCTATTTCTTCAGAACTCTCTGATTTGTACTAGCTGAAAGATACCAACAGGTGTTCTAGAGTAAGCCCATATAGTCACGCTAGATTATCCGTCAAGGTGAGGCGCGTCAAGCGATAGATCAATCGGCGCATTTGTCACCGGACCACCGGCGCCGCGCCGCGCCCGCGCCGTATTAATAGCGGCGCGACGCCCGCGCAGCCGTGGGCGGCACGCGATGCATAACCTTACTATACGGGACTGAAACAATGCGACCATAGATTGGGGATAGCAATTAGCCCTATACATAATTCAAGTTTAAATGAATGAGCTGAAAGTAGCCAAGCTTAAAAAGCTGAATTTCCGTATTTTTATACTTCACTTTTTGAATAATTTATCTGTAATTATTATATAGAATTTGTTACATAATTAAACATTCATGCGCACACATGAATCACATTCGCAATATTACCTATAAACAAGAATTATTATAACTAGCCTAAAGTTACACCTAGAATACTGAAATGTACATTACATATTTACACACGTATCACGTTAAGAATATTTTGCTAAGTGACTTCTAGCTGTCATCGAAATAGCCTCTCATTAAAGGCAATTAACCATAGCACAGTTTATTGAAGTAGACCTCCTGGATCCACAACTACCTAGCTCTAAGCATCACAACGGCACTCAGTAAGAACAGTGACCACGACACTTTACTACGGTTTGAGGCTCCTGGATAAACTTCCACAGACTCTTTATGATGCTTCGACCCGTGCCCTCTCTCATGATTTTTCCTATGATCATGAGGTTTCTTGAAGCATAGCCTTTCGAGGTTACTTTGCATTCGTGGACAGTCATAGTCCTCATTCCCATCGCACTGGCAGGCGGTCAAGGGAGCCGCTTTCTCCTGCTTTCTTAATATTTCGATGGAGTTTCTACATCGGTTGGAGCACTTTCTTCCTTTGAACATTGACTTGCAGAGCTGCTTGTAGTAGCCGAGAGCGGCGGCGCACTGCGCGTCGGCCATGCAGACCAGCTGCGACAGATGGCACGACGACGTCATGTTGGCTGCCCCTTTCAGGACTTGTGGCCTGCACACGTCTATCCGCCTCCTCACTTGCACGCAGTACTCCTCCTCACACTGGCACTGCAACAAAACAAATCCGTTAAACTAAATACGTTTTTTACGGTAAAATTTCTGGGCATATCATAAATCCCAACAGTCCGTAGCACGTTTAATAACTTTCACGCTCATAAAAGTTTTTTACGATAGCCAGAAACGTTAGGTCGCTGACAAAATAGATTTAATGAAAACTTAATAAATACCTCTCGATTATTTATTCAAGGCAATAGGCGATTCGTTAAAGATTTAACGTCAGAATATTATTGAGCAGCATTCCACCATCACGTTTTCGAAATGTTTGCTTAAATGGCAGCGATTTATAAGCGTGTCTTGATAGTGACTTAACTTTATTGTAAAGTATGTTATAAAGAAACATTCTAAGAAGGCTATGCATAGTGAGTGGGGAATTAATTTTCAATTCGCGTAAGTGGAATCTAGCATTTGGTGAGGCGTAGTTAATGTTGGTTGGTTGGTTGGTGTCTATTTTACCGTTCAGATAAATTTTATGGATTTCTAGGTATGGTTCCAGAGACAAACGAGCAGCCACCGTGTTACGCTGCGTTTTTTGTGGGGGCAGAGCAACACCTGCGCAGAGAGCGCTGCGGTAGGTCCCGAACAAGACGTCAAACCTCAAGGTTGCGCGCCGCTCCTTTGCCTCTCGATACATATTGCCCAAGCGCACCTCAATAATCACACCGCTACGATATAATTAAGGGCCAACCAGTTTTCGATTCATTCTCACTGATCTACGCACCTATCTACATCTAGTATACGCATTTACGCATAGGTATGTGACTGACGTCACAGCGGCTGCATGAACCAGCTGTTTTTCGTTAGTGCTCCAATGTAGTTGATGGCTATTTAATTGAACGTTGCCAAAGTGCCTTTCGTTCGACAGCTTTCTGCGAATTCCTGTTAAATATGCGAGATACATATTAACAGCGAATGTCTGTTGTTGTAACGTTTTCTGTTACGAATATGCACCTGCACTGTCGGGGAGGTCTCGACTCAGGTCTTTCAATGCAATACTTAGCTTCTTACTTGTTTTGTTATGCAATATATGGAGGAAACAGTTTTGTAGAGAAGAAAATCAACTATCTACAGATGACTATTTAGTATCTAATAATATGTAGTAGTGACTTACTCGTTGGTCCGATTTGTTGTTGTTCAACGCCACAGGTTGTTGGTTAAATCCCTAGGAGTGACTTTAACATATGTATGCAGGTAACGAATATTTGTGTTTCTTCGTGGTTAACACTTATTGTATCAGTATCAGACTGCCATATACCTTAGATAATATCTGCTTCGCCTGGGTGTGGTTGAGAGACAGCCACGAAAACATGTTTCAGGACATTTTTATTAGCACTAGATAATTTCATTGTATTTCTGATAAGAGAATTCACTTGGTTAGGTTAGGTTCAATTAGTTAATTAGTCGAATGGATTCACGTATAGTAATATAATTAAGTTTTACTAAATAAATATCCATTTATTTAGTAAATTTTGACGACCGACTTGGTGTAATGGTTAAGAAGTTGGCTACTACACCAGAGGTCGCGGTTTCGATCCCCGCACAGTACAAACATTTGTGTGCATGAACATGTCTGTTTGTACTCTGGGTGTCTCCTATGTATAATAAGTATGTATTTACAAAAGAAAATGTATTTAAGTATGTTTATCCGTTGTCTAGTATCCCATAACACAAGCTTTAATTAGCTTACTTTGGGGCTAGATGGCGCTGTGTGGAATAATGTCCAGGGATATTTATTTATTTATTATTTATCCATTCGACAGATTATCATCATCAGTTTAAAATGCAAGGAAATACTATGAACGACTTGCAATTATCTCTCTCTACCACTGAAGATAAACTTATAGCATAACTACCGGAAGTAAGCAACATTAAGTTGTCATCTAGGTACGACAGTGAATGAACCCAACATGATGGACTCATGATTGACTATCTTTGTATTGTTTACTGCCTACTTAAGAGTACTTCCATATTGTGTTATTGGAGATAAGTATTCCATTCACTATTACTGCTGACACGTTTTTCATCATCTTTTCGAATTAAGAGATTTTTTGAAAAAGAGAAATTTGAATTAAGTTGACTTTTTTTACTTCAATTATGGCACAGATTAATAATGAGTTACTACCTACGTAATGGTGATTATGGCGTCAGATGGTATTAACGTTTATTTTTGGATTGTCACTGTGGGTGGATCATGTTTGTTGTGTTTGTTTCAGTTTTGCAAAGATATGACAGATATGACATGACATGATCGAGATATATAATGTTAAAAATAAGTACTTTCCCTGGCTGCTTGTTGTAATGTATCAGGTGGAAGACTAGAATTACATGAAACTTGAACGAGGAAACGAGATGAAATTAACCGAGATGCTAATACAACAGCTATACCCTAACCGTAATAATAAAGTTTGTTAACCTACAAGGCGTTACTAAGCAACAACATAGTTACAAATGATAAAGACTTAATTTTCAACATGTACCATTTTAGAGTAAAAGAACATGTTATAGCGTTGTAAATATATATTTTTTGCGTGGTAACAACTAGTCGTGATGAGAGCGATTCAAAGTACTTAGCTTGTTAATGTTATTTGATATCAGTGACCAAGTCCATCAGAATTAATGACACAAGATTATAGCATTTCCTATTATGAAGAAAGATTTGTTTGTTTGAATTTTCGTTTGTTTGTATTGAGTAGGCTCCGAAACTACTGGACCGATTTTAAAAATTATTTCACCAATATAAAGCTACATTACGACTATCATGACATAGGCATAGTATTTCACTTTATTTATGCTATATTTTGACGGGAAAGATAGTCTACGTGGACGAAGCCGCTGACGGACATCTAGTTCTCTCTTACATTTGGACATACCGTAATTTTAATTCTAATGTCATGGTACAACATCCTGTTTCTGGTTTGAATAGATAGATTTGATTAAGCATAACTAATCAACCATTCTGTAACCTAGATTGCAAGCATAACTAAAGTGTGTTGATAATAAACACTCGTACGAAAATGAGTACATGAGTTCTAAACGTACACGTTCGCAAAGTTGTTACTAGTACTTCTGACGTCATGGCGCCCACGCTGCATTTTCATCTGACAGGAAAGTAAACTATGTTTGCAGTGCGCGGTGCAAGAAGAGGTCATCAACCGCTTATTCGGCGCGATGCGTTGCGTCGCCCGACAAATCTGCTCGACGACGTCTAAATTAGATTTTATTGCGGGGCGTCTGTGCACGCACCGTTCGCCATCGCGCCACTCCAACCTGACCCCCACGCACTCACCAATTACTCCTCACCCTAATAAATAATAACTCGAATCGGAGTTCCCACTCCACTGGATACAGACCCAATTGAGACGCGAGCCGTAAACAGCTGCGATGAGAAGTAACTTTGACAGGTCTGAACTTCGGCTGACTACTCAATTTATAATGCAAACGAGATGCAGTTTATGGATGTGTGAATCGTGAAGATTATAATTGGAAGCGATAGTCGTATTTATTTTTAAATTAAACGTCAGAGCGCATGTTTGTTACTTTCCCTTCGATATGATAAAATTCAGTTACAAATCAACTGACCTTAAAGGTGAAATTCATCATCAATGACATAAATTTAGACAGAGGTTTTGGAACATTATTTTTATGTGACTGAACAGACCAAGTTTAGTACTTGTGTCTGAAAATCGATTGTGTGCTTTTACTAACATATAAAAGTGGTCCCTCACCTGGAGCATTTTCCTGTAATGTAACATTTCAGATTCGATTTTGAGCATTACATTACAATTCTGCCTTACAAAACTTCAGGGAAATTGTATCAAAATGTTACACGTTGTAACAAAAAATTGCGCCCTGTAATGCGCGGTTCTCCTTCCTTACTGATGTAATGCTCCAATTTGCAACATTTCAGTTTGCGCACTGTAATGCGCGGTTCTCCGGTTCCTCCCTCACCGATGTAATGCTCGACACTGTAACGTTGCATTACACGAAAATGCTCTAGGTGAGGGAGCACCTTTATATTCGTACTACTTAATATATTTTTGATTGCTCACCGTATTAAACCATTGCTAAAAAACGTTGCACTGTCACTGATTGAATTGATCATTTACCAGTGAATATTTGATTGAAATAATATTGGACCAGACCAGCCTTCAAAGAAAAGCACTGCTTAAATATAATTATATTAACATAGTCATTAAATTGCAAAATAAGTAAGTAATTATTATTGTCGAATTTATTTATTGTATTGATTTAATTAAGTTTTGTTTTTTTTGTTACTCTTCACTCGCGGATAAACCGTGCAAATGGTTTTGCGAGTATTTATGTAAATTTTAGATATAAGAAGTGAATAAATAAATAAATAAAAATAAAATATAATTCTAACAAAGCAATTTAGTCTGTTGTTAAATATTGCCGAACAGGGCGAAGCTTTTCACATATTGTTCCCCTTCTCATACAGCTAGGCTTTGTAGTTTAACGCGTCTCTCTACAATTTATCGCCATTGAGTAAGCTCAATGGCGATAAATTGTAGAGTAACCCCCCCAGACATCTTAGCCGAAAGACTTTGTGAATTCGTAGGTTTTTGTGTCTGTCTAAGTACGCTTATGATGCCCATAGAAAAAGTTACACATTTTAACAATAACTATATTAAAATAACTATTCCGATACTGACTGAGTGACTGACAGATAAACACACAACCAAAACTACTGGGCGAAGAAAGCGGAAATTAAGCATGATTGAGCATGTAGGTTCTTGGAGATCGTAGTAGAGCCCTAAGGGAGAACTTCCCTAAATTATCATGGGTACGAGAAAAAACGAAAAGGGCAGTCACGGGCAAAAACTATTCGAATATTAAACTAATTCCGGAAATAAAGTGATGTCATCTAACTCACAGTCATAAGATCCTTCCCCTCAACAGTCGACGTGAGCGCAATGAGCGCGTACTCGCAAGCCTTGGTGCACCGCGCGTTGGGGTCCGCCATGACGTCATTGCACATCATCTCGTAGTTCTGCAGCGCGGCGCCGCAACCCGCGCGGTAGGCGCAGCGCAACTGGGCCTCCTGGCACGGCACTGCTGCCGCGCAGACCGCACAGGCCAAGAGCGCGGCCAGCACCCACATCACCTGGAAAGAAGACAAATTATAAGCTAACTGCTGTCAGCACAAAAGATGCAATAAATGATACACGAATCCTTCTGTTTCTGGTGACGTTCCTTGTTGTCAACAGTTGGCAGCGCGTTTGTGTTCATAAAAAAACACAGGTAAGGATTTAAGCGTTAACATATCAGCCAATTCAGCACTGTCGCTAAACGGGTAATGAAAAGAATAACTGAACATGCCGACAGTAGTTCTTAATCAGAGGCAGAAAAGGCATGAATAGGTCGTGGCAACTCGTAAGCAATAATTTATTGCTATATTTTCTAGTACCTTACTGTAAAACATTTGTATTTTAAGGTACTGGTGTACCTGGGTTGCTACCGTGGCTAGCCAAGAGCAACACGCTACTTTCGTTCCGACATGTCAAATTTAAAAATGTATGGAACTGATGTGAATGTCATTTCGATAAGCCCAGTGCTTATGTCATTGCCGTACATTTTTCAATATGACATGTCGAAACGAAAGAACCGTGTTGCTCTTGGCTAGGACTCCTGATACTTTAAAATAGAAGATATCGTTACAAATGTTGTGCTGATTGTTTTAAATTTGTTGGTACGTTCTCTAGTCCTCGGCTACGGGCCTTTACGGATATTTTGTGTAGAACAGTTGTTTTACTTCTAGTACCTAGTTTTACAACCCATGTGGTTAAGTTAGACAAGACCCTACACGTTTGACCTTTATGCACCGTGTCAGTACCTTGTTTGCAATTTGCTTCGTGAAGTTAACTGCAAAATAAGCACTTTAGGAAAATAGGGTCACAAGCTCACAAGTCAGCGGTTGATTGAAGATGGTGACTTGATGTAGGTAAAAACAAAAACTTGTGTGAAGTTTAAAGGTAAAATACTATTTCAAACTATAACGCTTCATTAAAAGTACAAAAACACAAATAATACGCATTTTTTCGCAGCACAAGGTGTCTGCACATCTCTTTCAAAATCTAAATCTGCTCCGTTGCTATCGGCTTTATGCATAAATCAGCAAAACGGTTTTTGCCAATATCAGACATATCAAGACCAAGACTGAAACTACTGACTGAACTTCTGACTGATGAAATTACTGGACTTAACTGGCCAAGTTAAGTCCAGTAATTTCATCACTCACCGGAAAGTTTTATGTTTGTTAAGAAAAATACAGAATCATACTCAAATAGAAACATGCTCTATAATATTTGATATTCTTTATAGAGTCGTTAAATTCTAAATTGCTATATTTAAACAGAAACTGACAGTATGCCAACAATAATTTTTCAAAGTTTTTCTTGGCTGTTATTTGGACTACTTTTGCTATTGCGAATTATGAAGGTAGAGACAGCAGCAAAGTTAAAGTAAATTACTACTTAGAACTTTAACAAGTGGTTTCGCAAAACCCTGTAGTTTCTAATTTAGCCTGTTTATTTCCGTTCTAATAATATAATAATAGTAAAATTATAAACTCAGCTTCCCCGTAGGCTAACGGGCGGTTGCTTATTTTTAATTTCTCGGAAGACCGTCCCGCTCGGAAAACAAACAGAATCACCTCACGTCCTCGCCACTGGCTACTAACTTACACGTTTACCGTAACACTGTTTAGGGTTAGCACAATGTGTTGCTTGACCGAACAATAATTAATACTGTAGGAAACAATTTGGTTTTCCTATCTTTAGATATGAGAAAATAAACATTTCAAAAATGTTTTAGTTAAATTAATAATCTTTTTATTAATGCCCGTTCCATTTGTATTCATTTCTAAATACAAATTGTACCTAATGAGGATAAAACAATTTAACTTTGAAAGCAATATTTAGTACATATTGTAATAATCAGTTGATAGAGTTCTACAGATATAATTTCTAAATTAAACCAAATCATCACGTTTTTCATTTTGATATTTTAATTGTGCCGTCTTCTCTCTCTCTTCCTCTCGCTTCTTTACATACACAATAAATTGTTCAGTGCTACCCCTCAGAGACAACCCTATCAAATAGAGACAAGAGCACGGGTCGTCGCCCGACGAAGAGTCCCCGATGCAAAAAGAAAACAATGTGACAACTTAAGATGTCCACCAATCGACTCCCGCGCACCAAGTTACATTAAAATAACAATAGGGCAACACTCCTTGAAAATATACCTTATTTGCATAACAATAAAGGCTACAACGAGATAAGTAGAGCTACGTGCGACTGCTGTTTGCCTAGTTAATTAAATTACGCTACGATACACAATTGTGTGTAAATAGTCGTGCCACCTTTACAGTTTATGTACGTAGAGATTTACTGAGTGATCTTATCGTGTTTGTTTTGGATATCTCAAATTGTCATCGTAAGTTTGTTTACATTCTTGGAAATAAGTGGCTAGCTGACTTAATAAAAGCTGTAGGTTTCTTCAGCTTAGTCGTCAGTCGAATGTTCGAGTGAACATTCGTCAGTAGAAAATGTTTTCAAAAGCCTTCCCAGACGTTGATGACGACGACCCCTAATAATTTGAAGGGAACATTCTCGTATCCTAACATCACAACCTCGGGTACTTTGCTCACTAGCAAGAGTATAATAACTCAATATTACGATACCACCATTTATAATGTCAACTTTAGGGTAATATTTTTAAATTACCGTCAACCCCAAATAAGTAAGAATAGATCGTAACACGTCTCTCCACGCACTGTCCCCATCGCTCACGTCTCTAGTCATATTATGAAGACACACTCCAAATTAGGCCGGCTTCCGATATATCATACCGTGACGACGCAATGATCTTGACTTCTTACTAATGGATGGAGCATGTCGGAGATAAAATCTCATGTCAATATTCCACGGAATTTGAGAACAGTAAGACGTGACATGAAGTGGATAGAAGAATTTTTATTTATACACATTTGTTATCTGAATGCACCAATGCAATTTTTTTTGTAGGTAGTTACCTATTTAATATTACAATCATAAAACTGAGCTCCATCAGTAATTTCCTAACATAGGTACGTATGATTAAAGAAAATAATGAAATGTGATGCAAAAAAGGTATCCTTTCTGACATAAGAGATCTCTTCGACACACATCATTCTGGTGTGGACTTACGCGTTCTCGAGTTCCTTTAAATGAAAATACATCTTACTAATATTAAAAATGCGATAGTTTGTAAGTATGTTTGTTTGTTACTCTTTCACGCAAAAACTACTGAACGGATTTGAATGAAACTTTACAGTAAAACAGCTTATACATCAGAATAACACATGGGCTACAATTTAGAAAGATTTCATGTAATTTGGGCAGAATATGTAACGATAACGCGGGCGAAGCTGCGAACGGAAAGCTAGTTAGAAAATAATACTTTCTGTTACCATGTGAAGTGTCACTGTAAAATAAAATAAAAAGAAAATGGCTGCGACATTTCCCGATTCGGCTCGGTCAGCGTCGAGCGGTTAGCGGGTAGGTGTGAAAAGCGTCGGTAATTGGTCCTCAAGTCAACAGACGCGGACACAATGCTGGAAACGTGTTACGAAAAGCACACAACCAGTTAACTCCACTACAATATCCACAATCTTACGCCATTACACTTAAAGTCTAAAGTGGCACAGTTGTTTTGCAGACTGTACCCGCTAAAGTGGACCTTACGAAATGTTACACTTCTCGCGCCGAGATTTGTGTTTGAACTGTTATCTGACATAAGTACTTTTACAGAGATGACGTTATATTAATATGGCCAAGGTGTTCACACTAAGCGCAACTTCCAAAATGTAAATAGTTACAATTTTAAATATACCCGTAGTTACAAATTTATTAATAGTTACAATTTTAATATATAGCAGTATACCATAGTGTTCATGGACTGCTTCTTTTGATTAAGAATGTTGGTAGCAAACAAGTTATGATGAATACCAAAAGGTTTAAAGCACACAATTTATTGAATTTATTTATATATAATACATTATATATAACTATTTTAGTTAGATATTTATATATTTTATATTTATAATATATAATATGTATGTCTGTTAGTAAGCTAGGCTAGTCTAATTATAGGAACATGACCTTTAAATTTTTGTACACAGTTGTCTATCCTATTTAAATTTGTTTCATGTTTTTCCTGGCACCATGGTCTGCTGGAAGAAATCTCTTGTACTTTGGCTATCCTTATATTTCTATGTAAAAACTGTAATTTGTGTACAAACTGATAAATAAATATTCTTCAATTTTGCCGCAAGAGGTGCACTGCACCTGATTGGTGTTTCGATCGTCTAATACATATATGAAAAAACCTATAAATAAATACACTACGCATATTACTACATTTAGAAGAAAACCCACTTTAAAAGACGTTATTTCATATATATCTTATTAAAAATTATCGTTTAATTCTACAAGTTACACGCAAACTAGCGAGAACTTACCCCTACCAAGAGTTTACACCAGTCGCTAGCGCCAGCGCTGATTTTTTTGTATGCGATTTCGGTACAGCATCTCTAGTGAATAGAAATGGAGTTAAAAATGACAAAAAAAATTGCTGAAGTCAACTATCGTAGTTTACGTGACGAAAACTCGTGGTAGACATACTGGGTAGTATACCCAGCAGACTACCTAACGTATTCTTGCCCTGCGCGTACGCACGCTAACCACCAGCGCACACAGGCGGCTCATTATTGCGTGTCGTTAAGCGCCAATACGTTAGGCAAACAGCTACCGGTGATTGTCTGCTGCGAAGGGACTGCCTCTAAGGAATGTCACAGAAAATCACATTTTACTATTACACGTAAGTTTTAATAAAATATTTGGACATGTAGTACCTAAGGACGTGGGTTTAATTTCCGTACCTATATTTTTTACGAGGAACATTTCGGTTTGTTTCGGTGGTAAAAGTTCTGCTGGGTTTGCTACGAGTTGTGTGACAGGATGTCTAGTTTTTTAGTTTTTGTAAGCAATAAGTTATTTCATTTGATTAAAAGTAATTGTTCACGTTATCTTGTTTATATTTTAGTGATAAGAACCTATGTTGGACAATAACTATTTTTATTCTTATTCTTAGTTGGCTTTGCCTATTTTTATAATAAAAAACAACCATTGTTGAACAAGGCATTGTTCTTAATTATTATCTATCTAACTGTACTGCATTAATTGATTTGTTATCGGATTTTAATAATTTTTACGATATATTAAAAATGTTCATGAAGTAATAAATGTTTCGTAGATAGACACGGCCAGTTAAAGTAGTTACTCACTTAGATTTACGATTAAGCCGTTACTTACATATCGGGATGTATACATATAAAGAGCTGGTACGACTTGGACATTATTTTGTTCGAATGTGAACGATCCAATTGAACCACTTTCTAATCCGACCGCCTGTCCCTGGTCACCTGCTCGGACAGGAACTCATGTTCCTTATAAAGAAAAATTAAACCAACTTAACGGCAAAATTATTACCAGCGACTTTATAAGGCTGCTCTTCGATTACATTCCCTTAGTTAAGCAATAATACAGCGAGAAATTAAGTGCATAATTAAGTTGTTTAAAAAGACATTGTGCGAGAAATATTTTGCGAATTTGAAAAGTTCATTTGCTTAGGGATATGTTAATAATTTTCACAGGTGGTAGAGTCATATTACGAGTATATTACGGTATATACATCTTTTATTATTATGTACTTTTGTTGAAGCTGTCATGAAACGTTTACTTTTTCATAAGTTGCAAATAAACTAGGTCGTATTGCTATGTTATCTATCTACATGTAAGTCCTTGACCCATTTTCCCCTAAGTATCATCGCCTGTAATTAACGCTTTCAATTTATCGCAACGCTATCTGTATTTAACCTGAAGATAAAAACGTGTTAGCCAATAATAGCATGAGTGATATTTCAGCAACGGTTTTTGAAGGTATTTTAAAGTTCAAAATAATTTCTACCAGTACGGATTTGGTTAAGAGAGAAATAATGTACTCTGTTTGTAAAAAAAAAAAACAGCAGTATCTAAACAGCTCGTACAATTATTATAACATAATCTGCTAAAAAGTCCTCGAAATTTAATAAGAAATGCTGTTCTACCGGCTGATTCCTTCTCTATTCCATATTCAGAACACTGTTCATATCATATATATTTTTTATTAAAGTGCAAGACTTCAAATTGTAGAGGATTTAACTTTTGACCAACTTTGCTGCGGTCTTTTCTGGGGAAGGTCTTTCCTTCCTTCTTTCTTGACGCAGCTTGTCGTTGTTTACCACTACTGCCTAAATCTCCTTACCTACTATCGCTCCGTGGTTTATAATTTAATTTTTTTTAAATTTAAGAATTAGGAATCTCCTTTTAAAAGTTGGTCGAAGATACAGATACCAAAATGACTTGCCGCCTAAAGACAAGTACACACGCAGTAATCTGATAATAAACAAGCAAATATTGCTACAATTCACACCACAACTTGAGTAATTAGCCGAAACATGTGATTTAGATAACGTTATCAATGTAGCTGATAACCAGTTCAGCAGTGCGTTGCCTAAATATTGCAGATGTAGCAACTTTGTTGAGCTGCAATACACTTTCATTCTAACAGTTCTTAGCGGAAGATGAAAAAGAGTAGGACGAAGCGGTTTTATCAAAAACCTCTAGAAACCAGTTGGTCTAATAATTTATTTTTGTTTAAAAATTAAAATAAACCAACTTATTAACGAACATGTCATTAGGTTAGTCTTCGAAAATTGCTAATATAAGCGGCTTCTTGCTTTAATTGGCGCTAGGATTATTATTTGAGTATTATAAAATATTTTTATGGAATATTTATTATTAGTTATGTGAAACCTTAAATTGTGAGAGTTGCTGTAGATACTTATACTGATACTGTTGAATAATGGTTTGAATAGAGTCATAAGCGAGAGTAATCATCGTGTTATATAGCTCATAATATTTTGTAATAGCGTCGTAATGAGGCTATCGCGAAAGTTGTTTGTCTCGCTTCATCAGCTCATATGAAAGAACCCTTCAGGGTTGCCATCTCTCAAACCAAGAACAACGTTAAATTATCTCAGGTTCAGTCTAATTAGAGACGATTCTGTAGGCCGGGCCGCTCTCTGGCGATGAATAGGTAAATTCATAGTTTTTTGATAATAAATTATTAAGTAATATGTAAAAAAATAAGCAATTAATTGTATTGTTCTAAAATAAAAATGTCCAAAGGCTAAACACTTAGTATCGCTACAAGAGTTTTAAAGATTGCATGTAATTGACATTTTTGACTGTAAGAACCACTAACTAAATTTTCAAATTGTTAAAAAATCTTTATGATTTTTTTATCGGATGAGAGCGCTCCTCGCAATTCAACAATTACCTATATAAAATATGGTCAGCCCTACAATTCAAAGAATTAGGTCAAGATAAACGCCTGAACGCGGTTACTTCAGCGAAATGCAAGGCGCGGCAACGGGACACCGCCACAGACACTGCAATTGCAGCCTTTAAAGCTTCTTCCCAGCCCGATTACAGCTTACGGACCTAACTACTAGAAAATGCGGTGTCAGGTGCAATCGAAAGGGCATGCTACAGGACACCCGGTATAAGTGCTGCACAGACCCATAAAAGACATTGCAACTTGCAAGTAGGAGCTTTTGCTACCCGATCTAGGAGTATACGAGTAACGAGTAGGGAATTCAATGAATAATAATAAAACTAAAACACAAATAATATTTAAAATAACAAAACTATTATTCAGGAAACTCGTAAAAACATACAATTCGTAGATTTTTGAAAACAACAGAATTATGTAGTTATGACTAAACTGTGCAAACAAAAGGTACGATTTTAAAAATCATATTAACATCCGCCTCTTTACAACAAAGGAAATAAACAAAAAAAAAGGTTAAAGGTTTTTGCAGGGTCGACAACGCGCGAGTGATACCCCTGGTGTTGCACGTGTCCATAAGCTGCGGTAACCGCTTACCATCAGGTAATCGGCATGTTTGATTGTCACCTAGGTAGTATAAAAAAATAATACTACTGGAACTTATTTTAATAACATGTCACTTAGTTAAAAGAATAACTCAAGCCGTCGTGACCTAGTGGTTCAGCACCCGAAGTCGTGTGGCCCCAATTTCAAATCTGACCAGAACCAAAATCTTTGTGTTCATTGTTAAATATCCGACTTACTCTCCGGTGATGGAAAACATCGATAAAAAACCAAATCAACCCGGATAACGGCGGAAGGCTCACCACCTACCACGTTGGGTTCTAATACCATTGGGGAAAAGTGGGCATCTGAGTATTTCGTTCACCATGACGACACAGTCACTTGCCTCTGACTACCCGTATGGGATAAAGTCATGATGGTATGTATGTATGAATGTCACACTCCGAAGTATCCAATAATACCCCGATTTTTTGTAGTTTTCGAGTAATGATTTTTTTTCCGAATTATTTAAATTTTTTGGGTTGAGTGTCTTTTTCGGTCACTGTGGCGCTTGACGATTCTGAAGAATTTACAAACCTAACGCTTATTATACATAACTCTAAAAATAATTATGAAATTAAAAAAGAAAGAAATGTTGTTTTTTCCCTGAACTTTATAGGCAGTTTTAAGAAAGAAGATACACAAAATTCGCCATATCTAAAGGCGTTAAGTCTGCCACTTTTACATGAAGTCGTAAAACAAGTAATAGAGAGGTACTTCAGATGAAATATAGATTAAACAAACAATAGTTCATCGTCACGTTTACAAGTGTAACTCGTATGGTTTCCGAAAATATGATTTGTCAATGTTTGCCGTTATGGCACTGGTCATGCTTGCACAGGTGTTACGGACATGGCTGGTTTAGTAGGATAAATTGTTGCTAGGTCTCACAAATACATATTTTTTAAATTGACAATGAATTAAACAGTTTTTCGCACTTTCTTTAAAATTCCTTCTAAATAGATTTCCTTGAAGACCTTTCTTGTAGGCTAGTCTGAATGATGCATCTATTTTTATCATAACGGTACATACTAAAATTCTTAGTAGCAACTATTGTTATCCTGAAGAGGTAGGTACTTCACCAACAACAACCACTTTATCTGAAGATGGTGGCTCTTATGCGGGCTTCTAAACAATGACTTTGACAGTATTTTCACACGGCTATCAAGCTCCTATAAATATTTGATATGAATATCTATATAATTAAGTACACGAGGAACTAGAAATGATTTTCGTAGTCTTAATGACTAGTCCAGAGACGTGAGCGGAAATCGACTGATTGGAATCAAACCAAACGACGTCCGGGAACATAAATTATGCTCCTCGAGTTGGCCCAAGAGTAACGTATAAATAGAAACATATGTTTTGAAATAATAGCCACTTAATCTCCTTTATCAAACTACAACATAATCATTGCTGAAAGAATATGTAAATAAGCGCAGAAAGTAGAATGTTTTAGCTTTGTCAATTGTTAAATACAGCGATACCTCATTCAATAAAACATTAGAAATAAGAAGCAGGGGTGCTAAAATTAATGTCAATTTGCATTTGACGTTGCCATGACGATGAAATACCTGATAACCTGGCAAAATTGAAAACCCCTTCCGCCACAACGTATGAACGTATGAAGGGATTATTTAACATTTTAAATTTGGTAGTTATAGTGACAGTAAAAATGTCTTCGGATAAAAGCCCCTGCTTCGACAATATAGTTTGATGCAAGACAAAATAATTCATTTAAGCATAAAAGCCTCATAAATTCTGAAGTTACTTTACTTTAAATGAGAACAATTTAAGTGTGACAGCTGACATAGATTTTAATAAATTCGGCATAAATCCTAAAAGAATTAATGTTTATTGTACTTTCACCACAAAATGTACCCTAAAAACAACCTGTTTTTACTTCTGTCTAATGCTATAATGAATGGAGTTATAGATGTCTTAACTATACGAATATTTTTTTAACAAGTCACATTAGAACTTTTCTTCAAAAATTGTAATGAACACAAAAATCCTAATAGACAGGCAAAAGTATATCTTTTGTACAAAACGTTTAAAAGTCCCAAAGAGGCAGAGGCTTGTCTTATCTGTATACAGAAGGTCTTAGTCAACAAAGGGTAACAACAGTAGCAAACAAAAAATGTTTAAAGACTCAAAAAGACCGCAGGTAGCTGCATCGGGCGGCGCAAATTGTGTATTAGTGCACTCAATCGAAACACATTAGACGCTATTTAGAAGCTTCAGACAATAGCAAAGAAAGAACTGTAAAAGTAAGTACTTCAAATACTTTGAAGTAATCCATTCCGTAACAAAAAAAACTAAGCTCTCTATTCTTTTGCCAGTATACGGTACATTTTTGCAATAGCAATCTAACGCAACATTGTAAAAATAAATAAACCCAAGTTTTAAACCTTACCTTTTACCAAAGCTAATCGATTTAACGTAGACATAGATCGCAATATTGGAGCTAAACCACAAATGCAGACCCTCGATTCCCAAGATAATAAATCACGAAAAAGGTTAGGTTTGAAAGACAAACTGTGGACATGTGCCGCGCAGCTGTAAGGTCAGCGATGCATCAGCTAATTTATAAACGACTTGACAGCTTTTTTTACTAACTACGAAGAACTACGAACATCTTCATTAGGATTTTGAGTTCCATAGGAGAATGAATTCTCGAAACTCCAAAAACCGGGCAGTCGGCATGCGTGACTGTAACCAAAACAAGCGCAAATACACCGCGATCAATTTCGTATCAGGTCCGATGAATCAAACCATATATCGTCCTAACCACTCATAGCGCCAGAATAACTTTGTGCTTGGACTTGCAATGCGATGTTTGCATCCATATCTCAAGGTTATTAAGTGCATTTACTATCCTTAGCGCAAGAATTAATGGAGTCATGAACGTACATACCATATGTAAACAATACATTTTAAGACTTTATTTAAAGCTAATTCAAATCGCAACGGTTCAATTATCTAATTTAACTAATAAGAGCTTAATGCATCTCACAGCGGCATTGACTACCATATAACACTGGCAATGCGGTAAATCGTGTAGAATCTACCGCAATATTTACTTTAGATTTTTTTATTTCGGACTACTCCAAGTGACATGAGGGCTCTAACAAATCAACAAACTAAACAAACAGAGGCGTTGCAGAGAAAAGTACGTTTAATCCTGATAAAGCACGTCATGGAACATAATACGGTTGAAGACAACTCATCCACATAATTAAGCGTGTAAACATGCATAGATTAGAGACGTCGGATGTTGCTGAGCTTATCCCATTACTTCAAACACTTCTTGTAAATAGAAATGATACAGTTTCGTGCAGAGGGAATATATCGCAAGTGAATGCTGGTGCTTACTATATAGACAACTAATTGAGAAGAACTTTTCAGTTTAACTAAAATGCCAAATATTTCAGAAAACTATTTTCAGACATCATAATATTCTTTGCAATATCATGATGTTCTTGGTAATATTAAGGTTGAGATTTATGTAGGTACAAAGTTTTCAAATTATAACAAGTTAAAAAGAGACTACCAGATATCCTTCGACTATTGTTGGAATCTGTAGCTAGAATTTGCATAATTTTTCGCTCAGCAGTCGTTCTTTGAAACGTCAAGAAAGACGTCGTCTCAGTCATTAAATAAGACAGCCTTTTATGCCTCAGTCTGAGATCACTATGCATTGTTTTGTTAATAGCCTCACTGGCTACGTTGCAAATCTTTGTTGCTTTCGAAGCCTGTTTTCACGTTATAAACATCCAACGGTTAAAAATGTACTACGACCATTACAATAATTGGAGAAATTGTGGTTTTGAAACCATACTTCAGCAGGTTGTCTAATATTTTGCTTGATGTTCAAGATACTCGTACTGTAAGAGTTTTCATCTCCTACACACGTTTGCTTGAGAAGTGACTTTAAATATTCCGAATATCATGCCGTAGCTTAGTAAGCGAATAAGAGGCCTATATCCACCAGCGGACGATGAAGCGAAATATTTTAGGATGTTCATAATTATTATGCTTAGCGAAACTATGGCGAAACTGCTTCCACTCGTAGTCCATTTAGAGACAGTTGGAATAACATCATTATTATGGGCAGTGTGGTGCCGTAAATCAGTGCCAGGCGACGAGTGGTTTATGCGCGCTCCGTGCCTGTCTAGCCGGGGCCCCGGAACAATTGATTTTATTGATGTCCTACGACAGAGTTGCAAATCATTGTCAATGGCAAGGGACCGTAATCGTACCAGGCAGAATTTTCAAAATTTCTTTACATTTCAGATATCCAAATAGGCGACATTACGTAATTATAGTTTGAAATTGTTTTCCTTGTATACTTTACTTGAATTGTGTACTTATATTAGTTTCCTTGTTGTATCTGCTGAGCTAAGTTCTACGTGTAGGTTCTATAGGCCTGATCTGAGGACTCATTTACGAAGTTGATGCCCTAGCCTTATCAAAGTACATTTCCTGTTGTTCTCACATTCGTTTCTAATCTTGCTTTGTATGCGCCTAATGTCCCCATATGTTATTCCTGGACGATATATTTACGTCAAACAGTTAATAGGCAATCTAATTAGTTCTGAACACGTCTGAAGTACTGCTAAGGACGCAGGGAGCGCGAGGTCACTGTTGACTTGGAATATTGTGCCATTTCTATGCGTACTCACGACTATGCTAATATACTGAGTATCTTATTTAATGAAACGTGGAGGTTACTTATTGACGCAATGATTGAGACGTTGTATCCTATTGTCACATTGTAAAATATTGGTCTCGTGTAGCGTCCATTAGCGATTCTGCGATAAACATGTTACTTACTGTGTGAATTAGTTTCAGTAAGGATTATAGGAATCCCCGAATATGTGTGCAATGACGATGAAATTAGTTTAGTTATCTATTTGAAGAGAAACGTGTGACCTGAAAACATTCTAAGGTGCGTTTTGTTGGGAATTTGGGATACAACGTTTTCGAACGTAAATGTCATCCGAAATCCATATTTTAAAGTTCATGGGGAAAAACATATTGCTGTGACGATAGGATTTTGATATGTTCCTCTACAGATTGATTCTGAGTGAATGCGAACGAACCGAGCATGTTTTAAGAAAAAATCAGTCAAATACTACTTTTTTCTTTCACTTAAAAATTTTCGGAATGAGAAAACGAGGCGAATGGTATGTCCAAAAATTAAGTACCTAAGTAAGTAGGTATATACCACAGTCGTCAAAAGACACTTTTTCACAGAAAGGTTTCAGTGGAGCCTTGGCTGATCTGTGAACAACTTTAACAAAGTTTATGTTACTTGTACCTACGTAGTTCAGCGACTTAGCAGAATCTACCTGTTAGTACTTTAACCCTATTATGCTGTGCCAGGTAATTCTATCATAAGGAAACTGCCTCATGAAATTATTTTTGAATGTTATATAAATAATGTATCATAGATTTTCAACAACCTATTAAAGACACGAATAATAAACTATCATTATTTCAAAGCTAACTTCGTCAAAAATATTGGGATTGCAAAAATCCGTTTGTAACAGGAAATGAGAAATATTGAACTACAATGGTTCCCTTGTTAAAAATAAGTTTGACGGCGTAACAAACCAATGCTACAATAGGAACAGAACAAAAAATACCTGCAACAGGTATATAAACATTTTCATGAAGGTGGTCGTAGAGAAATACTATGTTTGGTATATTACAAGAGTCACAAAAATGCTGAAACCTGAAAATTCATGAACAGCTAGAACCGCCAAAAATATGCTCGCCGTGCTATTGGTGTATACTTTCTGAGCTCTGGAATATGAATATACAGTCTCTACCAAATTTTAAATACAGTAAATTTAACTTTAATTTTCAAGCATCCATACATCTTTCAGTTTCGGTGTGGAATGCAATCACTCCGAAAGGCCTATTATTAGAGACGTTACAATAAAGTTAAAATAAGATATTAAATGCACGTACAAATCTTGCTCGCAGCTCCCGCCTTAGTCACATGGCTCGCATTCGTTGGAAAGTTTACTAACTCCTGTTTTTGTTGGGTAACCGATCCTCCACTGCGTTTCACTGTACAAGTCACAATAACATCACTGTTTAGTCAACTAACTGAAGCAAGTTTAGTTTCAGTTAAAAAAGCCGGTTGTTTCGAGATTGAAGGGTTTGTTTTGGTTTTAGAACGGAGCATCCGTCAACGTGCTCACGGGCCGCGCGCGCGCCTTCGATTGAGTCAATTTGAGTCGTGTTTTGAACGCCAGCGCCCGCCACACTCATGACAGCTTCATCTACTATCCCCTCTCCACCCCCGGGCCCTTTGGTACTTCGAACGGAATAGACTTGTTGCATTGCATTTTTATTTTATTTTATTAGAGTACCAACCGGTCGGACTGTCTTCGCCTCGGCCGACGTTATTTGGATGAAGATGAATGGTTAATGCAATAGTGGGTAATTCGGTGGGTTGGGCAGTTAAGCCACAAATCGCGCTGGGGTGATTGTAATCCGATTAGGTGAGGACGAAAAAATGAATAAGTATTATTATTTCCATTGGAGTTGATGACTCCTTTTCTGCGTTGTTAAGTAGGCAACTAAAACAAAATAAATATAAAAACTAAACACGTAGCCACAGACGAGTAAAGTCCGTGGCCATAACGTTAGTTTGCAGTAGGTAGGTAGGTAGGTTTCTAGTCAAATAAAGTAGGAAAAGCTTTTGCTATTATAGATCATAGATTTACAGGTTTTATATATCTACCTTTAATTTCTTATGCATTCTGAAATGAAGTGCATAAATTATAAAAACCGAAAAAAAAAAACAATCACAAACATACGAATATTATTACGCTCCTACGTTTGAGTAGTTATTACAGTCGGTGGGGACGCAATATAACAAGTTCTCGAGAAAGTCATTATTAAAAGGCCTTCGGACGACTGTTTTTGTAAGTCACCGCGTGGCTCGCCGTATCTTCCCATGTATAAAAAAAGGTTTATTTTAAAATTGCGTTGATTGAGTTGTTACGGAGCGGGAGCTTGTTTTTTTTCGAAGAGCCAGTTCCTTTCGGCCTCTACCGACGCGACCTTTAGATCGCGTGGTTGATGTTCAATACAAATAATTATGCTATTTCCTGCCCACCGCCTTGTATTAAGCTTCAAATAATAAAAGGTTAATAATAGTAATGCGAATTTACGATGGTTGCGCCTAATTACACATTTATTTCGTATTTAGTAAAAAAAAATTATTTGCAGGAATCAACTAAAATTCAATAAAACATTAACTTTATCGCCTCGAACCAAGCTGACGACTGCTTTTTAAATTTTGTGCAATCAAACCATGAATAATTAAAATCTAGCACGTGAACTGTATGAATTATTCATGTTATTACTTCATTATCTAATTGTTGTAGTAAAATTGCGATGTCCTTAAATATGATAAATGTTTTCTTTTCTTTTTTCCTTTCTAATTATCTACCTATATGTTCTGTAAGCCATAATTATCCCTATCCCTATATACCCTAGCCCTAAACTAACTATGTCACTAATTATGCCTATTTTGTTTTCATTTTTGTAGTAGAGCAATGTAGATACACATTTCTCTTCTATGATGTGTCGGTTTTTTTGTTTACACACCAAAACTGCTGAACTTATTTCAATTAAGCAATTTAGCCACCATTTTTGGAAATCTACACACACCCCCTGACACATTCCCTGAAGTTGAAACGACTTCCAAAGCGAGCGGTTCGTATCAAGATTGGCCTTCAGTGATGGAATCCACGAAAAAAGAAGCCCTACAAAAAAAGGTTACGCTACTTCAAATTTATCTAGCTTGAAAATCGTAAAGACTTGCTGGATTTATCATTTGTGTTATAATTTTTAATCATACAATTTAGATTAAAAATCAAAATAGTGTAAAAAAATCCTCAGAGGAACTCCAGCCAAAAAAAAAATTGTTTTGACCTCCCGTTCCTCTGAGGAATCCTCGCGCCCCTATTAGGTAGATACTCTACTTTAACCGCCTTTTCGAAAGACAGTTTTAGGTGCAAGTTATCAATTCATCGACATATACGCCGATTCGTTAGCCAGACTTTGATCAATCTTAAACCAAGCCTGGCTGGCTGGTTAATAATAGAGTTTTTGAATGATTTATATTCATTTATTATTTAGTGCTCAAGAGCGCACTAGTCGTAATTTATTTCCTTCCTATTTTAATTACTTTTGTATTCTACTATTTGTATGTTGTTGTTACATTTAGTTTAAATCATTACCTAGTTTAAGTTATTTTGTGAGATACGATGTTGTGAAGGAGCGGAGAGGAAATAATGGACTGTATTGTTAATAAAGCGTGTATTGATAAAATATAATAAAAAACAGGAAATAATACTGCCGTCCGTTAGCTAAAAGGTCGCTAAGCCTCAGGGTCGGTTTTGAGTTTTGTATGCCATCGTATGTGGGAAAAAAAATCTCTATCGACCTGTCTAATCTTATATTTCTAATGCGTGAAGTTTTAAAAATAGCGGTATCAAAAAAGCCGTTAAACCCAAAAAAGTTAAAAAATACAAAACTAAATGGACGCCAACTATCAATTCTTAAATAAAAAGTCACACATAGCCCTATATGACATGAGATTTCCTAAATAGTTCCACTAATTGCTAAGCTAAAAGGAATTTATTCGATTTGACTACGCTAGGAAATCGTAAGACACCTTAGTGAACTTTTAGCCAAGCTTCATAGTTTACATTTACGATCCTAAGCTATAAATCAATTTTACGAAGAATCTTCACCTAAAGGACGTTACAATCTGTTAACGTTTTTATAGCGTAGGATTTATGAATTGAAAATAAAGGAATTACTTTTCACAAGAATCAAACCGCCTATAGCTACCAAAAAATCGTGCTCATCCTTCACTAAAAGGACATCAACAATACTTAGCTAAAAAGACGCGAATTGCGCTCGCGCCTCACCCCACGCGTCGCAATACTTGCAGTGTCTTAGTCTTGAGTGTCTGTCGCCTAGGCTACCGAAGCAGGAGGTGCGCGCTGATCGGCTAAATCCCGCCAAATTGTTATCATGGCTGAGAAAATACATATATGTATGTAAATACATCTACCGCGTTATTAATATGTAACGCGGACACTGGGTATGAAATTGAAACCGCTGAAAATCAGCGTCTGGGCTATCAGGCACAGGCATAAGCTGAGCGCGGTCCAATTCATTTTACTTACGGACATCGCGACACCACTTTCAGTAATCGCATTTTCTTTTAATTTGTTTTGTTGTGGTCTTGTTCATGTTTTGTTGTACTACGAGTATCTATGTAATGCGATGTCCTTGAAAATAATAAATATTTTCTTTCTTTTCTTTCTTCTTCAAATTGTGCGGTAGCCCCGTATGATCCTGACTGCTATCGCCCACTGCTCCACTCACTTGGGTACACGAACCGGCTGGAGGTTCTCTCCGAGGCCCGTGAAAACAGGTCACCTAAGATTTTCCTAGGGCCACGTGTAGCCCTAGGTGTCGGATTCTGCCGATGACTTTCGCCACGCCTGCTGTGGCTAGGACGGCTGCAGCCCGGAAGTTGTTCACTCTTGCCGTTACCAGGGTCGGCGTAACAAGTTACGTTAACGCCCTGTAGGTTCCACGCAACCACAGGAGTGGTCAAAGAACCAAACCCTGTGGGACACCGCACGACATGGGATGACGCTGCCAGTCATCGCGCCCCGAGAACTCGACATACCTCTCTGCCAGGTAGTCTTCTAGGATGAGTCGCAAAAAGGTTCAGTGTCTGTTTTCATTGTCGAACCATCCAGACGTGGAACGCTCTGTGCATGTGTTTCCTTCCTTTTATATTCCCAGGGTCTTGAATAGGGGCGTGAAAAGGCATTTTTGCAGGCTTTCAAGATGAGTATGACCAGTTCAGTAATTGCTTTGCATTACTGTGCTTGTCAGCCTTTTATCTGGACCTCACGACCGCTTGTCATCAGGTGGAGTGAGGTCATGTTGACGGGCACTAAGGGACACACAGTGGAGATAGTTTTGCATATACCTGAAAACTGATGCCCGGTTTGATTAACATAGAGTGCGTTTTCGTGTGCAATTCAGTACTGGTACCGCTACTTTTGGTGCTATATTTGATTTATTTTGTTTGACAAGAGAGAATTATTAGTTAGGCTATCAAATACATGACTTTATTCTTAACCAAACCCATAGGTAAATTAAAAATTACCTAATCTTTCTTTAAAACAGTTCCTAAAGTAGCTCCTAGAGAAATGAAGATGGCAATGTCTTCAAACTTCGGCGCCAGCGATTACTGCGTTCGCAATTTCTGAGGAGAAAATAGACTGGATAAACGGGCGTAGTCCAAGGCCGAACTTTAAAAAAATACCATTGACATTTGACAGTAGACGTTCACAACGGTCAAAAAAATACATTGGTAACATTGGAAGGAAATTGAAAAAGAAAGACTACCTAGTTTAGCAGTCCAGCCAGTTGCATAATTAGATGTGAGACACTTTACAAATTTTACAATTAGAGCCATATTTTATTTGTTAATTTTTTGTTCTAAAGACATGGCATTCCCTAAAAAATATTTAATAAAAGATTTAGTTAACAACCCTACCCCTGCCGAAGTTTGGCTTCAAGGCACAATAGAGCAAACCGTAGGCAAGGACATATTAATAATCTCAGATACATTTGGGAGGGCCAAAATAACGAAATGCGAAGCCGCCGACGGTGTTATCGACAAAAACTCGCTGCAAAAAGGTACGTCAGATGATGAAACTGATTAAATGCTCGTCCCTAGGATCAGGTCGATATTTTCTAGTTTCTATATTTGATTATTTAAAAAAATGCCTTCAAATTCTGCTTAAGCTAACCTTTTTGCTTTTGTTTTTTTACTTCTTCAAACTGCATAACTCTGCTTTAGTGCTTCCTTGTACTGTACCTACTCTTTTAGGTTAGGTAAATATTATTTTTAATTTGAAGACTATTTTACTAATTATAGAAGTTGTATAATTTAAAGATTGCTTGTTTTACGTAAAAAAGTGGTAGTAGGTACTCGTGCTTTGTAGAAACGTGCAACATCAGGGTTGTTTTAAATTAATAGGTAGGTTGAATCAGTTTTAATAATATATTTCAGGAACCTACTGCTGTATCATAGGAACTGCTATTAAAACAAAAGGTTTACCAGAAATTCAAGCCAGTAAATTCATTGACTTAAGCGCTAAGCCACAAATGAAGAGTGCCTGGGAAAGCGAAGTTCAAGAGGCAAATCTGGTGCTTCAAGGGAAGATACAACCATCTATTTGAAAATAAAGAAAACAATGTTTGTTTTTGTAAGAAATTTTTATTCCTTCACCTTTACAGTTATATTAATTGTTTTCGTTGATCTCGTGAATAAAATAACCCTTTTTTTTATTTGTGATTTCATAACAATTTAGTTCCAATCTAACCTTTAGAAGTCTTAATATGTTAAATTATTCACATGACAATAATTGAAAAACCGAAGAAAGTAAAGATATAAAAAAACTTATTTTAATGGAATTAACATTTGTGATAGATGTGTAATAGAATCTATAAAATAATAAACATAAAAACCCAGATATTTAGTACCCTTACATTCAATGAAAAAATATCATATACTTTCTATACAGGTTTATATTCAATACTTCCAATAAATGCGATCAGCATTGTACGGCTATACAAATGCACCATCTAAACATAGTTTATAGTTTGGCTTCAGTCTTGAGCAGCGGCTGTAGTTTCTGTGCCAGCATGATGTTGCCGGTGATTTTGAGTTTGCCCTTCATGAAGGCCACTTGTGGACTGAGCGAGCCGGCCGCGATGTCCACGAGGTCGCCGTCCGCCACCGTCATGGTGGTGTCCACCTTGCCGCTGGCTGGGCCTTCCGTCACCGCAGCGGATTTCAGGTCGAGGGCTGTCAAATCAAAACGCAGTTGTAGTAACTGTCAATAGACGTTCGCGTACAAAAAAAAAATCGGGACATTTTCCTGACTTGATTTGTGCGATTCTCTCAGTTTTCAGTAATTATTGCAAATATTACTAAAATCGCATGCTAGTCATTATACTTTATTATTTTATTTGTACATAAACAGTCGAGAGTAAACATTCAGCACAGAAAAAAACAGCTTATCTTATTAATAATAAAAATGGATGGGTGGATAGTTCTAATTGATCCATTCTGTATCTTCCTTCTTCTATCATCATTTAATATGACTAACTATAAATAAAATAAATAAATATCTAGGACAATTCCCACCAAGATCATCTGACCCCAAACTAAGCAGAGCTTGTATTGTGGGTGTCAGAGACTGATGATTGATAAACATAAAAAAAAATACTATAAAATAATAACGGTTCTCACGACGAAAGGTTAATCATTCAAGCAAGACAGATTCAAATTTTCAACACAAATTTGGTACCATGACAATTCAATCTAATTTTCCTTAACCCATTGACCGCCAGCGCCATAAAACACAATCTTACCCCGGACGCCAAGCGTATTTCAAACCAAAATTTTGCCTCGATTTAGTAGTGATGTGAAACACTATACAAAACTTGAAAGTAAAAATGATAAAATCATTGAAATTATTTGAGTTTTCTTATTTATAACCCTGAAAAACCATTGAATATGCATCAGTTACAATTCAGTTAAGTAATTTGACACACTTTCCCATATTATACTTACAAATTTTCCCTAAAAAGTAACCTAAATTCATCGACATCTTGGCGCAACTAGTCAACGCTATAAAGCGTCAATGGCGATCAGAACTAGCCATTTTAAACGGAGATTCATTACCAGCCTAGTAATGTGTTGGTGACTTATCGATAGGTATCTTTTTATAATATGGTAAGATATAAAATGAAACTTTTAATGAATGAATAGATAGACATAACGGTTAATGAATTCATTACAACTTGTGTTCGCACTTCGAACGATTGCTTGATGAGAGAATCCGCTTGTTTTAAATAATATGTCAATTATTGTTATAAATCATAATGCAACTGATGGTTTTAATCATTTTATTTCTAAAAAAACAATCACACTGCAATAAAACAACTTACATCCGTAAACTCGCGGAATTTATATTGTATTCTTGGGAATATTTCTCTACACGCTTAGAGACCATACCGTATCTTGAAGTCTGGTCCCGGAGATGAACTCAGGAAGTTCAATTCCCAGGGCGGGCAAAGTGTGTTTTCGGATTTTTCAGAACATGGCCCGGGTTTGCGATCACCAACCCGCATTTGGAAAGCATGGTGATTAAGCCAATACCCATTTACTGTAGCGATGAGTTGATTTCAATGAGGGAGACCTCTGCCTTCGCTGTGGGAAGCCTTGGCTCATAAATTCAGATATCTTCTTTCATGGTAGGTACGAAAACAAGTAACACAAAGAGGCACCTTACAAATTTCGCATCGTGTTTACCGGCGTTAACGGTCCAAACTACAACACTACACACTTTGCATCGTAATTTTTTTGTATTCGCTATGAAGGCCGGCATGTGACGAGCAGCGTTTCCCAGGGACCGAGTAGGTTGGTCTATAGCTCGCACGGTAACCGAAAGAGTACCATCTCCTTTATACTTTATGACTATTTGTGATACAATCGCTAGTTGAAACTTTTCAAAACGTATTGAGTTGTCTTCTCGTAATATTTTGCAATAATAAAATGAATTTAACAAATGCATGTCAATAATATGAAAAAAACAGTTTTTTGTACCACTTAGTGACTTTTCTTATGCTTTGTAGTGAGCTTAGCATCATATCATTAGTATCTACTATACCCATATTTTTATTGTAATCGAGGACACATTCCGGCTTCATTACTGGCAAACCAGTAGATCGATCTTTTTTTTCACTCGGCCCCATTACATCTTCATGGATAGTACTTAACATATAGATATCTTTTTTATCATGCCATTTCACGGCCATCATTCTGGAGGTAAATTTCATGACCTTCTCACTTCTTTTCAATTTTCTAAATCTTGGCATTCCTTTCAGTCTTTTTGACAGTTCCACATGCTCCTATATCTCTATCAGAATCGAATAATTTCGGACTACTAAACCAATTGTCCATCTAAACAATTCTATTGGTATAATAATATTTCTCCAAAAATGTTAAAATTACTGATCCACTGATACCGACGTCCCTGTGGCGTATCATTTCGGTTTCAGTACTACGTCGCAAAATACGAAAAGTTATATCCCAAACCTATTTCTTTTGTTAGGAAGGTATTGGTTAATAATTAATCTACCTTTAAATGGAACAATACTCTCGTCCACACATAACTTTTGGGACGTAGCAAATAATTTTTTAATTTTTTTTCTTGCATCGTCTAATACTACGCTTTGATAATATAGTATCATCTGGGTGTCTTGGTCTGGGTTCAGAGAAATGTAGCATTTCCAATATCATGGTATAGCGATTCCTGCTCATTAATGTTGTATAAATTGGCAAGTTCAGCAATGGGTTAGTAGACCAATGCTCTTCTATCGTCAAGGACTATTTCTTGTCATTAACATAGAAATTCCAAGGAATTGATACATTTCTGGAATAGTGACGTACTTCCAGGCCTGCAATCTTGAGTGGTTCCTTAAGTCCGTATTTAGAATGAAATGAAGATCATCATCATCATCATCGCGTGCGGTCTATCCCGTTTGTGAACCCACACTGGTGTGTGGGGTCCCAGGGTTCGCCTTTCTTATTTTCTTGGCCCACTTCGCGCGGTCTTGTGCATCCTCAGTGGTGAGTTTGTTGGCACGCAGTCACCCTTAACGACGTTGAGCCATCGCTTTTTGGGTCGACCTCTTCTACTGGTACCTGGCGGGGGCGGAAATGAAATGAAGATGATATCGATTAATGTTATAGACAACTTTTTTAACCAACTCTTCATCTACCAATGTCTCAAAAGCGCCAGTCAACACACTTCTTGTAATGGTCTCGGAGTAGGGATTAATATTCCTGTGTTACAAGGTACCACACAAGGAAAATAAGCCAGGGGCGTCTCCCAACACACCCAGACCAGAGTCAATTCAGAAAAGATAGTTTCCTGAATTGACCCGACCGGGAATGGAACCCGGGAAACTACGGAAATCGAGGCGAGAAACCGTGCTATAGCGCACTACGCTAATCGTCTCGTCTCATTCACTTGAGATGACGTTAAGTTACATGAAGATGAAATACTACTGCAAAAGCTGTCGAAACCACGAGTTTCTATTCTATGCGGTTGCTTTGTCTATGAAAAAGATATTTCTGAGCTTGGACCTGCTATATTCTTATCCCCGGCGGGAGCATTTCGGGTAGGTAATCCACCCTAAGAAAAATATGCAACAATTTATAAGTATCAATCCAAAACAAGTATTATTCCATATACGCGCAAGAAACTTCGACACTTATGTACCTACATTGTTAAATAATATGGGTCAGGCAAAGCCAAATGATTTCAGTAGATTAATTTCGAGCCTGCGTTGAGAGCTACACAGCCTTGGATATCAACCTCGTCATCGCTTACCACCAGGCGAGACTGAGGCCAAACGCAAATAAAAAAAATAAAAAAACTTCACAAAACCATTGCAAAATGGGTCACCATACAAATCAGTCGAACGGTCGGTATTTTTTGTATGTATACCCTAAAATTAAAGTCAATTGAAAAAAACAAATTATCACTTACATAGTTAGGTACTACTGAGTATGCCAAATCGTGATTATAAGTCTTGTGATAATAACCCCGGACACTTCGTGACCATGACAGTTGGTTTGGAGTATATTATTGATTTTACGGTAAATGAACTAAATACTTTAATTTGTTTGAGTGTTGATTTCAATTTCACAATGGTGATTATTTTTCGCTGATTCCAGAAATTTTAAATTTTTTATATAAGAATAAGTACGCATGCAAGGTCGTGTATATTAAAATTCTTCAAGCAATAACTGTGAAAAATATTCCGTTCGGTTATCGCTTGCATTATGAATCCTGCATTCATGGCAAGGAGTTTTTACTGTGGCCGCCTGTTTTGCTGCAGCATCTGTTTCGAGGATATTTGGCAATGTATCTCTTTGTCTCTTCAAATCTGAAAAAAAATATTTATCGCCTTATCCGGGGCTCGTAGCGATATACAATATAGTCCATATCCATGTTAGAAGTCAAGCATGTACACGACTGCCCTTTCAATCATGCCATTCGGCAAACAAGCTATCCACCTCAACCTAGTGTCCTATGGAATGAGTGAATGAAATATTAGTACAGTCGTCTCCGATGCACCGAATCAATGAATCAATAAATAAAACTTGGAACTACTAACCTCTACTTGTTTCCATTTTAAAAAAGCACAGGTAGGTACGTGATATCTATAAATAAAAAATCTATCTGTGATTTCAAAGTAACTTTAAATAAAATAGGCGGTCTTTGTTAGCTGGCTAACCACTGGGCACTGTTAGTAAAACATTCAAGAGAGTAAACAACTACCTACCAGGTAATTTTTATGATTTACCCACAATTTGATATGATGATACAGATGTCCACGTCACTACGCGGCGCTTTAAGGCGTCCATGGCGGCACGTAGGGAGGTTATTTTTAGTAAAAATAGTCTTTTAGTTTTTGAGTTTTCTTACATAATTATGCACTAGTTGAGATTTTAGAGTATTAAGAATAACTTACTTTTTGACGATTCCTAAGAATAATGTGTAAATAAAATTAAGATAAGTAATTTTACGGCTATGTATTTCAATCTCAAAGTTTGGGTTATTTTCTGACGCTATAAGGCGTGATTGGCGTCGGAAGCAAATTTTAATCACGCTTCAAAGCGTCTTTGGCGGTCAATGGGTTAAAATGTGAAGAATAAAGTCACAAGATACTTACTCCACTGTTTGACAGTCTTTCCATTCTCAGTGATGTTGTAGAGGAAGACTGCGTTCACGCTCTTCGCCTTGTCGGGGTTTTTGGCGACCTCATCTTTGATCTTGGCGAATAGGGCATCACTCTTCAGTTCTGAGGCGGACGCGGCTGCGGGCCGGATGTTGCTGACGGTCTTTAGGTCGACGTATGCACCTGGAAAGAAAAAAAAGGATTTAAAAATTGCAATTAAGTAAAAGTAATTTATTGAAAACACAAAGAAACATACAAAATTGAGACACAGAAACGACGTTGAAACGAAATAATGATTTGAAAAAAAGAACAGAAACAAAGAGACTTGTGACTAATTTTGTGATATGGTAACTGAATTAAATATGAATTTGAATCTAATTGTAATAAATTTCCATTTTAACATTTGTAACTAATTAAATTATGTGTACATTTGCTTGCCGAATCAGGCTGAATATGGTGACACTATTTTATTTTTATTTGACATCTGTTTAAAATACACTTATGTTTCTTGCAAATAAATAATTTGGAATTTGTCATTTGGAAATTAGGAAAAAAAAATACAATCATTCTGAAATAAGATCTGTACTACGGAAAAGACTTCGCTAGCACATGCGCTTTTAAGTACAGTCTTTGCACAAGTAAAACACCAGATATATCGCTCGTGCGGTGCTGACCGTGTTAGACTAGACGAAATACGTTGCCAAATGTATGCGAATATATGTGCGACGAAAGGGTCATCGTCAGGATATCTTCTAAAGGTACAAAACTATGGAACTTGGCTCTAAAATATAAACTTTAGGGTCAGATTTGTGATATCAGCCTTCGCAGCGCTGACGTCTGTTATGCTAACAGTACACGAGATGCTAACAATAAGACCGCGAAAAGGAAAATTTCGGCAAACAACCCACAATTTAAGAATGGACACGACGATTACAACTGACCACTAGAAGTCTAAAGAAGGCTGAGTTAAAGTGAATGTTCAAATTGAATTGATATTTAAGTTCAAATTATAAATAACTAATATTAAGTAAAAGCGTCCTCCTCTGTCCTATTTGCTGTGCCCGACAGGGTCAGTAATGATCATAAAAGACTTGTAACATATTTTACTACACATTTAAGGTATGCAATTAAATAATTGAGTATTGAGCTTAGATTCAATCAAATAGCGGAAGATACGGCACGTTCTTAAAATTGACAACTAAAAACGGGGATGATGCACAACTACATACCGTTGTATGATGTGCAGGACAGAGACAAATTGTTTTGACCTTAGCGTAAGCGAGACAAGCGTGCGTTCTTAGAGTGAAGTCCTGTCAAAAATTAGGCGACGTAGGCCTGCTTTATGCGGTCCACGCGCTAGAGGCGAGTCACATATCTTCCTATTTTGATTTAATCTAAGGTATTGAGGCTATTTTTTAGCAATGGACATCTTAGCTGCAGATGATAGGGCTTACCAGCAATGACGACGTTTCCGGACTCCTTGACCTTGGTCTGGAAGTGAACGCGCTTGCCTTCCAGCCACATCTCGGTGGCGAGCGTCTGTCCTGGCATCACGGGCTTGGCGAAGCGGGCCTTCACAGCTTTCACGTTCTCTGAGTTGTTGTCGCCGTACCTACGCGACAAATGATACGTTTAGGGCTATGTATCGTAATTAGGCGTTATCTAGTGTGTAATCCGGCTTATAATTGAAAATGGATGACCTTAACTCAGTTTTTATCATTCAAATCCGTGATAAAAATTATTACCGATTCAAACGTACATGATTTTATGTGAACAAGTTCTAATGAAGTATGAAACGATCATAAATCACAATTAATAAATTCAATAAGTGAAATTTTTAAGCATCGAACTTTTGGCAATGATAGGATAGGTATAAGACAGTTTTTTTTGTTGAGTGGTAATAATAACACAACACTTGCTCCATGTGCAATATGCAAAAGATTTATCCCCCTATTCATAACAACTAATGGGGATTAAGAATTTGTCTCTTTCATTCTTAGCCCTGCCAAAGCGCCAAAGTAACTAAACATGGTACAGTTCTGGCACCACCAAAAGTCGTGTGAGTGACCTCTTATGACCTGAATAAATAATGATGTTATTCTTTAAGTTCTTTCTTCACACTGTTTTGTAGCAAATTAAAAATGTTAAAAACATTGAAACAATGTTTCAACAGAATTAAGACAGGGGGATAGACAAAAACATTGCTTGACTAAAAGTCAATTACAGAAACACAAGATAAAGATAAATAATTTTTAATGCTCAAACAAATACAGCACGTAAAAACAAAAAGTAAAAGTCTAAGTACAATTTAGGCGGTCTTATCGCTACAGATCGATCTCTTCCATATCACCTTCGGCAGAGAGATTTAAAACAGAGGAAGAGTTAGGCTGTGCAAAAATTAAAAAAAAATGACAATAGTCCCCAATAATATTTGAATATTAAGCTAATATAAAAATAATAAAAATATGTTTATGTATACAGGTTGGTCCAAACATACACATCAATAAATTTTTTTAGCTTCCTCACGATACACGATTACTTGAATTTTACACTTCAGACACTTTGAATAATAAATAAATAAATAAATATGCGCCAGACAACACACCTCTTGTAATGGTCTCGAAGTAGGGATTATTAAATCCCTGTGTTACGAGGTACCACACAAGGAAATAAGCTAGGGGCGTCTCCCAGCACACCCAGTCAATTCAGAAAAGATCGTTTCCTGAATTGACCCGACCGGGAATCGAACCCGGGACACTACGGAAATCGAGGCGAGAAACCGTGCTACAGCACACTACGCCAATCGTGCGGTCAAAAATTGAAATTGAATGAACATTTAGGTACGATGCCGTTGAAGTTACTTATTAAAATTTACATGGTGAATAGTTAAGAGTGTATCAAAGTTTTAAAAAAAGATTTGGATGAAAAATTTTAGGTAACTTTTATTTTAAAACTGCCTTGAATCCATAACGCTTCTCATAACTCTGAAAAAATATATGAAATTGAAAAAGTTAGAAATGCTGTTTTTTCCCTAAACTTTAAGGGCCGTTTTAAAAAGGAAGTTACCTAAAATTGTTCATCCTAATCTTTTTTAAAAACTTAACTACTTTCTTAACTAATTACCATGTACATTTAAATGAGTTACTTTAGCGGCATCATACTAAAATTTTCATTAAAATGCCAGAAGTGTAAAATTCAAGTAATCTGTGTATTAACTAAAACTGGATAATAAGTAAACTAAAAACATCTTAATAAAAAAAAGCCATAAAACGCTTTTAAAATGACCATTTTATTGCTTAATACAGATAATACATAGTCAAAGCTAAAAAAAATTAGGGCTCTATAAATGCGTTTATTTAGACGACTTTTTTGGGATAAAATATTTAACATGGTAGTATATAGTTAATAAGTATAATTGTTTTTAAAAAAAAATTGGATGAAAAATTTTAGGTAACTTTTTTTTTATAACGGCCCTTAAAGTTTAGGGAAATACAGCATTTATAAATTTTTCAATTTCATAAATTTTCTTTAGAGTTATGATAAGCGTTATGGATGTGAATTCTTCAGAATCACCTGGCGCTATTATTCATCTTGTAAAGAAAAAAAATCAGGCATTTATCTCAACAGATCGCGCTACACTGACCGAAAAAGTGACTCAACCCAATTTTTTTCAAAAATTCGTAAAAAAATCATAACTCGAAAACTACAAAAAATCGGGTAACATACATGGGGTATTTATGGATACCCCTGAGTGTGAGGAAGCTAAAGAAAATTTATTGACGTGTATGTTTGGACCACCCTGTATATATATTTATACATATATTATAAGGTAGTATACTTTGCAACTTGAAAATATTAACATGATTACGTAGGTAATTTAATAGGTTGGGGAAAAGTTTCTTCGCATTTTTTAAGAAAATTCAAAATATTTTTCAATATACACACATCAAAAGTGTCTAGGGATCAAGCATTTTTATGCGGATTTCTTGAGATTGAGATGTGGCTTTGTAATAAATTTATGATTTTATAAATTTATATGGATCCTTTTTGGTGCATTTCATAATTTGAAACAGGAACTGTCAATCAAATTCGAGTAAAAGATGAAAATCAGCTGTCAATATTTTCCCTATAAAAACATACAACACATTGAAGACATTATTAGTGCTACTGTTTCCCTACTACTGATTAAAACCAACGTTATTATGGAGCGGCGACGTCATTTAAGCAGGGATGAAATGCTCAGAGCCGTGGGAATGATAGAAGCTGGTTCCCGGCAACGTACTGTGGCTTTAGCGCTGAATACAAGTCAGAGTGTTATCAGTCGACTTTGGACACGTTACCGAAGCACTGGTACCGTGGCTGAGCGCCATGGAGGACGGTATCGCTGCACCACACGGAGACAAGACCGATACATTCAAATCACAACTCGAAGAGCTCCAACAATAACCGCCATGATGTTAGCCGTGAGGCTTCATCACTCTTCAGGGAACTTAATTAGCGACTAAACAGTCAGAAACCGCTTGCATGAAGTGAACCTTCATTCCCGAAGACCGCTAAAGGTACCACCTATAGCAATGCACAATCGTAGGATTCGATATCAATGGGCTCTTGAACACAGAAATTGGGCAGAAGAACAATGGCGTTTCGTGTGCTTTTCTGATGAGTCTCGTTTTGGTATGAGACCGGATACAAGACGTATACGACACTGGAGAACCCCTGGACGCCAACAGCGATTAAAATCCTGCCAGGAAGTCCATCCTTACAGTGGTGGAACCATCATGGTATGGGCGGGTATTTGGATCGGCGGAAGAACTGAGTTGATTTGGATCAGAGGCAACCTCAACGCTCAAATTTATGCTGAGACGATTGTATCAGACGTCATCGTTCCTCTACAAGTGCAAATCGGTCCCTTATTTCAGTTAATGCATGATAATGCACGACCGCACACCGCAAGAGTTGTAAGACAGACTCTCGCCGCAGCTAACATCAATGTCCTGCCCTGGCCTGCTCAGTCGCAAGACTTGAACCCGATTGAGCATGCATGGGATATGCTACAGAGAAGAGCTCTGCCGAATATGGAGGGTATCCAGTCGCAAGAAGACCTTTTTGTGTTGTTGCAACGAACATGGGCGGCCATTCCACAGCGTGATTTGGATGAACTCATTTTGAGTATGCCAAACCGATGTTCTTGTGTTGTTAGTGTTCGCGGTAGAAACACGGATTATTAATTGTTTAAGTTACCCAATAGAATTTTAAAGAAAACTGTTATTTCAGTCTTTTTTTCGAACTTTAATGTTAGTGGTTCAAATGTCAAAAATCCCTTTATTAGGAAAATGGCAAATTTCTTTATTAATGCAAAGGTGACTTGGTTTATCGTTACTGTAGACAAACGAAAACACTTTATTTGATGAATCCTTAAAGAAAATTTTAATTAATATCAATCAGGAGAAAAGTTATTGCAAAAATATATGTTGATCCCTAGACACTTTTGATGTGTGTAGTTTATTTACATATAACTAATGTAGATGCCATTTTGTTCGATTACTTTTTGCCATCTTGTAGGTACTGACATGATCCCATTGCTATAGGAATTTTGAGGCTTCTGATCAAAATACCGCGATAAGTGGTTTTGGCAGTCCTCTCGTGATGTTAACCTGACACTGCCTAAAGAATTCTGAAGAGACCGAAACAGGTGGAAATCTGAAGGTGCTAGGTCAGGACTATACGGCGGATGCATTAACACCTCCCAGCCAAACTCTCTTAATTTTTGCTGAGTGGCTGAAGATGTGTGAGGTCTAGCGTTATCATGATAAAAAACACCCTTTCTGTTGACCAATTCCGGCCGCTTTCTCTCAACTTCTTCCTTTAATCTTATCAGTTGTCCGCAGTAGAGTTCAGAATCGATGGTCCTGCCTGATGGTAACAGCTCATAATGAATATTGCCCTTCCAATCCCACCGCACACACAGCATCACCTTGTTGCGAGTTAACCCGGGTTTCGCCAGTCTGTGAAGCCTGACCGGCCTTTGACCACGACCTTTTTCACACGTTCTTGTCTGACGTGATCCACTTTTCATCACCAGTTATCAGCTTCTTCAAAAATGGTTCGGTTTCATTACGTCGTAATAAAGAATCACAAATGAGTACACGGTTCATTAGGTTTCTTTCAGTGAGCTCGTGAGGTCCAAATATAGAAATTTTTTGTGTACCCAGTTTTTTTCAAATGCGCCAAAACTGTTTTGTGGTCAATTCCCAGTTCTTCAGCTACGTCGTAACTACTGATATACCGATCTTGCTCCACTTTTTCAAAAATGGCATCCATTTTATCCGTAATAGGGCGACCAGAGCGACGTGCATCTTTGACGTTCAAATTTCCGGATTGAAAACGCATTAACGAAATTTGTGCTTTCTCTCACAGACACTGCACTAGGTCCATAAACATCGCAAATTTTTTTCGCGGCTTGCGTTGCATTTTTACCTTTTTTGTAGTAACATTTTAAAATGTATCGAATTTCTTCATTAGATTCACTTATCTTGACAGTAAGAAAAACAAATGAAAATCACACATTTTCTTAATTTGAATTTGGAATCATCTTCTTTCAAATGTAAACTTTTAATGATACCAAAACCAGTCAGATACAAATAGTATAGTCAGAGAGATTGTATTACAAGTTCATACATACTATATGCGAAAAGACTTTTTCCCCAACCTAATTTACTGATAATAGCTTAAGAATGATTTCGTTTTATGAACTGTAGCTTTAAATCCAGCTTACAGCGAAATATATTGATCTAGGAAAATCACTTGTAGGTTTGAGGTGATCTTACAGCAATATAATCATGAGCAAGACTTACTTGGCTACAATGTGTCTGACGGAGAAGCCGAGGGAGGCGAGTCCGTGCAGGATGGGCTTGGAGTGTCCGCCGGCGACCGCCACGTCCGGGTCGATGTGCAGCGGGTTGTAGTCTCCGGACAGCCTGCGGGACAAACAGTTTCATTTAACGAATATAGGCTAGCTAAGCCTTGTCTTACAGAAAAAAAAACGAAAATAACAAGGGGTTCAGAGCACCACGCTCCTGAGTTTACACATGTTGGAAAATCAAAAAGTATTGTAACGACATGAAATGTGCAGGATCTTAACCCACTGCACCAACGCGTTAGTTTTAACTGTTTATCGCAATAATGAAGTCCCTCGAATTGTCGAGAGACTTCATTATTGCGATAAACAGTCAAGTATCGAGTTTAACGGATTGCCGTTAAACCTATAAAACGATTCTCTTAAACTAAATAATAACTCACAAACTTCTTAGGTTAGATTGACAAATAAAGTATGCCTTACGAATGATTAATACCTTACTATAATTATCACCGAAACATTTACCTCACAAGTCTCAGAAGCTACTTAGATTACAAAAAACACGACAAATCACTTTAAAGATATTTTTTTCAAAGCAAACAGAGCCGGATTTTTTTACAACTTCTCTTGTCGAAGCAAGTTTAAGTAAGACTGCTTACAAAACAACAAGTTGGTCGCCGTGTCGCAACACGCAATGTGACATCGAACCGCAGTGCAAAGGTCCTAGCGTAATTCATTCATGATTGAATGGCGTTGGTTAAATATTAATTAAGTCGACAGCCATAAAACATAATTGAAGGTCGTTTGCACAGTGGAGTAGACCGACTGAGTAAGACCACTGTCAGCTTATGACGATCCCCTCGAAAGAACTTAGTTTTTTTTAAATTAATTTTATCTGTCATCATACGGCTGAGAAACACAATGTAATAATTAAAACATCATTGATTGAATAGTAATTACTAAATAATTATGGAGGTTTAGACAATCGTAATAATGACCGGGCTAGTTTCCTTGTTATTGGAAAATAGCCTTTAAAGATAGAAAAACTAGAAAAAATCGATTTCGGATCTTGATGATCTCAAGCGGGAATCGAACCCGCGTCTTTCACAATCCGGGTGACAAGCATTGTAAAATGCTAAAAAAATAATCAAAGTAATGAATAACCTTGACTCTATTTATAAAGTTAAATTCACTGTCGAAGGTTAGAACCTGGATAGCGCAGTCAGGTCCAGGTCAGTTTTAGTCTTGAAAGTGGCTCGACTGGAATCTTCCAGTCTTGACAGATTTCGCTTGAAAGGTCATCAGTCACCTACCTATATAAGGCCGCCTGGTCCTCCGCAGTGCGTTGCTCCACCACCGCGTCAGGCGAGCGCTTGGGCGCGGGAGCGACGTTGACGGCGGCGCTGCTCGTGCGCGGGCCGCCGAAGCCGCCCTGACCCACCACGAAGAGGTGTTGTTGAGTGCGGCAGACCAGCTTCTGGTCTTGGAAGATCTCGCCTGGAAACGACAGGACTATTTAGAAACCTGTCCGGATATATTATTACTGTGCACGTCATTAGTTATTAGAGTTTCAACAACGTTCGGAGTGAGACGTAAGTTAAGACGCCAGCACCGCAAGTTTGAAATACTCGTACCACATGTTTGAAATAGCTTCGATCGATTTTACCTAAATATCGACGCTAAATGTCCCGGTTTTCGGAATAGGACTTTTTCGGTTTCATTTGTACTAAATTGATCCCACTTTTTAAACCCCTGTCCAACATTTTTAATCATTATTTTTCGCAAATTCGTATTTTGAAGTTAGCAAGCCTGTAGGCAGGACTTCTGTAAATTAAGTTGGTTCTAATACTACGGCGTAAGAGGGTTACAATGACATCAAAATTCCAAGCCAACCTCACCTTCACAGAGAACCACCATCTGGAATGACGTATTAAGATGATGATAATGACTCACTGTTAACGACGGCGACCGCGGCGGAGCCCTTGTCGAGTAAATCCGCGACGTAGCTGCGCACCTGGAACGTGCCTTCGGTCCCCGGGAACGAGTCCACGTACTCGATGTACTGCTCGCCGTGCAGAACCTAAACGAAAAATATGATATAATAACCTATTACTTCAAAACAATCACTGGGTATAGTCAAGTGACATTTTATCGTGGCTCACTTGCGCCAATCAGGCCCTCATAATATAAATCCCTGACTTGATTTATTATTGCTCGCATTTTGACAGCTTGTTAGCCAAAGACGGACGATGCAGTATTCGACGTCAGATAGCAATTATCGCTTTCAAAATCGCGATTTCCTTCCGATCGAAACTAGTGAAAAGCTTTTAGCGCGCTTCTTTTTTTCTTTTTTTTTTTGCTTCTTTTGGCCCCGTTGGTCTCTTTTAAAAAAAACCAGACTCGTGTCCACAAGCTTATTCCGGCGTATTTTCTCGAACCACCGGTGGCGGTTAGTCAGTATCAACATGGCTCATACGAGCTCATAAGCGCGTCAACGCTCGTGAGAGTTGCGTTTGTGGCAAAAGGTGCTCCCACAAGCTCATAAACCAAGAAAGAGTTATACGCGAGCATAAATCGCTGGTGGTTAACCGTAGCCAAGAAAGACTAATGCCGTTGCTTAGACTGATATTTTAAAGAGAAAGATTTGTTTGTTTTCATGTTTATTTCTTTGTTTGTTTTTATGTTTATTGCTTTGTTTGTATTGAATAGGCTCCGAAACTGATGGACCAATTTAAAAAAAAAACTTACCAATCAGGGACTGAGATATTATTATAATTATATATTTTTTAATTTCGGCTATATTTTGACAGGAAAGACAGTCTTAACAGGCGAAGCCGCTGACAGACAGCTAGTCTATACCTACTAATATTATAAAGAGGAAATATTTGATT